>JAHNEJ010001352.1:0-98082 GCA_022559845.1 Amorphophallus konjac
TAAGACCGTGCGAGCGGATCCTCCCGCTTTTTACGGGTCTTTGGATCCGAAAGTCTACCTAGATTGGGAGTTTGGCATGGACCGTTATTTTGAATGGTATGATATGTCGGAGCGTCGAAGGGTCCGATTTGCCACCATGAAACTCATGGGGCAGGCACAAACCTATTGGAAGAATGTGGAGAGCCTGCTACTTCAGCGGCTAGAACCCCCGATCGACACATGGGCCGAGATGAAGAATAAACTTCGGCAAAAGTACCTTCCTCCCACATACCGCCAGCGACTCATCGATAGATGGCAAAGTCTTAGCCAGGGAGACCGGTCCGTCTCCGAATACATCGCGGAGTTTGATGAGTACTTTCTACGATGTGGTGTCACGGAGGAGAGTACCATGCCCGTGTCCCGCTTTCGACGTGGTTTGCGGCCACACTACCAGTATGAGCTTTTCCGCCGCAATGCCAAGACGTTGGAAGAGGCATACCAGGTTGCTCTCGAGATGGAGCAATTTGAGGGAGAGTTCGAGTCTAGCCATCGGTTGGGCCCCACCCCTCTCCGTAGTACCGAGCCCCGTCACTCTATAGGCCCACATCAGCGGCCTCCCATGGCTCGACCTCAGGAGCCCACCCGTCAGGAGCACTTCGCTCCACGGCCTCGCCCTCCTCCACCCCGGGATCTATTTCCATCCCAACCACCGGCACCCTTTGCCCGTTCCCCAGCTCCTATAGCCCGTCCTCTGGCACCGGCACCCCCTCCACTCTTGTCCAAGGCACCTACACCTCCCCCATTGTTGCCTACACCCCCTACCCGGCGGGATGATAAGGGTAAGGCCCCTCTTATCGGGGAGAGTAGTCGATCGCGAATACAGTGTTTCCACTGTCACGGGTATGGCCACATTGCTAGTGAGTGTCCCGCTCGCACCACCCTAGCCTTAGGTGTTGGCGGATCCGCACCTCCCGAGCTTGAGCATGTCGATTACGAGGCCGATGAGGCACTGGCCGATGAATATTATGCCATGGGGGAAGAGCTGGGCGACCCTTCGGCCGCCCAGGATGTCACCACCTAGTGGGCTTGATGCTACCACCTTAGTCTAGAGTCATGCATGAGTCGGTGTGTTTTTCTTTGTGTGGTCTGTTTGTGTGGTGATTTTGAGTCGATTGTTTGCGTGGTTTGCATTTGTATGTCAGTTCATGGTGGGTCAGCATGTGTCTTGTGCAAGCTCGTTGTCGTTCTTTTATGAGTGTGAAGCGAGTCGACTCACTTGACGAGTATGGGATCGGTTTACTTCTATACCCGGATCAGTCACCTATAGGGACTCAGCAGTGATTCCTAGTGAGTCTTTAAACTGTTTCCTTCCGTTGAGAGTGCCCCTTCGGAGTGACCACCTTTGGCCATAGCAGTGCGCATATCGAGTATATGTGGAACGAGCAGGTGCCGATCACTTGGAGTGGAGCATACCCGCGCTACTTGGCACGGTGACGGATCCGCCAGAGTACTCGAGCAGCCATACCCCTACTCGACGGGGTCGAGTTTCTCCCACCCGGGGAGAATTGATGAGGACATCATGAGCTTATGGATTGTATTAGTGTGTATTAGCTTGTATAGGTGTGTTTTATGGGTTGTATTAGCTTGAAAGTGTGTAATTTTTGATTTCCTTCTTTTGGGCCATCCTTGTAAGGCTTAATTAAGCCAATGGGCCTCTTTCTAGGAAGAGTCCATAACTAGGTAGCATGTTTAAGGTCCATTTAAGATGGCTCCTTCATATTGGGCCATTTGGTTTCAAAGTGGGTCATTAAGGCTCTTAAAGCCCAAATGGGATTCCATCCTCTCATGGGCCATCAAAGTGGGAATGGCCCATGCCTAGCATGCCATATGGAGTGGCTCTTGGCCCAAGAATGGGCTTGGCCCAAGAAGGGGGGCGCATGCTCTTTTGGCCTTATTAGGCTTGGTAGTTGTAGTTAGGTTGTGTTTGAATGGAATTACACCAAGTTTGAACACATGTGGTCAATTTGATTAAACTAATGTATTCAATGTGGGATTCTCATTGTATCCCAGCCATCCAATCCAAACCCCTAGATCCAAGGGTTGAGATTGAGTTTGGTTGGCATCCTATATAAGGTTGTAATTTTCATTTTGAATGAAAAAATGAAGGAAAAAAAGGCATTTGCCCCCAATTGGATCTTGAGCCCCTCCCCTCTCTCTACCTGGTTCCTCCACCTCCAGCCCCCTTTCTAGAGTGTAATCCCTTCCCCCTTGATCCCCTCCAACTTCTGAAGCAGCTCCGGTGATCGCCGCCGCCGCCGTCTCGCCGCCGACGCGTCTTCACCAACGAATTCGGTTTTCTGTCCACTCTGGACAGACCTCTCTTCTCCGAATTGTCTCTCTCTCTTCCCTCATTTTCTGAAGCTCCAATTTTCAGGGTTGGTTACCCTCTTGAACCCTTACCTCCACAAAAAATTTCAGGCAAAAATTCGTACTTTAGATATTTTTAGATTTTCGTCCAAGTTCAAATTTCAGTTCTGTCCAGGTTCTGTCTACTGTTCATCAGTTCTGAGTCTACCTTGTTCGACCCATGTTTTGAATTTTTTTGGGGCTCTAAAAATTACTGAGACTTCTGTCCACATATGTCTACCACCATGAATTTTCTTAATTTTTGATAAGGTCTCTAGATATTTTTCAAAATTCGTACCAGTTCCTGTGAGCAATTTTTCCACAGTGTCCCAGATCCGACCCAGGTCCACTCAAAAAATCCCATAAAATCCATTTCCTATCTAAATCAAAAACCAAAAATAGTCCCGGTTTTCTATCTCAGAGATCTTCAACTTTTCTGAAGAACTCATCTCCATATTCCAAGGTCCTCCCACCGGTCAACGGTGATTTTCAGAGAAGTCAGAACCTGCCCCTGCAGTTCTGGCCTGTTTACAGCAAGGGTGTAAATTCCATAAGTCAGATATACGTATCTGATTATTTTTTCTGAAGGCCCCTACGTCGAAGTATTTGGAGTCCTCTTTCCAACGGCGCCGAGCGCGTTGCATTCCGACGACGGGGTTGATCACAGCAGCCGATCTCGCCGGACAGCGCGCGAGAAGACAGCAAGTGCAGACTTGTGGCCGGTTTCCCGCGAGCGTCGTCCGAGGGCCGCCCGGCGTCCGGCGGTCGTTCCAGCAACTCGCCATCCTAGGGGAGCGCTTCCCAAGTGTACCCACACCAGAGGAGGCATCAGGTCCCACACGACCCCTCCGGTCCACACGTGGGCCCCACTAGCACGAGTACGCGCGAAGCCGAAGCCGTGCCCGGAAACCGCCCGTCAACCCGGAATTGGTCCTCCCGGGCCCCCTTGTGTCACCCGTTACCTCCCTGCGTGGAGTGGGCTTACTTGTATTGCTGTAATCTTAATGTATTAAGTTCCCGGGAGTACGAGTTTCGGCCGGGTGCCATCTTCGCCACGCCGAGCGCGTGGAGGTATCGTATTCGCTCCTTGCTTGGCATTCCGCTTATTTCTATATATGCTTGTTTATGCCGCTGCTAGAGAGCATGTGTAGGGTTACCTCGCTCGCTTTTAATTTATCATATCACTGCTGCGAGAGAGTGCGAGACCGTCCCGTGACCCGATCCGGGCACAAGTGAGAGCCGACCACCCTAGCTCACAGCCGGTTTCTCAACCGCGCACATCCGACGCTTCCCTCGTTAAGGGACGATCGCGAGCTTGTCGTGTCCTTGGTCCCGTCCCGCATCAATAGTAGTGTGAAATGGCTGTTCAGTTGTATAAAGTGGCTCATGACTATGACATTTGAAGAATGATCAAACTGGTTGAAGAGAATGATTCCCTCTATGCTTCAGAGGAAGAGAGGACTAGTCCTCTGGTTGTGGGTAACTGGGTGTTACTCACGGTTCCTTCTAATTTGATCATAAGAGAGGAGAGTGTTCTTCTAGGTCAGGCTGTAAGTCAGTGTTTGTTTGCAGACTGAGTCTGCGGTTATTACTGTTGCAAGGGTAAGCCACACTCAAGTTTGAGTGTGGGGTGGACGTAGATCTGCGTGACAGATCGAATCACCTAAAAATTCTGTGCGCCGTGATTTGCATTGGTGTAATTGGCCCTTATCATCTTCCTCCATTCACAGGTTTGCGTATGAACAGATCTTCCCTATATACTAAGTGGTTGTATTGCAGTCTGTTAGATCTGTCTGATCTGAGTGGATTCTGTGAGATAGCATTCTCTTAGTTAGTGCATTCTTCTCACTTTCATTTATATTATTCTCACAGATATCATCTGAGCTCGTGGTTTGATAGCTGAGTGTTAAATTATCTTAGGCTTAAAAATTAAGGTTAAAATATTTATAGGATTTCTTCACCCCCCCCCCTCTAGATCCTGCTACGCACACATATTCATATACTTACTTCCGGCTTTGCCTATAGAGCACACAACATTGGTATCACAGATACTCCTCTATTATAACTGTAAAGTCTACAAAATTAAAAATTAAATTAAATACTCACATGAGAGGGCTGTGGTGTGCTCGAGGGTGCTCCCTGAGATAAAATCTCGGCCTGGGCCAGGAGGGTAGCAACCACCCGAGTAAAGCGTGCCTCCATGTGTTCCTCGACTAGGTCTACCGCATGTTCGACGATGGATGTAATCTGGCTCGTAGAAGTGCTGATGGAGAGAGTAGAGAAGGAACTGCTACCGGGGTAAGACGAAGATGAGCTCGGAGAAGATGCTAGAATCGGGCTGGTGTCCAAGCTCTGCCCAAAACCGTATACTCGTCCTTTCTTCGGTGGGTCGACTGCTACTACCCATGCCTCAGGATCTAGTTGCGGCCGCTGCGTCTCCTCGTCCCCATACTTTTCAGTCATATGCCTGCCATATGACTCCTGCAAATTCAATAAAAAATATTGTAAATGTCATATTAATCAATCATATTTAAAAATAGAAGTAGAACAGAAATGTGTATGTATATAATCTTACCACTATCGAGCGAGCTCTCTCGCTCACATACTGATCCGTCCCCTTCTTTTGGTGAACTGTAGCAAATAAATCGCGGTACGAGACCGTACCACCCCTCTTCTTTTCCTATTACACATGTTATAAAGAATAAATAGGGACATATAAGAAATAAATTATAATAAAATTAAGATGATTACTTACCAATCTCTCCTTCTGGGTCGCGAAAGAAACAGATCCAGAAGTATGGAGATGCACATGCGGCTTTGGCTTTTACGGATTTGGCCATCCAATTAGGCTCGGCCCATCTATCACAGAGGTCCTCCCAGTGCTCCCTCCTCATCCATGTTAGGTCGTGTGCCTTCCAAAGGCCACGGTCCTCGCTCCCCCCGGCTAGGACCTTCGCACATTCCCTATAGTAGTGTAAATGATGCTTATAATTTACAGTTCCTGTGGCCTCCCATACACGTCGAGCTCGTCCGACGTCAGCTCACCTCACAAACTGATATCCTTGCTGTCAAGAATTTAAATTTTATAAGTTAGTGGATTGAAATTATGGAGTTGGGAAATATGTAATTTAAAAGATTAAATCATATACTAGGAACTCGTCATACAATCGATCACGGATATCTTGAGAAAACTTTCGAAATGACTTATATGGGCCGGTCACATGTCGCTCAATAATGTTGGTAATAAAACGAGAAGCCTTATTGGGCTCTACTTTATCCCTAGAATTACAAATGTTAAAATGATAAAATGATAGCCAACAATTATATATATAGTTGATGGATAGATAACGAACATAATTCATGAGTTTAAATATTTACCCAGAGATCCAACATGGCTTGCGTCCCTCTTGCAACACCACCTGCTCGCCCTCGTGATGGCTAACAGCATCGTCTGCCTGTTGTGTGCCCGGGTGGGTGGACGAGCCAACTATCGCAGGTGGTGTACCCGACGTACCTGTTACAAGTAAAATAGAAGTAGTTCATCAGAATTTAGCTCATTATTAAATAAAAATTTTCAACTAGTAAACATATAGAATTCTTATCATTTAACTAAAAATTTAAATAAACATAGCAGTAGAATGTGATGGAAGTGGTGTACTCTGTAGACCTGATGTAGAGACACTCAAACCTGTAAACAAAAAATATCGTGAGTAAAATAAAGTGCATATTCACTACTCATTTATCTAAGAATTTAAATAAACATACCCGCAGTTGTTGGTATGGGCGGTGCACTCTGTGTACCTGGAGCGGAGACATAAAATATCGTGAGCAAAACAAAGTGCATATTCACTACTCATTTATCTAAGTGATGTGTGGAAGGATAGGATATAGAGGGGTGGTGAATATATCCCCCGATTAAAAACTATGTCCAAATTAAAATAAAAAATCTGGCGCTACCCAATTTTAAAACATAATGAACAATATGTTAACAAGAGTTTGCGTAGAACATACGTCGAACACTTAAGCATTTAAACTAATGTCTCCGTTGACACTGATTTTTCACCCTTAAGAGGGTATATGTCACCCATAGCAGTCTATTTGTCAGCCTTATGTGTGCATTTGTAGTCCTTAGCTTCTTCTGCTGGCGGGTAAACACAAGTGGACTTCCCCTTTATGCAGCTTCAACACTTCACACATATTCAGTGCTACAACATATTATTCACCTGTAGAGAGCTATTTGACAGCCTTACCTCTCTATTTGTCACCACTAATGAGTCATTTGTCTGCCTTATCTTCCTACCTTCCCTTGTATGAATTTTAATATATTTGTTCATCATTTCTAAAAAATCCAGACTTTGACTGCACAGACTTGTGTTGACCACTATCTTAGCTCCATTGACTGTGCGTTGACTACGTTACCACATTGACTTTTCTTCATTTCTTGAGAAAATAACTGGCTTTCAGCCTGTTCTATGTGTAACTGTCAACCTGTTCTTTGTGCAATTTAGAAGTACACTACACACACAAAATCATTATAGCTCCATGCTTCTGAATCTTGAAAATAGAATCTTGAAAAATTGACTTAACTCAGTCAATGCTCCCCATATACGCTTTGGCAATATGTCACGGAATGCAATGGGCAAAAGTCTCTCCATGAACACATGGCAGTAATGACTTTTCAATCCATATATTTTTCCCTCATTGACATTCACACAACGGGCTATGTTAGACACATATCTATCAGGGAATCTTAATTGCTTTAGGCACTGGCATAGTTCATTGATCTATGTGTCTTTCAACACGTAGGCTACTTTAGGTTGCACAACATTATCCCGTACCGGCCACAATTCCAACTCTGGTCATTTGCAAAGTATCTTCAAGTCCGCTCGCACCTTGGCATTATCCTTTGTTTTGACTTTCACGTTCATGATGGTGTTGAACACATTATCAAAGATATTCTTCTCAACATGCATGACGTCCAGGTTGTGTCGTAACAAAAGGGCTGACCAGTAAGGCAATTCTCATATGATACTTTTCTTCACCCAATTATGAGCCTCTCCAAATCCACGAAGATGTCGTGTACTACCCGACAATTGCACTATATCTGGTAAGTTTTGCACTTGTGTTGCCATTTGTCGACCAGACATCCGTTCCAAGTCTGCTACATCCATTTCAACTGTGTTCTTAATGAATGAGTCCGTTTGCCTTCGGAAAGGATGGTCAATTGATAGAAACCATCGATGATAATCGAACCAGCATGATTTCTTACCATATTTCAGGACAAAGGATTTGGTATCAGCCATACAGTAAGGACATGCCAACCTCCCGTGTGTGCTCCAGCCAGATAGCATTCCATATGAAGGGAAGTCACTTATTGTCCACATCAATGCAGCCTTCATAGTTAAATTATGTTTTCTATACACATCATAAGTAACAACTCCATCATTCCATAATCTTTTCAACTCATCAATCAGTGGCATGAGATATATGTCCAAATTTTTTCTTGGATTTTTTGGACCTAGAATCGCCAAAGTTAAAAAAAGGTTCTCTCGCTTCATGCACATGCCCGGCGGAAGGTTGTACGGCGTCATGAACACCGGCCAACATGAGTAAGACGCCACTGAACCTCCAAAGGGGTTGAAGTCGTCTGTGCATAAACCTAACCTAACATTGCGTGGCTCGTGAGCAAAAGTAGTATACGTACGATTGAAATGAGCCCAGGCTTCACCGTCGGTGGGATGACTGATTATATCATCTACACGACCTACTCTCTCCGTGTGCCATATCATATGTCGAGCTATCTTTGACGACATATACATCCGCTGCAATCTGGGTGTGAGAGGGAAGTATCGCAGTTACTTGTAAGGCACATCCTTCTACTTTGAATTGTCCCCTCTCTTAGGTTTAAATCTATCATGCTAACTAATATCACACGATCTTTTATCTACATTATCTTTATAATATAGCATACAGTGATTAGGGCATGCATCTATTTTTTGATATTCAATCCCTAACTCATTGACCATCTTCTTTGCACGGTAAAAATTCAGACATCATACTCTTGATAAGGAGGAGCATACGGTCAAAATAACTCTCACTAAAGTGAAATTCGGATTTCAAATTCAACAACTGTGAGACAGCAGACAACCAAGTGCGATTTTCACAACCATCCCACAGTGGGTCATCAGCATCCTGAAGTAACTGATAAAATCTTTCAGCCTACTTGTTTGGTGGTTCCGTTGTACACGTGTTCCCCTTTTACATTAAAGTTAGGGCCAGCAGCATCAAGTACCATGTCTGCATAGGTACTCGTGCTTGCAACATTGCCAGGCTCATACAACCAGAACTCCTCACCATGACACACCCAATTCATATAACCTTTCGTAAACCTTTTCCTGTATAAATGAGCTTGCACATCGCATAGCGAATGAAATCTCTTGTTTTTACAACATAAACAAGGACATTGAATGTTACCACACTGGTCCACTACTATTGGATGCCCCAATACAAATTGAATAAAACTATCAACTCCACCCTTAAACTCCTCTGACACCACTCCGTCAACTACTCTGCGATTCATCCATGAACGATCAATTCTAGCCATATTTACGTAACATATTAAAAAATTCATATCAATATGTCTCATCACTACATCTAAGAAAATATCATGTACATCTCCCCTAAATATTGACTATTTTCCACACTTGTACATCCTATTTGGTCACATATACATCCATATCCACATCCACTTTCACTTCCATATTCATACACCGTGGTTGACATCGACATCATCTTCTCGAAAAAATCATTAACATACTCGCATTCACATACACATTTTCTTACATATCGGCATCCACACATGTCTACCAATTTAATTCACACCCAAGCATGCTAATCACATATATCATAACAAAAGTCTTGAAATGGCAAAAATGAAAAGCGGGTCATATCCATAATTACGCACACACATTTATACCCACATTTACACACTTAAAAGTAATCTCTATGCAACTCTTGAGTACATATTACTTGGGGGATAATATGTACTCAAGAAGGGGGGCCAACGGGAGAGGGAGAGAGGGGAATACCTGCGGTGGGGGGTGTCTGTCGGAAAGAATTTGACCTCCGCCGCTGTCGGAGCTCACCTCCGCCGCTGTCGGAGCTCACCTCTGCCTGCCCTCGCCACTCCTCCGCCCCCGGGTAAGAGATTGAGAGGCGAGTACGATCGTGAGAGAGGAAAGGGATGCAGTGGTTGAAGGAGGAGGAAGGGGGAAGGACTAAGGAGGTCAGGAGAGGCGTCGTCTGCCTGTTCTTGTCTCTTTTTATTTGGCGCTATATTTTCATTTGGCGCCATGTTTTCATTCATTCATTCGTGATTTTTTGTCATTCAATCATTTCTTCCTATAAAAGGATAAAATCTCCCTCGGTAAAAAATATCATTAGATCTAAAAATTATTATTTAATATTTTAAGATCTGTAATTTAGAAATTTTCAACTTTTTTATGGCTGATAAGTCGATTCCTAAAAAAAGAAGAGAGAGCGTGTTGAAAAGCCTAGCTACCTTGAAAGCAGGGTTTGTGGTCTCGACCGACCCGCCCCTCCCGGTCACGGCCCAAGACGGGTCTGGTCGGTGCATATTCGCTCCGTGTCGGTCCATCTCGTAAAATGTTAAAATAAAAAAAGACTCTTTATATATATAATATATATATATAATAATACAACAAAGTAAAAAAATATGCTTTATATATAATATATATATAATAAAATATTAAAATAATGAAGCATCCCAGTCACGACCCACGACCCGGGCATCGCACCCACCACTTGGGTGGGGTCGGGATGTGCGGGTCGAGGCATCCCGTAGTGGGATGTCAAACCCTGCTTGACCGATAAGTCGATTCCTATAAAAGGAAGAGACAGCGTGTTGAAAAGCCTAGCTACCTTGAAAGGCCCACATCGGGGTGCGAAAAGGTACTCAGAGGCGTATCGGTCACATGTTGAATATTTTCTTATTGTTCCGTGCCCCCGCCAACGGGCTATGTTTTGAATTTACCGTCACGTCTATAATGAATTTTCGAGAGCTAGGGCTCCTCGCGAGGAATGCCATGTGGAAGCACTGAAGTGCCATAATCAAATATCATTGTATCTTTTATCGGTTTTACTCACAATAGGGCGTGTCAATCACTTGTGTGTGACAATGTGTTCAGGTTCCAAGACTGGAATGGTCTGGACTAACCGAAGGTGTGCTCCTTTTGATCAGTAAGCAGATGATGGTGGGCATCGGGTCGGGACTAGTGACCTGCCGTGCCATAAAGGTCGATCACGGTGATAAGAGGGAAAAATGTTTGATTAATCGCCAAGCAATGGGGCTGCATGGCTGATAAGTCGATTCCTATAAAAGGAAGAGACAGCGTGTTGAAAAGCCTAGCAACCTTGAAAGGCCCACATCGGGGTGCAAAAAGGTACTCAGAGGCGTATCGGTCACATGTTGACCATTTCCTTATTGTTCCGTGCCCCCACCAAACTCATGTATTTTGAATTTACCGCCACGTCTATAATGAATTTTCGAGAGCTAGGGCTCCTCGTGGAGAATGCCACTTGGAAGCACTCAGGTGCCATAATCAAATATCATTGTATCTTTTATCGGTTTTACTCACGATAGGATGTGCCAATCGCTTGTGGGTGACAATGTGTTCAGGTTCCAAAACTGGAATGGTCTTGACTAACCGAAGGTGCGCTCCTTCTGATCACTAAACAGACGATGGTGGGCATCGGGTCGGGACTGACAACCCGCCATGCCATAAAGGTCGATCACTGCGATAAGAGGGGAAAACGTTTGATTAATCGCCAAGCAATGGGGCTACATGGCCGATAAGTCGATTCCTATAAAAGGAAGAGACAGCATGGAGAAAAGCCTAGCTACCTTGAAAGGCCCACATCGAGGTGCAAAAAGGTACTCAGAGATGTATCGGTCACATGTTGACCATTTCCTTATTGTTTCGGGCCCCCGTCAAACTCATGTGTTTTGAATTTACAGTCACGTCTATAATGAATTTTCGGGAGCTAGGGCTCCTCCCGGGGAATGCCACGTGGAAGCACTCAGGTGCCATAATCAACGTCGCCCTTGAGTCACGACCTATCATTCGGGGCAGGTGTGGCCGTCCCTGCTGAACCAATCGTCCCGGCCACGGCTCGAGACTGGATTGGACATTGCGTACCGATACGGAAAACTATAATATATATATGATGGAATAAGCAAATTGAAATGACATGTTCTATCATTTGGTTTATTGTTCTACCTTTTGAACGGGTTTCTCCGTGTTCGAATCTTAGCTTCAACTTAAGATTTCCTTAAGTTTTTTTAATATAACTTATTTAAAAATATAAATGAAAACACGGTAGAACGTTGTTTCGAACCCGACACCTCACGATTAATAGTGATACACTTAAGGAAGTTATTTGTTACTCCAGTTGAGCATTTGTCACCCACACTCACCTAATTGTCACCACTAAAGTCCACAAGACATCGCCCTTACTCTTACACTGTCTTGAAAGTCACACGTCAGCCTTGTCTCTTTTGGGCCCTATTTGTCACCGTTAGCAGGGTATTTTTCACCCTTGCTAATGCATTTGTCACCCGTGTAGGCACATTTGTCACCCTTAAGCTCCAATTGATCCACGTGGAAAACGGGACACATCGGCCACGCGTGGGTATTGTTCGCGTATTGTCGCCGATCCAATGCCGCAGGCCACATCAACAGAAATGATGATGCTGAACTAGATCCCCAAAACTAAAAATGCCAAATTACTTATTTACCATTCTCGCCATGTCTTGGTTCTTACGCAACCTACCAGAAGTCGGTTCATCTCTCCATCGTGCTCAGCATCTCGTCTTCCTCGCGGTGCCATTTGCGACCTCTCCGTCATTTCCTATTCGAGCACTCCTGAATTGTGAACTCTCTTTCATCACTGACAGCCATGGAGCCGAAGGAGACACCCATGCAACACTCCATCCGCCGTAAACTGGATGTCCCATCTGCATCTTAGAAAATTGTACCGGTTCCTACAATCGAAGAAGAAACGTTTCACATACCTAGAGTTTCTAAGGCCTCCAGTTCAGGATGATAAGTTAAAGGTAGTATGGTTCCTTATCTCCCTTACATAGCTATTTGCCCCCCTTATCGACCTATTTATTTGTCATGCTTATATCTACCTATTTATGTCAGATTTTGACCTACCTGTCTCTGAATTTCATACATTTGTCACCCTTAAGCACCTATTTGCCACACCTAACCTCCCTTGTCTATACATTTGTCACCCTGTCTTACTCTTAATATTTTTGTATTCCTTGATCAGTCAATTAACTGAATTTATTGTTTACACATTTTTTTGAATCTAGTGAGCACAAGGGCCATCTCCGCCCGGTGTTCTATGGACATTTACATGAAGGACAGGGATCAGATGGCATTTCGGGAATACCACAAGTCATTGATGAGGACCACACCCTTTGGTCCATATGTTGACAATACTTCTCCCGTCACCTTCACCATGACACTATTGGAGGAGATTATTTGCGCCCATAGTGGAGGAAATTATTTCTGTATGGGTAGTAAGGAGGTCGTATTCAGTGTGGAAGATGTGGGCATAATTTTAGGATTACCATGCTCCGGTCATCCGGTTCAACATTATGGATCCGCGAAACAGAAGTCGAAGTTGCAGCATCAATTTGGATTTGCAGTAATATTTTATCGGAAGAAAGTGTGCTCTCTCATCCAGCAATTTTTTAGGTCCGATGAAGAGCAGGATGTGGCTGACACTGTCCGACTATGGATTGTACTCTTACTATCCTCTTTCCTTTGCCCACGGTCGACGCATTCTTGTCCACAACAGATGATGTCATGCTTAGATGACATTGATAGAGTTTCAGATTACAACTGGGCAGCCGCCGTGCAACAGGTAATGATGCACAAGTTTGAGCAATTAGTGTTAGCGGTCCAGAAACGACGGTCAGGTAAAATTGACCGTGCTAAGAGAAGAGCCGGGGATGCATCCCAGGCCCATACATTTATATTTGGTTGTTCTGCCGCACTTGTTGTAAGTTTTTTATTTTTTTGTGTAATATTTAATGTGTCAATCATTAATTCTATTGCATTGTAAAATAACTTGATATATTTCATATTACAGGTCTGATTTTTTGAGCACACGCGGGTGCGACAGCCACTAAGGCAGGTGGCATTCTCCTGACTATTTAGGTGGGGGTCATTCCTAGATAGGAAATTAAAATTCTCCATTGGATCCTTGCGTGGCCAACAGGTATTATGAGTACTAAAAACTTCTTCTTTGTCATTCAACATTAATGAATAACCGAAGTGATGTTGTTTGAAATGCAGGTGATCGAAGGGCTCCTTGTTGAGCCGAGTGAAAGGGACATGGGGTACGGTGGTTAGATGATGACCCGACCCAATGCTCAGGAGACGTCCTCATCAGCTCTATGCATGCCTATGCTACCGGATATTGCCGCTACATTGAAGATCCAGCAGCGGCTACTTGAGGAAAGAAGGGCCTTCTTTCTGACTAGGGTGCAAGAGGCTCACATTACCGCTGATGCAGCACCCCCTAGGCCCGTCGAACAGGTGATGGTTGATGTCATGCCACCTCCGGCAGCCCCTGTCAAGGAAGGGCAAGGGGCTGAAAATGTGGAGCAAAGAATATGTCAAACCTCTGAAATGGACATTATCACCGATGTCCCATCTCCAAGGCCCCTTCAACAAAGTACGAATGATACTCTGCCATCTAAGGCAGCCCCTGAAGAGGATCTGCAAGGCGATATCCAAGCTCATATGGAGGCGACCAATGGGCATGGTGACCGTCGTGAAGGTGTCTTTTCTTAGTCCCTTCATCAACGGGACAAGAAGCCCGTGAGGAAACGTCGGGCACCTGCAAAGAAAACTGCATGACGGGGGAAGAAGAAGGTGAGTCTGCGTTATTCCTACTTCTTACAGTATATAATCTAAGATTGGTATATTGGCATAAATGTAGAAGAGAGATGAAGCCAACCCTTATAGAAAGCTCATACAGAGTACTGATTGGATCTGCAAAGGCCGGCTGAAGCCGACAGATAACACGATTGTGAATGAATTCATTGATGCTTGTGCCTCAAGGGAAATTGAGTAAGTTATCCTCTTATAGTTTCTGTAATTATCCTGATCTGCCTTACTCTGACTACCATGAAACTTTTTGTCCAATATAGTGGCCCCATATTTCAATTACAAAACGGGATTATTTTGAACCGTCGTCATGTCATTGATCTATTATACAGCCAGATGATAGATGATACTGTACTTTTTTTAGAAAATTGTGAATTTTTTTGTCACTCGTCCTACCCTGAACTTGTGTTTCTACAGCTAATAGAATCGTGATTGTTAATTTACAGGTGATCGACACCATGATGTACCTCCTCCACTCACGATTCAATGCATCTGACACCTTTCATCAGCGAGTTTGTTTTCCCACCACTTTAGTGAATCACATAAATGGCATGACATCGGCCAACTACGAAAAATCCAACGAATTGTTGGAGTGCACCTACGAGAATGTTGAATTATCAGAACTGCATAAGAACAAATATTTATTCTTCGTGTGACACTCTAGAGGTCACTGGCATCTACTTGCTGTTGATACGGAGAATCGGCGCTTTGTCTTATACAATTCCATGAGAGGCATGGCCATCCATGATGCCACTACAAGAAATTAGGTACTTTTTGTTATCCATGTACCCGAAATCATAGATATTTACATTATCTTTTAGTTATTCTTTAATAATTTATAACCTTTCATTTGTAGGCTATAGTTGTATGGGAGTCTCTGGAGCTCTATGGGACATTCGAGGGAGTTGAGAAATGGGATCTTGTATTCGACAACGAATGTCTCTAACAGGAAGATGGAAGCCTCAACTGTGCCATTTATGTACTGAAATATGTTCAAGAATTTTCAAGGAAGGGGGAGACATCATGGACATTTAATGAGGGTGATTGTGATATGTTTAGAGCCCGGCTTGGGGCCGACCTCATTACCTTTGTAAATACAAGATCTTAAATAATTCACGTCTCAAACCTCAGAATGTGGCATACCTGTCGTCATTGATATTTCTTTTGTGATACATTTTGATCTTCAAAGTTTTATAAGTTTTAATGATGTTAATGTGTGTGCTTGATAATGTTAATTCATGAATATCAATGAGTTTTATGAAGACAGATTCAAGTTTGGTTAAGGAACTAGGCTGAAGTGTGAAAAGATGAAGGCTTTACTTGCACAAGTGTCTACTATAGTCGACCGTGGAGCCGACTCCAGTTCAGACTGTTGAAGAGAAAAACGCAAGTCACCTGCTGGATGAAAAGGGCTTTGGCTACGCTTTAAGGGTGACAAATAGGTGGCCAATGGTGAAAAATAGGCCTTACTGGTGTAAAAGAGGCGACAAAGTGTGAATAATAGATGATCAGGCTGAAATATGGAAATATACTTGTCCCATGAGAGAGAATATATCTCTGACAGGGTAACCTCGGATCACGTGCAAAGCTTGAGCCCCTGACCTTCGAGTTGAGCGTGTGTCAGACACACCGACCCTGTGATTCACCCTTTCAGCCCATTTGTCAGCCTTACTAGCTAATTTACATGCTTATCGTCCATTTGTCAATCATACGGGCTATTTGTCACCCTTACTACATATTTATCACTCTTATCTTACCACATGACTAGCCGTTGCCTTCTTTTCTCTCCATTAGCTGCTTGTCTTTGACCTGGATCACTGTAGCTGACTAATCTATTCATTAACCTTTGACTTTGACTGGGACCTCATGACTGTACGTAGTCAAGAAAAAGTTGAGCTTTCTGGAGTCCTCTTTGACTAGCGTTGACCTTGACGAGTCGACATTGACTGTCTTGGCATTGACTAAGTCCCTTCGTTCTTCTTCTGATTGCTCTATAAACTCTTGATACAATGTTCACATTTTTGTCCTCTTCTGAACTTGACTCCTCTTTTTAGCTCCTTATGCTTTTCATTGGTTATCTCTAGGATCTATTTTTCACCATTACCAGTGTATTTGTCTACTCTGCAAATCTAGTTGTCGCCACTGATAGGTATTTTTCACCCTTATCCAGTGTATTTGCCTACACCCTCTCTTGTCCAATCACCTCTACAATATGCTCCGATCGAGCGACGATCATTTGGCTAGGGTTCCCGACGTTCCCTTTTTTTCTACTCCCGAGGGGCTGTGTTACCACCTCCATTGCAGCGATGTGTTAAATCGACACACCGATCCCGCTCGTGACCCTACATTGACACCCGCTCTTCTATTTTATGTTCTTAAGGCTCCTCCACAATGTCATGCCCTTCATTAGTGCGCGTAGCGGTGGCTTCCCCAGCAGAAGAGCCCGTCTCCTCTACGTCCTCCTCGGTCCCTTGTTGTCACTGGTTCCTGCTGCAGATGCCCTCTTCCTTTTTTTTAATCCTCTTCCATGTTTATGCATTTTACAGGCCTTTCATATGTTCGTATATGATATGCTCTGGGTAGTTTCATATTAAACGGATACAGTGGTTGTTTTGTTCTTAACCTATGCACAAGTATTATTTTTCATTGGACCTCTACCATCAGGGATGTCAGTGGTAACCAATAACTACTTGAGGAATTGAGGTTCAGAAAATGGGAAGGTATAAATGCTATGTAGTGTGGGTTGGTCGCGAACTCGGTGTATATTATAGTTGGCCCAAATACTTTGTCCAAGTGAATGGATACCCTGGAGCTCGTTATAAGGGTTTTCACTCGGTAGAGGAAGCACATACTGTTATAAATGGGGTTGGAAATAGCAGGCATATGTATGTTGATCATCCTCGACTACAGGAAAGGCCCATGCCTACATATCATGCAAGTCTCGGGCCTGACTATGATTCAAGGAACCAGGCACTACGCCAACAGACTACACAAATGTGAAATGTGCCTTGTATTGTTGTTGTTATATTATGTACTCTAGTAGTGTTGCTCCTCTTCATATTAGTTGCTTTGTTATTACTGTTGTTGTAGGTAAGGAAGTGTACTACGCTTGGTCTGCATAGGGAAATAATGTAGTGGACATTTTACTCGTTGACACCGTTAAATCCTTCAAACGAACTTGAGCTTCTTCAAGTTTCACTGCCATGAGTTATTTGTCACTTCTAATGGCTATTTGCCACTCATAACGAGCTATTTGTCACCCTTATTGCTCGCTACGCATCGCCTTTGTTTCGCTTCATCACATATTCTGACTTTTGTTATCGATTTATCACCTTTACGAGACATTTGTCAGCCTTGGAGCCTATTTGTCACCACTGATGACTATTTGTCACCACTATGCAGTGTTAGCCGTTGCAGTATCTCTCTCCGGCCTCTTGTCTACTATGCGGCTGATGTATCCGGATGAAAGGAACCTCGGTCCAAGTCATCTCATGACCGACAAAAAGGAAGGACCGAGAGTCAGAAAAGTTAGGGGAGATGGAACGATCTTCGTGGTCCCGTCGCTTCGATTTTCACAAAGTTGGGGAGGCACGAAGACTCTTTTGCCCTCTGGGGGTTTCGTCTCCTTCCTATAAACAGAGACTCTGTAGGGAAAGGCTGTGCTTTGGCGGTCAAAGACACTCTCGAAGATGTCGTCGTCTGAGAAGTCAGATTCTTCGTCAGAGCAGGTTCCCACCAAAAGGCTATGCTTTCGAAAGGAAGCCCTGCCGGTGCCGGACCAGCTATCAGGGGAAAGTAGCGGCGGTGACTTTTCGGAGGAATACAAGCAGGGTTACCAGCAAGGGTGACAGGACGCCTTAACGAAGGTGGACCGCCTGTTTTGTAACAAGGGGGTGCTGAGCCTCCAACCTGATAGGTTTCGTCCTAAAGAGGACGAGTAACCGCTTGTACCCTCTTCCCCTATCAATATAATTTCTTTTTCTGCAACCTTTCTTTGCATGATGAATGCTTGATCTTTGTATGATGTGGTTGCCGTCAAATGAAGGATACCATCCATCACAGGTAGGGGTTACCTTTACAAAGGGGAGTTCTTCCCCTATAAGTAGTAGGGTTTGTCGATGGTTCTAATATTAGTAGGGCTTATCTTCATGCTCATAGTTCATCGTTAGGATCCATTTGTCACCCTTCATGCACATTTGTCCCCCCTGTTCATCTATTTGTCACCACTAATAGGCATCCTTCACTCTTATAGCATACAGGAGCCGTCCGCCTTTGCCCTTGGGAGCCGTCGTCTTTGTACATTTTTTCACCGTTAAGAGCCTTTTGTCACCTCTCAAGCGCATTTGTTGCCCCTGTCAACCTATTTGTCATCACTAATGTGCATTTGTCGCCTCTGTCAACTTATTTGTCACCAATAATATGCATTCATCACCCTTATCATTCATTTTACTCGCTGCACTCACATACGGAAGGTGAACCCAAAAGAGAAAATAAATATGATAATAAAAAAATTAATAAAAATGATAATCAATAAATAAAATAATTTATCACATAGGCAAGAAAATAACAAGCAAACCATGAAAGTCGAATCATTCCGACATATTTTCGACGAAAATTTTTTAGTCGGATAATACCGTCGCTATTTCCCATTTTTCTGAGCTATTTGTCACCGTTATAGAGTTATTTGTCACTGCTAACGGCTATTTGCCACTCATAACATCTATTTGTCACCCTTATCGCTCGCCAGTCGTCGCCTATGTTTCGCTTCAAAGTATATATTATGTTATCCATTTATCACCCTTAGGAGACATTTGTCAGCCTTGAAATCTATTTTTCGCCGCTGATAACTATTTGTCACCACCATGCGCTGTTAGCCGTCGCGCTTGATTTTGGCTTATCTGACTTACTAGCTCCAAAACTTAAAAACTTATTCTTCTTTCTGTCTAACAGTGATAATTAATAAATATAATACTATAATTATAATAAAATAAATAAAAATGCCAAAAAATCATACAAATTGAAATTTTATAAACATAACAGAATAATAATAATAAAATACTTATAAAAAAGATAAAAATTATATAAAATGATAATTAATAAATGTAACATCATAATAATAGTTAAATAATTGTGAAAATGATAAAAATAAAAAAATAAAAATGGTAATTAATAAATGTACCAGTAAAATAATAATGAAATAACTAAAAATGAGAAAAAACATAAAAATGATAATTAACAAATGTAACATTATAGTAATAGTAAAATAATTGTGAAAATGACAAAGACCATAAAAATGATAATTAATAAATGTACTAGTATAATAATAAATTAATTTTAAAATTGATAAAAAATATATAATTGATAATTAATCAATATAACACTATAACAATAATATAAAATCACCTAATTATGAAAAATGATAGAAAAATAATATAAATGTTTCCCTTCATTTAATCAGTGTCGTTTGATGACTAAGATAGCTTCAAATCCGTGTTGGTAGAGTTAGGAAACCCATACACGGTTAAATCCTTCAAACGAACTTGAGTTTCTTCAAATTTCACTGCCATGAGTTATTTGTCACAGCTACAGAGTTATTTGTCACTGCTAACGGTTATTTGTCACTCACAACATCTATTTGTCACCCTTATCGCTCGCCAACTATCGCATTTGTTTTGCTTCAAAATATATCTTTTACTTCTGTTATCCATTGATCACCCTTAGGAGATATTTGTTAGCCCTGAAACCTATTTCTCATCACTGATGACTATTTGTCACCACTATGCAGTGTTAGCCGTCGCGCTTAATTTTGGCTTATCTGACTTACTGGCTCCAAAACTTCAAAACTTGTTCTTCTTTCTGTCTAACAGTGATAATTAATAAATATAATACTATAATTATAATAAAATAAATAAAAATATCAAAAACTATATAAATTAAAAATTTATAAATATAATAGAATAATAATAATAAAATAATTATGAAAAATATAAAAATTATATAAAATGATAATTAATAAATGTAACATCATAATAATAGTTAAATAATTATAAAAATGAAAAAAAATGAAAAAATGAAAATGAAAATTAATAAATGTAACGGTAAAATAATAATGAAATAACTAAAAATGAGAAATAATAAAAAATGATAATTAATAAATGTAACAGCATAATAATAGTAAAATAATTATGAAAATGATAAAGGTCATAAAAATGATAATTAATAAATGTACCAGTATAATAATAAATTAATTATAAAATTGATAAAAACATAAAATTGATAATTAATAAATGTAACATTATAATAATAATATCAAATCACCTAATTGTGAAAAATGATAGAAAAATAATATAAACGTTTCGCTTCATTTAATCAGTGTCGTTTGATGACTAGAAAAGCTTCAGATCCATGTTAGTAGAGTTAGGAAACTCATACAGGGTTAAACCCTTCAAACGAACTTGAGTTTCTTCAAGTTTCACTGTCATGAGATATTTGTCACCGTTATAGAGTTATTTGTCACTGCTAACAGTTATTTGTCACTCACAATATCTATTTGTCACCCTTATTGCTCGCCAGCCATCGCCTTTGTTTCGCTTCAAAACATATCTTTTACTTCGGTTATCCATTTATCACCCTTTAAAACTAAAATTATACACAACCTACACAAGTCAACATAAAACACACATCCCCCGATAAAATCCACACAACATATAACTCAATGAATAAAAGAAATTACAATTACATTAATTCAAATGTGTCATTTTTTACAATTACAATTACAAATCAACAGATATATGTTGGATCATCCTCCACCATCACCAGTTGCAAAAGAATCCCCTCTCTCAGACGACTCCTCCTGCCTAACAATTGCTTCATTTAGCTTAGTTGGATCGACTTCTTCCACTTCGTCCTCTATACACAACCGAAGTGACTCGACAGATTCGATCAAACGAAGATGAGAAGCAACCAACTCTGCAGTGTCACCCTCGTCGAATTGAAAAGTTTCGGCACTAGAATCCTCTGAGACATTAATTTTTTAGAATACTCGCTCCATTCAAACCATAATTTTGAAAGAAGCTCTTTTCTGAAGTCGATATCATGATCTCTCTCTTTTGGAGAATCAAAATCGACCAGCCTGTATGTGTAAACATTCCTCGTCTATTGTAATGACCAAAGATCCGAATACCAGGAGAGTCCCGATAACCCCAATCCCGAACCGCCACCCACGAGCCCGAAGACTCGGAAGTGTAAAAAGGGATGATGTGGAAATATAGAAGAATCTAAAATAATTGCAGACTTACACATTTTATATGAACAAGCAGGAAATTAATAATTAACATTAAGCAAATTATATGGTCCACAATATAACAACAGACTAAAGAATGATAGTGGTCCACAACTAGTACATCACAGAAAAGGAGGTACAACTACACGGGACATATCCCGGCTTGGCAACTGGCACCTAACCCTAGGCACCTGACCCACGTTGCGCCTCAGAAGCGCTCCCCTGAAGTCTCCTCTCACCTGAAACACGGTGAAAACACATAGGGAATGGGTCTCAGAACAAAAGGCTCAGTAGGGATCATCCGGTCCCCACCTCGCAAACCGAGAAACTGTGTGGAAATTAGCTACAAGCTACTACTAGCAAGCCATAGAATGGGGAGCTGCAGGATAAATAATCGGGAAAGCTCTGTTACATCTAGTACCGAACACACGGCACAAAAATCGAGACAACTCGTCAAAAATCTAAGATTCGCTACCACACAAAGACAGGAGTACCAACCACTAGAAGCAAGGCCGGATGCATCCACTGACGGCTTAGACCGCGCCTCGGGTGTCTCCCTCTGGCCCAGCGGGAACTGAGACATTGTACAAGTAACCACATAATAAGTGACTAGCTGGGGTCGCGCTCGTCAGCGCGGGTCCAATTGCCCCCAACCACGTGTGCACACACAGACCATACGTACTAGGTTTGGCCCTCTAACTGGTTTTCTCTTCAGCCGGACTCTGGCATCAAACGTGGGGCCCTATGGAAACCAATCTAAAAACTGTCTCTAGGGGTAGCCTCGCCACCACTCCCTGGTGAGACCACTCGCGTGTCGGAAGGCTACGACTAGTGGAGGGTCACTAAAGGAGTAGACTCTATAGTCAACGGAAAGCAACGTCCGAATCGGACAAAGTTCAAGGACTGCCCCTCGCACCACACCGACTCACGGTGACACAAGCCGAGAACACCACCTCCCGAGATCCCCCGGCACCCTAACATGTGGCCCCCAGATGCTGCCTAGCATCATTCAGACCACGGGTTAGCATGCGGATCGAGGTCCACTCACTCGGGACTCGAATCGGCAAGACATAACTCCGGTAGGACATAAACCGCTGGCAGTCCACATTTGGCCCGCCACAGTGGCTAGCGGTCTATCACTGAACCGCCACAAGAAGTAGGCGGTCTCCTAATGGGCCACCACGCCACGGGCTATGGAGGCGAAAATGGTCCTACCTTGGGCCGCCAAAGGGAATAAAATGGTCGTCCCTACGACCGCCAAATCCCAGGGCCTCCAACAGTCAAAAAACCCTACGGTCAAAATGCCTTGAAGGCCACGCCGGCCAACTCGACTAGCGGTCGGCCGATAGGCCGCCACTTGGGCACTAGCGGTCTATCGGGTGACCGCCAAGCCCAACCCACATCCCGGGCGTCAAAAACGGTCGTAAGGCGACTGCTAAAGGGAAGTAGCGGTCACTGGAAGGACCGCCAGACTTCTAGAAACTCGAAAATGGCGAAAAATCCTAAAATCACCATTCCACGCCCCATTCACCCCCGGGTGAAGGGGAAACAAAGGGGAAACCTTTCCTCTGGCCCCTGAGCATCATTTGATGCCCTCAAACCACAATTAAACGCGTTAAAACGCTAGATCGGGC
Organism: Amorphophallus konjac; assembly: GCA_022559845.1. NCBI lineage: Eukaryota > Viridiplantae > Streptophyta > Magnoliopsida > Alismatales > Araceae > Amorphophallus > Amorphophallus konjac. The sequence continues at coordinate 23,289 of JAHNEJ010001352.1, forward strand.
ACTCGATCCCCAAAACATGATTTTCCTTTCGCGGCTCAAAATAGCCCTCTCTTGACCTCGCCTCGGCCTAGAAATCACGGGGAAGGTAAATGCCGAGCAAAGGATCGTCACCCTACCTCAGAATCGCCCGAAACGGAGCGGATCGCCACCGATCTTCAAAAACCTGCTTGAAACTTCGCGAGCTCCCAGAATCTCACCGAGAGCTGAACGCCGTCGGGATCGCCACGCCGCTACCCTTGCCACCACGTCGTCTCCTCGCCGCCGTCTGCAGCCGGAGGGGAGGTTGTCGGAGCCATCACCGGAAGAGGGGGGTGGTCACGGTGGTGTGCTCACGGGAGAGAAGGGAGGAAGAAGAAGAAAGAAGAAAAGGTGGAAAAAGAAAAAGGAAAATGGGGTTTATATAAAAAATCTAGAATTTCCAAAAAATATGAAAAAATAGAAAAATATATTACCGCGATCCTCGGAACACGCCGGTCGCACTGGTACCATCCCGGAGTAGGTGAACGACTCGGTTCGCCCGCTATAGGGTTCTGTAGGTTTGCCGAAGAAAAACACGCGGAAACCGCAGAACACGTTCCGGGATCTCCGAAACTGATCCGAAACGCACGGATCCGAACCTGAAAGATGTCCAAAAAATAATTCCGGGCGTAATGAGAACAAATTCTCTGAGAAAATAAATCTGAGACCCAAGAAGAAGGATCCGAAGGGTCCAGGATATTACAGCCCTCCCCCCTTATATAAATTTCATCCTTGAAATTTAAAATAAAGCACGGGGGAAAAGAAAGAGAAAAACTCACCCGAAGAGATAAGGGAACTGCTGACGCATCTCGTCCTCACGCTCCCAAGACGCTTCTCCGCTGGAGTGCCGCTGCCACACCACCTTGACCAGGGGAATAACCTTGTTCCGCAGGTGCTGATCTCGTCGATCCTCTATACGGATGGGAAACTCCGGTAGAGACAGATCGGGAGTCACCTCGGGTAAAACAGAATCTTCTAAAATATGAGAGGCATCGGGCATATATTTCCTCAGCATCGAAACATGAAACACATCATGCATAGAAGATAGCTCCTGAGGAAGCTGCAATCGATACGCAACCTCACCAATGCGCTCAACAATGAGGAAAGGGCCAACATAGCGGGTGCTCAACTTCCCACACCGCTCAAAACGCATCACTCCCTTCATGGGAGAAACCCTCAAAAATACTCGATCATCGACCGTGAAACTGAGGGGCTGCCTTCTCCGTTCGGCATAGCTCTTCTGCCGACTCTGAGCCGCCAACATGTTCTGACGAACCAAATGCACCACATTCACACACTGCTGCACCAGCTTTGGTCCTGTCATGACACGCTCACCAATCTCAAACCAATCGAGCGGAGTCCGGCATGGTCGCCCGTACAACGCCTCATACGGAGCCATCCCAATGCTCGAATGATAGCTGTTGTTATAAGCAAACTTCACTGATGGTAGGTGGTGAATCCAACTCCCCTGCCATTTCAGGGAACACGATCTCAACATATCCTCCAATGTCTGAATGGTCCTCTCCGACTGACCATCTGATTGAGGATGATATGTTGAGCTGAAAGATAACTCAGTGCCAAGAGCTCGCTGGAAACTCCTCTAGAATCCAGAAGTGAAACACGGATCTTGATCTTACACAATGGAAATGGGAATCCCATGCAAAGGTATGATCCGCTCCACATAAAGATGAGCCAACTTAGGCACACTCTAGCTGACTTTGACCGGTAACAACCGAGCCGTCTTCGTCATCCTATCCACCCGCAACCAAATACTATCCTGCCCACTGGGAGTCCTCGGCAATCCCACCATAAAATCAGTGGTCACGTGGTCCCATTTCCACGTGGGAACCTCCAAGGGCTGAAGCATACCTTCTGGTCGCTGATGCTTCGCCTTCACCTATTGACAGGTCAGGCACCTGGCCATAAACTCGGTAATATCTCTCTTCATGCTAGGCCACCAGAACTGTGTCTTCAAGTTCCGATACATCTTTGTCACTCCCGGGTGCATGGTGTACATACTCCCATGAGCATCTAGTAACACCGCATGCCTCACCTGCTCCTTAACTGGGATGTATAGCCTACCACGGAATCTCACGGCTCCATCTTCACCGAACTCCACATCAGCCAAAGCTAAAATCTGGGGCAACTCAGGGTCTGCACGCTGAGCATCTGTCACCTAACGACGAATGGCAGGCGTGACAATCAAGCTCACAAGAACAGCTGACCCCGACTCTTGGGAAACTTTAAGCCTAAATGTCACGTCTGGCACCTATTCCCAGAGCCTCCACTTCCTCATCATCATCGCGCTGACCACAACCTTCCTACTCAAGACATCGGCAACGACATTCATCCTGCCCGGCTGATAGGACAGGGTGAAGTCATAATCCTTCATATACTCCATCCATCGCCTCTGCCTGAGGTTGAGGTCCTTCTGCGTGAACACATACCTCAAACTCTGATAGTCAGTGAACACCTCGAACTTCTCACCGTACAGACAATGCCTCCAAATCTTTAATGCAAAGATCACAGCTGCCAACTCAAGGTCATGGGTAGGGTAGTTCTCCTCACGTGGCCTCAACTGCCGTGATGCATAAGCCACCACTCTACTGTGCTGCATCAGCACAGCACCCAACCCAACCCCGGAAGCATCTGTACACAATACAAAATCTCCCGATGATGTGACACAACCTAGGACTCAACAAGCAAGCACAATTAAGCATTCAAAAACGGACCGATAATAGCAACCGCTCACCCGATGCTCACTAAGACCCGGGTAACTTGGCAATGCCAAGGGGAGGTTGTGTGGGCTAGGCCCTTGCTGGTAGAGGGCCAGCAAGGCCAAGATTTGAATCCCAAAGGTGGTGGATGCCCAATTCAATGGGGCCGACAAAGTGCCAAAGGCACCGGGTTACTCTCTCTTCCCACAGTGATCACTCAAAGCAACAGGGCTTGAGGATCGAGCTCTCACTCTCACGGCCAGCGGAACTATGAACTAATATTGAAAGAACAAACATGAATTAGAGTAAGGTTATAGAGCACTTACTCGACCGGTTTGAAGAAACCGGTCCCGCTCGGAGACGAGGGCGAGCGGGGAAGCGTGGGTTCCCCACACGCCGCGCCGGGGTAGCTTGACCTGATCAAACTAAATTACAACACTACACCTCTCACAGGAGGGGGATCTTGGGGTGGGGGTTAATGGATTACAATCAAACTACCTCCACGCAGGGAGGGGCCTTCAGCCGGCCAAGCGGGGTGGGGAAAACTAGGGCTAAAACGATGATGAAGTGAAGATGGCGAATCTACCTTCTCTCGGCAATTGTGGATAGACAGTCGATACTGTGGCTGCAGAACTTGATCAGGAATTTTTCCGAGGGCGAGACCAGTGAGGAAATCTTCGTTACTGGAACTGGAGTGCCTCTGAATTTTGCCGAATTCTTATGGGGTCGCTGCTGGCCTCGGCAGGAGCTCGAACAAGGTCGTTGATTCCCGGACTGACAGTAACTGGTTACTAACAGCAGGAAGAAGAGGTTGGCTTGGCCGCTCCCGAACTCCGAATCAGGTGCCGGTAGAGCCGCTGGAACCGTGGACGAGTTTTCTTTGTAACAGAACTGACGGGGAAGCCGAATAATGCCGTAGAAGATCAGGGGACCCAGAACAGTGAGTGGGGGTTGGTACAGACTGTGGCAAGCAGAGTCGCACGCTTGAGGAAGAAAATTTGTAACTTCTGCTGCCGGATGCTGAACGGAGTTCCGCTTCTTGGTTCTGAAAGTAGACAAGGAGAGAAAGAACTTTCAAGAAGAGCTCGTGGCCTGATTCCTCTGGGGTTTGTCGTGGTGAAGCTTTCTCTCCGGATCAGGATCTCTGCAAAGCTAGCTCATGGTTTCCAAAAGTAGGTTGCAGAAGATGCCCCGACAGCTCCCCAACTCGGAATCGAGCACTGTTAGAGTCGTTGGAACCATGGACAAGTCCTCTTTGTAGCAAAACTAACGGGGAAGCAAACTGATGTCGGAGAAGACTAGGGCATGCAGAACAATGGCGACTGGTCGGTGCAGACTATGAGTAGCAGATCTGCATAGCTGAGGGAGAAAAATGAGAACTCTGGATCACGAACGCCGAATGAAGTTATGTTTCTTGATTCTGGAAGTAGACTGAGCGATGAAGAACTTTGAAGAAGAACTTGTGGACTGATTCCTTTGGGGTTCGTCGTGGCAGAGCTTCTAATCTGGCTCAGGTCCTCAGCCGAGGTAGAACTGCGCAGTTGTGGGAGAATGGACTTCCTGGGCAGCACCGAGCTCCGATGGGGACGAAACCACTGCCGTTGCGAAGAAGACAGGCAGACGCTTCCAACGATGTCTCTTGGGCTTCCAGGAACGTCCGGATGCTGCATGCTTCAGGTCTTCTGCAGGTCCTCTTACTCTAGATGGTAGAAGGTGGGGGTGATGGAGGGGAACAAGGGAAGATGGAGAGGATGAGAGGGGGCCGCCCCTAACCAAAGGGGAGGGGTCTTGGGCGCCCTAGGGCTGTGGAGGGAAGGAGATTTTTGAATTCAAATGGCCTAGGGAAGTGGAGGGTTGCATGGGGGAGAGGGAAGGGTGCTTAGGAAAGTGGGAGGGGTAGTTGGGGGTTGGATGGTGAGGAGAGGATTGGTGGAGGGGGTCTTGGGAAGGGGTGGAGTATTAATGAGGGTTGTGGGGAATGGGAAGAGGCTTAAATGGGGTAGGTGGGGAGTGGAGGTGGTTGGGAAGGGAGGAGAGAGAAGAAAATTCAAATTTGTGTGTTGAGGAGAGAGAAAGTGGAGTGAAAAAGAGAGATTAAGAGAGGGAAGGGTGGGGAATCTCTCCCCTAGGGCTTCTCACCCCAAAAATGGAATCTCTCCACTAGATAAGAAGTGTAAACTCTCAAAATGACAAGTTTTTCATTCATTGATTCATTAAGTTGAAATGGGGGGGAATGGGGTCCTATATATAGAAAACCCACATTTCTACAAAAGTCCCTGACAATTGACTCAATGACAAATAACCGAGGGGGTAGGGGAGAGCCCTTGGGCCAAGCCCAATGAATTGGGCCCAATAGCTAACTAGACAACCTAATGACACTCAAACTTAGGGAAATGAACACAAGACCTAGGAACATGACTCAAATAAAGGGAAAATACATCAAATGACTCAAATAAAAATTACATAGGACTCAAAATTAAATGACTAGACCATGCCAGATGCAACCGGGGTGAGGAGATGAGCTGTGAACGTGGGCATGGGAGGTGATGTCCCCATCATACTCCCGGGGTGCGGAGAACTCGACTCCGTCGAGTAAGTGTCCTTTCCTCCTTGGAGGGTGTAGAAGTGGTACTGCCCTCAAGTCTTTCGAACGAGACCGATCCATCCACCTGCCGAGATAGCGCTCGTACACCTTGCTCCATGTGGTAGTGACTTGTTCATCCAATATTTGTTCAATTTGTTCACGCTGGGCTCTCTTGGCTGGTGGTCTCTCCTCACGGGTGGGTGCTCTCTCAAGGGAAGAAGTAGGCTCAATCTCCTCACTAGGTACCACCGTGGGTCCCTTATATGGCACTAGGTCGGCAACATTGAATGTGGGATTTATTCCATACTCCTCAGGGAGATCTAACTCAAAGACATTTGCACCAATGCGCCTCAGGACCGGGAAGGGACCAGCCCCACGTGGCCTCAATTTGGAGATGGCTCCCGGGGAGAGTTTCTCCGTCCTAACCATCACAAAGTCACCCTCATGGAATTCTTGGTGACGTCGATGAGAGTCGGCTTGCCTTTTATAAGTCACATTCTTCTTGCTAATGTGCTTGCGGATCTCTTTATGCAATGTTGTGAATGCAGACATTCTAGGGGTGATGGGTGGACCGGGACAACCAAAAGTAGACCTATCGTGTAATGATGCAGTGTAGACTTTGGTTAGCCTAGGTGGGCCAGGGCACCCGTAGGTGGCCCTATCATGCAAATTGGTGATAAATATCGGGGGACCCGGACATCCGTAGATGCCTTTGACATGCTTAAGATCCATGATGAATAAAGTGTTGTGTCTCTTAGGCACAAGCATGTGCTATGTTACTTTGATGATAGCAATGCTATTTGGTTTTGATGATAGCAAGACAGTGAGTGCATTTGAGTGCATTTGATATTGTATTTTGATGATAGCAATGTTATTGTGCATTGATGATTGCAATAAACAAAGTACATTTCTATGCATTCTTATTCTTGAGCATTCTGCATATTGATAGCAACATGAATGATGATGTTTAGCATTGATGGCATTTGCTCTTTATATATGTGCATTGCATTATGTCAGATATCATGTCTCTGCATATATCATGTCTGGGTAGCAAAGTCTATACACTGGATTGTGTATTTGTGCATCATGCAAGTCTATACATTGGACTCTCGTTCAAGCCTATGCATTGCATTGGTTAAGTGTGCACAGCGTCATCGCACTTCATTAGAAGTGTGTACAGCGTCAACGCGTGAAGTCTGTACAGCCGGGTCATATGCTCCTAAGTCTATGCATTACTGTTCATGCATCAGTATTCATCAAGTCTGTATAGCATGTCTCTCACGTTGGAAGTCTATACATTGGTGTGGGTCATCCAAGTCTGTACACTTGCTGCACTGTTCAAGCTCATACACTGGCAGCTCTGCTTAAGTCTATACATTCGCTGCAGAGATCACTGTCAAGTCTGCACATTGGTCTTCGATTTCAAGTCTATACACTGGCTTATTCTTCAAGTCTGTACAGCCGTTTGCATTGGATTTCATGTCTAGACATTGCACTGTAGCATCCATTGTTTTCGTGTTGTGTTTACGTCTTCGTGTTAATTTTGTGTTCAAGTCTTCATGATTGTTTTTGTATTTCTATCTTCGAGTCATTTTTTCGCTGGGTCTTTAAGTCTGTCTAGGTTCAAGTGTCGTTTCACTTCGCGTCGTTCTCCGTGCTGTCTGTCACCTCGTGGTGTTTTTCATAATTGTGTCTTCACGTTATCTTGTGTATCTGGTCTTCGTGTTGTGTTCGTGTCTTCCGTATTATTTCAGTAGTTATGTCTTCGTGTTGTGTTTATGTACTTCGTGTCGTTTTCTTTGTTTCATGCTGTTCTCATTTCACTTCGAGTCGTTTCTCTGTCTTCTATCTTCGTGTTGGTTTTTCGCTTTAGACTTCGTGTCTTTCTCGCTTTGACCACACTCCGTGTCGATTTTAGTTTTCATCTCCGTGTTGTTTCATGTCTTCGTGTCGTGTTTCCTACACCTCGTGTCTTTGTCGCTTTGTGACTTCACCTCGTGTCGTTGTCATCGTCTTCGTGTCGTTTTTGTTCTATTGCGTGCAGGACATCGCAGCACCTCGTGTTGCTTTCTGTGCCACTTCGTGTCGTTCTCTGTGTAGTGTGTGTTTCTGTCACTACTGCACTTCGTTTCGTTCTTGTTTCACTTCGTGTCGTTTTCTGTTTTGTGTTCTTCGTGTCGTTCTTACTTTGAGTCGTTTTCTTTGTTATTTCCGTCTTCGTGTCGTTTCTGTTTTCATGACTTCGTGTCATCTTCATTGTCTTAGTGTCGTTTTCACCACGTGTTGTTCTCACTGTCTTCGTGCTGTTTTCACCGCGTGTCGATTACTGTTTCATCTAGTATTATTTTTCCACTTAGTGTCGTTTCCGAATTATCTCTTCGTGTTGTTCTTCCTAGACATCGTGTCTTTCGTGTGTTGAAACCACACTTACTGTTGGTTTCTGTTTACCTCCATGTTGTCCTCGTGCCGTTCTCATTACTGGTTATTATATCATGTCGTTTTACTTCGTGCTACAGTCACTATGGTGTTCTTCGTGTCGTTCTTCTGGTTACCTTGTGTTGTTTTATAACCTCACTTCGTGTTGTTCTCAGTGCATCTAGTATTTCTATTACATACTTCGTGCAGCTTTAGTTCCTATGGCCCTCAGCTTTAATGATTTTCATCTCCTTGCAGATCCGAGGAAGAACATTCCACACACCTGGGCAGCACGTGATCCGAGGCTGGAATTAAGCCTGCTGAGAGACTGCCACGTGGACCGAATTCTTAGGGTGGGAAATGTGGAGGTCACACGTCGTGGCTGATGCTGCTGCTGCTGTTATATATATGAGACCTTCATCCACAGATGAAGTCGATCGAGTTGGCAAAAAGAAAAGCTCATACAGAGAGCCACGATCCAGATAGAAAAAGAAAAGGAGGAATAGAAGAGCAGAAGGAGAAGAAGAAAGAGTGAAGAAAGAAGAAAGAGTAAAAAAGAAGAAGTGCAGCAGAGAGAGTGAGAGATTAGGAGAGTAGAAGAAAGAGAGAGAGAAGAGCAGAGATTGAGAGAGTGAAAGAGAAGAAGAAGAAGAAGAAGAGATGAGAAGAGAAAGAAAAGCTTACCTGAAGATCCGTCTACTGGACCGTGGATCAAATCCAGGCCAGTCAGCTCCGTTGAGAGCCACATTATGTGTTTCATTTTTCAGCTTTCTGTTTTGCTGAAGTTATTTTTCGTTTATTGTTTTTCCTTTGTTTTCTGGTTTGCTGTGTTTCCGATACTCTGTAGAGAGGTCGGGGTTCCTCCTGTTAGTTCAGGAGAAGGGAGATTGATACCTCCGGTTGCAAGCAGCAGGTGGGCTGCTTGTGGGTTCCCTCCTGTTTGGAGGAAGGGAGATCTGTCTCCGGTTCTGGGCTTGTGGATTGCAAGTCCAGGGGTCCCTCCTGGTCTGGAGGAAGAGAGGTCTTCGACCTCTGGTTTACTGGTGACTGGAAGTCACCGGTTGGTTCCCTCCGGTTTTGGAGGAAGGGAGGACTGGCCCTCCGGTTCTAGTCTTGTGGGTTGCAAGACTAGGGGTTCCCTCCAGGTCTGGAGGAAGAGAGACCGTGTGTCTCTGGTTTGCTAGTGACTAGTGTCACTAGTGGTTCCCTCCGGTTGGGAGGAAGAGGGGAGGTTGTTCCCCTGGTCAAGCTGTTTGACAGCGTTTGTTGCAGACTGAGTCTGCTGTTTCTAGCGTGAGCTAGTGGAAACCACACTCGGTTTGAGTGTGGGGTGGATGTAGGTCTGAAGGACCGAACCACCTAAAAACCCCTCTTGCATTGTGGTTTGATTGCTTATGATTTGCTTCCGCTAGATGAATGCATAGGGGCGCTCCGTGCGTTTGGCTTCGGGTTGAGAAGAAGAGTTAATTAGTCTTCTTAGAATGTTTTAATTTGTCAAGAGAGCGAAATTCCAGTTGAGCGTCTGCTTGTCAAATTCAGGCTAGTTAGCATCCTAGTGATCTCACTGTATGCTTGTTTTGGTCTGCAACTGATTATTAGCTTTTAAGCTTATCTAGTTTGCAAACTTGTAATTCTAGTGAGCATCATAATTTAACTGGGCGAAAGTTTTTTAAAGGGTTGTATTCATTCACCCCCCCTCTGAATCCTTGCACCGAACCTAACATAAAGGAGGACCATGACATCCGAATATGGACCACTCATACTTTCTACTTGACATGTGGGTGATATGAATGAATGGATCCAACATAGTGTTCATGCCAAGGGGTGTGGTAAGCCTAGACACATACATATTTTTTCCAAAGGTGACTTCCATGTGTATAGGTGTGGGACAATCTTTGAACTCCCATTGGAAAGGATCGAATAGATCTAAGAAGGTGGTCATCATGGGGTGGGGCACAACCTTATTACCTAGGGATATGTGGCCCAAGGTCATAGCTCCCAAGGTGTAACCCGGGTCATGGATGAGGTTGGTTTGGCCCAATATGGTGGGTGAGGGTAGGAAAGGGTGGGTGGTGGGTAAGATGGTTGGGCCACATGGGTATAGGAAGGGGTCAATGGGATCGTGGAAATGGTTACCTAGAGAGAGGAACTCCTCATCCTCAAAGCCCCAAAAATATGGGTCATCCTCCTCCAAGATAATTGGGCCATGGTCGTTAGTGGGTTGGCCGACCAAAGCATTTGGGATCTCAATGGTAGGGGAGTGGACCAAGATGGGTTCTTCCACCATAGGGAGAAGGAAAAGAAGGTCGCTAGTGTAGCAACCAATGGTGCAAATCGAGGTGATAGACCCAATGCATAGGTGTAGGAGGTCAATGCTCCTAGGTTGTTCGGCCATAGGGGTCAACATGCTAGTGAACTCAATTTGTCATGCTAAGCCCCTAAGAAAATCCTCTAAGGTCTCCACTTGATAGGATGCTTGGATTGTGGTGTGATAGGAGAAGAAAGGCACTAGGGGAAATTTTTGTTCTATGGGAGGGCAAACATGGGTCGAGATTTCTCTAATTAGGCTCTCCCTTAGCCACCTAACAAGGGACTCTTCTAAGATGAATTCGGCCTTATCTAGAGGGGGTGGTGTAGGGTAAAGATCCTCGTGCGAGGCTTTCTCTTCAATTGGGACATGGGTGCTCTCTATGGAGGGGATAGGTTCCCGAGGCATATTTGTCTTAATGTGGCAAAGCGGGTGGACTACTTCTTCCAAAACTAATGGAGTGGGAAGGTTCTTTGATGGTGGGGTGATGATGGCCGGAGTATGGTGCACCCGGGGTGGTGAACAAGGGTGGGATTCCCGCGGGTGGGAGAATAAAAGGTTGTTGAATTTAAAGGTTCCCGAAAGGTGTGGCGGATGCACTAGGTAAGTCCGACGTGTTGGGTCGATGTCGGCATTCCTTTCATCTAACCATTTCTTACCTAGGATTATACATGGACCCGCCAATGTTCCCTTTTGACACCAAGCCCCATCCAAATACTTAGTCTTCCCGAACCATTTATGGAATTCAATAAAGACTTGGTCTCCATTGTGCACAATTTGTCCGATCCTACAAAGAGAGGTAATGATATCGGGGGACACCCAATTTTCAGATTCTAGGTCAATGAAATCAATTTCTACGGGCTCTCCATTAGGTAAGCATGCATGGGATATGATTGGGAGAGGGGCCATGTGACCCAAGACTCAATGTTAACAATGATGGGTTGACAATGCACGGTTCGGACAAGAATGCAAGCATGCCCTAGGACTTGACTTGTAGAGACAAGTCAATGACTTGCTCTGATACCAATTGATGTGACACAACCTAGGACTCAACAAGCAAGCACAATTAAGCATTCAAAAACGGACCGATAATAGCAACCGATCACCCGATGCTCACTAAGACCTGGGTAACTTGGCAATGCCAAGGGGAGGTTGTGTGGGCTAGGCCCTTGCTGGTAGAGGGCCAGCAAGGCCAAGATTTGAATCCCAAAGGTGGTGGATGCCCAATTCAATGGGGCCGACAAAGTGCCAAAGGCACCGGGTTACTCTCTCTTCCCACGGTGATCACTCAAAGCAACGGGGCTTGAGGATCGAGCTCTCACTCTCACGGCCAGCGGAACTATGAACTAATATTGAAAGAATAAGCATGAATTAGAGCAAGGTTATAGAGCACTTACTCGACCGATTTGAAGAAACCGGTCCCGCTCGGAGACGAGGGCGAGCGGGGAAGCGTGGGTTCCCCACACGCCGCGCCGGGGTAGCTTGACCTGATCAAACCAAATTACAACACTACACCTCTCGCAGGAGGGGGATCTTAGGGTGGGGGTTAATGGATTACAATCAAACTACCTCCACGCAGGGAGGGGCCTTCAGCCGGCCAAGCGGGGTGGGGAAAACTAGGGCTAAAACGATGATGAAGTGAAGATGCCGAATCTGCCTTCGCTCGGCAATTGTGGACAGACAGTCGGTACTGTGGCTACAGAACTTGATCAGGAATTTTTCCAAGGGCGAGACCAATGAGGAAATCTTCGTTACTGGAACTGGAGTGCCTCTGAATTTTTCCGAATTCTTCTGGGGTCGCTGCTGGCCTCGGCAGGAGCTCGAACAGGGTCGTTGATTCCCGGATTGACAGTAACTGGTTAGTAACAGCAGGAAGAAGAGGTTGGCTTGGCCGCTCCCGAACTCCGAATCAGGTGCCGGTAGAGCCGCTGGAACCGTGGACGAGTCTTCTTTGCACCAGAACTAACGGGGAAGCCGAATAATGCCGTAGAAGATCAGGGGACCCAGAAAAGTGAGTGGGGGTTGGTGCAGACTGTGGGAAGCAGAGTCGTACGCCTGAGGAAGAAAAGTCGTAACTTCTGTTGCCGGATATCGAACGGAGTTCCGCTTCTTGGTTATGAAAGTAGACAGGGAGAGGAAGAACTTTGAAGAAGAGCTTGTGGCCTGATTTCTCCGGGGTTTGTCGTGGTTAAGCTTTCTCTCCGGATCAGGATCTCTACAGAGCTAGCTCATGGTTTCTAACAGCAGGTTGCAGAAGATGCCTCGACAGCTCCCCAACTCGGAATCGAGCACCGTCAGAGTCGTTGGAACCGTGGACAAGTCCTCTTCGCAGAAAAACTAACGGGGAAGCCAACCGATGTCGGAGAAGACTAGGGGATGCAGAACAATGGCAACTGGTCGGTGCAGACTATGAGTAGCAGATCTGTGTAGCTGAGGGAGAAAAATGAGAACTCTGGATCACGAACGCCGAATGAAGTTATGTTTCTTGATTCTGGAAGTAGACTGGGCGATGAAGAACTTTGAAGAAGAACTTGTGGACTGATTCCTTTGGGGTTCGTCGTGGCAGAGCTTCTAATCTGGCTCAGGTCCTCAGCCGAGGTAGAACTGCACAGTTGTGGGAGAATGGACTTCCTGGGCAGCACCGAGCTCCGATGGGGACAAAACCACTGCCGTTGTGAAGAAGACAGGTAGACGCTTCCAACGATGGCTCTTGGGCTTCTAGGAATGTCCGGAGGAGGTCGGTGTCGCTGCTGCAAGCTTCAGGTCTTCTGCAGGTCCTCTTACTCTAGATGGTAGAAGGTGGGGATGATGGAGGGGAACAAGGGAAGATGGAGAGGATGAGAGGGGGCCGCCCCTAACCAAAGGGGAGGGGTCTTGGGCGCCCTAGGGCTGTGGAGGGAAGGAGATTTTTGAATTCAAATGGCCTAGGGAAGTGGAGGGTTGCATGGGGGAGAGGGAAGGGTGCTTTGGAAAGTGGGAGGGGTAGTTGGGGGTTGGATGGTGAGGAGAGGATTGGTGGAGGGGGTCTTGGGAAGGGGTGGAGTATTGATGAGGGTTGTGGGGAATGGGAAGAGGCTTAAATGGGGTAGGTGGGGAGTGGAGGTGGTTGGGAAGGGAGGAGAGAGAAGAAAATTCGAATTTGGGTGTTGAGGAGAGAGAAAGTGGAGTGAAAAAGAGAGATTAAGAGAGGGAAGGGTGGGGAATCTCTCCCCTAGGGCTTCTCACCCTAAAAATGGAATCTCTCCACTAGATTAGAAGTGTAAACTCTCAAAATGACAAGTTTTTCATTCATTGATTCATTAAGTTGAAATGGGGGGGAATGGGGTCCTATATATCGGAAACCCACATTTCTACAAAAGTCCCTGACAATTGACTCAATGACAAATAACCGAGGGGGTAGGGGAGAGCCCTTAGGCCAAGCCTAATGAATTAGGCCCAATAGCTAACTAGACAACCTAATGACACTCAAACTTAGGGAAATGAACACAAGACCTAGGAACATGACTCAAATAAAGGGAAAATACATCAAATGACTCAAATAAAAATTACATAGGACTCAAAATTAAATGACTAGACCATGCCGGATGCAATCGGGGCGAGGAGACGAGCTGTGAACGTGGGCATGGGAGGTGATATCCCCATCACCCGATCCAGAAGGCAACACCAATACTGGTGCTGAGGTGAGCAATTTCTTCAGCTCCATAAAGCTCTGCTCACACTCACTAGTCCAGACAAACGGCACATCCTTCCGCGTAAGTCTCGTCATCGGGGCTACAATACGAGCGAAATCCGGAACGATTCTCCTGTAATAACCTGCAAGCACCAAGAAACTCCGAATCTCCATCACGGACCTCGGCCTCGGCCACTGCATCACTGCCTTGACCTTGGCTGGATCCACGAAAATACCATCACCAGAAATCACGTGCCCCAAAAAGTGCACCTCATGAAGTCAAAACTCGCACTTGCTGAGCTTAGCATACAACTGGTGATCTCGCAAAGTCTGCAACACAACCCTCAAATGATACGCATGCTGCTCTGCAGACTGTGAATATACAAGGATGTCATTCACAAACACGGCCACGAACTGATCCAAGTAGGGACGAAACACCCTCTGCATCAAATCCATGAACGCTGCAGGGGCATTGGTGAGCCCAAACGGCATCACCAAGAACTCATAATGCCCATATCTTGAGCTGAACATCGTCTTCTCCACATCAGACTCTCAAATTCGCAACTGATAATAACCGGACCGCAAATCAATCCGTGAGAACACTCGAGCAGACTGAAGCAGGTCAAACAAATCATCGATCTGCGGTAATAGATACTTGGTTTTAATGGTTACCTCGTTCAGCTGCCGGTAGTCAATGCACAACCTCAGACTACCATCCTTCTTCTTCACAAACAACACTGGCGCACCCCAATGGGAAAAATTAGGATGAATGTACCCCTTGGCAAGCAACTCCTGCAACTGTGCCCTCAACTCCCTCAACTCAGCAGGAGCCATGCGATAAGGAGCCTTCGACAGAGGCCCCGTACCAGGCATAATCTCGATAACAAAATCAATCTCTTGCTGCGAAGGTAATCCTGGCAAATCCTTGGGAAAAACATTGAGAAACTCGCACACCACCGAAATATCCTCCACATCCGGCTCCGACTGGTCCACCATGACCACAGAAGCGAGAAAACCCTGACAACCGGCATCAAGCAAACGACGAGCCCTAAGAGCCGAAGTAAGAAAGCGAGAAGAGGAAGACATGATACCTTGGAAATAGAAGGTAGGTCCACGAAGCCGCCAGAAATAAACCTTCTTCGAGCCATAATCCACCAAGGCATGATGGGCCTCGAGCCAATCCATGTCCAAAATCACATCAAAGTCCTGAAGTGGCAATGCATAAAGCCTGGCCAGCAAAGCCCTCCCTTCTACCCACACAGGAACCTCCTCAAAACAATACGGAGTGATCATAAAATCACCAGAAGGCAACTCTGCCGCCAAATCATAGGACAACTGGGTCACCGGCTCCTCAATACTTAGCGTGAAATCTTCTGAAATAAAGGAATGCGATGTGCCAGAATCAAACAAAACTCAGGCCGCACAACCCAAAATCATAATGGTAGCTTCCACAAGCTACGACGCCTCTGCCTCTGCCCTGGTCATGTGTGTAATCTAGCCTCGGGACCTCTGCCTGCCCCCCACACTCGCTGATCTGGGTAGTGGCGGATATTGCCCCTGCTGCTGATGTTGATGCAGCTGCGGCCTCTACTACTGGGGATACTACTGCTGCGGAGGATACTGCTACTGCTGTGGCCTCTGAGGACAGTCACGTGTCATTTGCCCTGGCTGGTCACACCTGAAATAAATCACTGGCGTCGTGCACTGCCTACCTGGATGTGAATCGCCACATCGGGGACACGGCCCCCGCGATCCACCAATTGATCCCTGACGCTGATAGGGAATCGGCTGCTGCACACTGCCCGAAGATGCCTGCCTCTGATCCTTGCGCTTCTTATAGAAACCTTTCTTGAGAAACTTCTTGACCTTGGAGCCAAAAGACGCAGATCCTGCCGTAGACATTATTGGAGCCAACACTCCCGAACTACCCGCAGCGTGCTAGAAGGTACTATGCTGTTGGGTAGCCGTCTGCTGACTGCGGCCTGACTGGGAGTGCCTCTGGCCTCCCTATCCTCAGATCTTCTGAATATCCAGCTCCAAAGATGCCGCCACACGAGATGCTATCACCAAATCAGTAGTAGCATTCACCATCAAGAGGTGCCTCAGATCCTACCTCAAACCCTGAACAAAATGCTCGATCTTCAACCCCTCATGCTTCATGATATGGGGCGCATAATGACCTAACTCAACAAACTGAGCCCTGTACTGCAACACCGACATGTCGCCATGCACCAGCTCTAGGAACTGACGCATCTTCTGCGTATTGACATAAGATGGGCAGTAAGTACGCTCGAAGACCGTAACGGAGTCCTTCCACATGATCAGCTGGAGGGAACGTGATTGAAAGGACGTCTTCCACTCTAAAGACCACCAAGATTGAGTCGTACCTTGCAACTGGTTGCAAGCCAACATCACCATGTCCTCCTCAGCAGAGTGCATGGAACTGAACACTCTCTCCATCTCATCAAGCCAACCTCTAGCCACATCTGGGTCTGGCTGGCTGCCATAGTAGGGTGGGTGGAACTGCAAGAAGTACCACACTACACGACTGGGTCCACCCCTAGACGACGAGCCCTCACCGGTATCTCCGCCGAACTGCTGAGTCATGTACTGAAACATGCCCCGAAAGAAATCCTCTGCCCCCAGAACTCTCGCTGCATCCCCTGCCTGGGTGGTAGTTGGTGGCACTCTGCTATGCTCCTCTTGCTCCTATGTCGACTGTCCCTGCTAAGAGCGAATCCTCCGCCTCGGTGCCATACTCGCCTACTGCAAAAAAATAGAAGACACGGAAACCGGTGAAATCAATAAAACACACGATGCCCTAAGCCAGTGCCGACTGTACATCATCATTGTGGACTAGTAGACCACTTCAATTATTTATAATTCTTATATATATCCACAACCACTGCTCTGATACGAGCTGTAACGACCCGAGATCCGAATACCGGGAGAGGCCCGATAACCCGAATCCCGAACTGCCACCCACGAGCCCGAAGACTCGGAAGTGTTAAAAAGGGATGGTGTGGAAATACAGAAGAATCTAAAATAATTGCAGACTTACACATTTTATATGAACAAGTAGGAAATTAATAATTAACATTAAGAAAATTACATGGTCCACAATATAACAACATACTAAAGAATGACAGTAGTCCACAACTAGTACAGCACAAAAAAGAAGGTACAACTACACGGGACATACCCCGACATGGCAACTGGCAACTAACCCTAGGCACCTGAAACACGTGGAGCCTCGGAAGTGCTCCCCTGAAGCCTCGTCTCACCTGAAACACGGTGAAAACACGTAGGGAATGAGCCTCAGAACAAAAGACTCAGTATGAATCATCAGGTCCCCACCTCGTAAACCGAGAAACCGCACAGAAAGTAGCTACAAGCTACTACAAGCGAGACGTAGAATGGGGAGCTGCAGGATAAATAAATAGGAAAGCTTTGCTACGTCTAGTACCGAATGCACGACATGAAAACCGAGACAACTCGTCAAAAATCCAAGAGTTGCTACCACACAACGACAGGAGTACCAACCACTAGAAGCAAGGCCGGATGCGTCCACTGACGGCTTAGACCGCACCTCGGGTGTCTCCCTCTGGCCCAGCGAGAACTGAGACACCGTACAAGTAACCACAGAACAAGTGACTAGCTAGGGTCGCGCTCGTCAGCGCGGGTCCAACTGCCTCCAACCACGTGTGTACACACAGACCATACGTCCTAGGTCTGGCCCTCTGACTGGTTTTCCTCTCAGTCGGACTCTCGCGTCAAACGTGGGGCCCTACGGAAACCAGTCTAAAAACCATCTCTCGGGGTAGCCTCGTCACCACTCCTTGGTGGGACCACTCGCGTGTCGGAAGGCTACGACTAGTGATGGGTCACTGAAGGAGTAGACTCTCTAGTCAATGGAAAGTAACGTCTGAACTGGACAAAGTACAAGGACTACCCCTCGCACCGACACCGACTCACGGTGACACAAGCCGAGAACACCACCTCTCGGGATCCCACGGCACCCTAACATGTGGCCCCCACATGATGTCTAGCATTAGTAAGACCACGGGTCAGCACGCGGATCGAGGTCCACTCACTCGGGACTCAAATCGGCAAGACATAACTCCGGTAGGACATAAACCGCTGGTGGTCCATGTTTGGCCCGCCACAGTGGCTAGCGGTCTATCGCTGAACTGCCACAAGAAGTAGGCGGTCTCCTAATGGGCCGCCATGCCACGGGCTATGGAGGCAAAAATGGTCCTACCTTGGGCCACCAAAGGGAATAAAATGGTCGTCCCTGCGACCGCCAAATCCCAGGGCCTCCAACGGTCAAAAAACCCTACGGTCAAAATGCCTCGAAGGCCACGCCGGCCAACTCGGCTAGCGGTCGGCCGATAGGCTGCCACTTGGGAACTAGCGGTCTATCGGGTGACCGCCAGGCCCAACCCAAATCTAGGGTGCCAAAAATGGTCGTAAGGTGACCGCTAAAGGGAAGTAGCGGTCACTGGAAGGACCGCCAGACTTCTAGAAACCCGAAAATGGTGAAAAATCCTAAAATCACCATTCCACGCCCCATTCACCCCCGGGTGAATGGGAAACAAAGGGGAAACCTTTCCCCTGGCCCCTGAGCATCATTTGATGCCCTCAAACCACAATTAAATGCGTTAAAATGCTAGATCGGGCACTCGATCCCTAAAACATGAATTTTCCCTTTCTGGCTCAAAATAGCCCTCTCTTGACCTCGCTTCGGCCTAGAAATCACGGGGAAGGTAAATGCCGAGCTAAAGATCGTCACCCTACCTCGGAATCGCCCGAAACGCGGCGGATCACCGCTGATCTTCAAAAACCCGCTTGAAACTTTGCGAGCTCCCACGATCTCACCGAGCACCGAATGCCGTCGGGATCGCCACGCTGCTACCGTTGCCCCCATGACGTCGCCTCGCCGCCGTCTGCAGCCGAAGGGGAGGTCACCGAGGCCATCACCGGAAGAGGGGGGGCGGTCACGGTGGTGCGCTCACGGGAGAGAAGGGAGGAAGAAGAAGAAATAAGAAAAGGTGGGAAAAGAAAAAGGAAAATGGGGTTTATATAGAAAATCTGGATTTTTGAAAAATATGAAAAAATAGAAAAAATATATTTTCGCGATCCTCGAAACACGTCGGTCGCACCGGTACCATCCCGGAGTAGGTGAACGACTAGGTTCGCCCGCTACAGGGTTCCGTAGGTTTGCCTGAGAAAAAAATGGGAAAATCGTGGAACACATTCCGAGACCTCCAAAACTGATCCGAAACGCACGGATCTGAACCCGAAAGATGTTCGAAAAATAATTCCAGACGTAATGAGAATAAATTCTCCGAGAAAATTAATCAAGGACCCAAGAAGAAGGATCTGAAGGGTCCGGGATATTACATATGTCCTGGTCTAAAAGTACGAACAATAGCTTTGGTATCTCGCCAAGCCATTGGTCCTGCTTTTAGACCAGGATAGACCAAGAAGGTTTACACATACAGGTTGGTCACTCCTGATTCTCTAGAAGAGAGAGATCATGATACTTGTTTCAAAAAAGTGCTAATTTCAAAATTGTGGTTTGAATGGAACGAGTATTCTAAAAAATTTTGATAGCATCTCCCTTAAAAATTGATAATTTTTTACTTTTGTACATCCTGAAAAATTATATTAAATAAAATAAAAATACATCCAACATGTGAACTGAGAGATGAAATTAGGAATCATGACATGAGGGATTAAACCATGGCAGTGACACCTTGGATGTGATGTTATAGAGGCCCTGCGCGGGCGACGATGGCGGAATGGCGATGGGCGGCCGAGGACGGCGGCTGCAGCGGTGCTGGACGGCAGCCGGTGGACGGGTCCGGTTGGAACAACGGCCGGTTGCCACGGCACGGCACCAGAGGGGCAGCGGTGCTCTACCGGAGTGGCTACAAGGGGGAGCGTGACGGGGCTGGCCGGCACTCACGGTGGTGCTGGTTCGTGGAGGAGAGGGAGGGTATGCAGGGCACCCGTGGGCACACGGGGACAAGGTGGCGATGGTCTGCGGCGAGGGGGGAAAAGCAAGGGATGGGGGAAAAACAAATGGCTTCTAAGGGTAAGAAATACGTCGTAAGGGTGACAAATAGGTCGTAAAGGTCACAAATGCTTCTAAGGGTAACAAATGGGTGTCTAAACGTGACAAATAGTTGTAGTGGTGACAAATGAAAGAGTGAGAGAGACAAAGAGAGAGAGAGAGAGGGGGGCATTAAAAAACAGAAAAAATGGTAGCTCCTGGCACACGTCTCGCACTCCTGCAGTCCTGCTATCCTACACTCATGTTGCTGGTAAAGTATTTGTATTTGTTTACTAAATGCAGTGGAAGACTTAAAGTCAGTGGAAGACGAAGGGTCTCTCCCAACTTATGCCAACTACTCATGAGTTGAGGTTTTTAAAGACGAAGGGTCTCACTACGGCTAGTTTTAATTTTAGAAGTCAAATAGTTAAAATGGGGTAGTTATTATAATTTCGGGAAGTGTAACAATCTTCCATCTTAACATATTTTTTATATTATATATTATATATTTTATAATATATTATTTACATAAATATATATTATATGATATATATTATTACGAACGGATATTTTATAAAATGAATATTATAATATCCGTATCCGTATCCGATCCGATTCAAATTCTAATATTATCCATATCCGAAATAATATATATGATTTAGAATATTATCCGCTAATTAATACGGATTCGAATTCGAATATTATCAAGCTAAACTATTGATATATTTATTTTTATTTTTATTATTTATTACATATACGTATTACGGTTAAACATAAACTATTCCAGGAGTTTCCGACGAAATATTATTCAGTCGAAAATAAGTCAGAATTTACACACATATTTCTATTCATTTATGATAATTATTACATAAATATATGTAAATATTAGTGACAGAAATTTTTTTGTCAAAAATCAGTGGGTAATTACCAACGTAATTCTGACGAAATTTAAGTTGTCTCAAAGTTGTCTCTTTTTAGAGACAGATTTCCGCCCGAAATAATAGGTCGGAAATCAGTCTGTATTTACCGACGGATTTACAACAGAAAATGTTCCGTTGGAAAGTTATAATTGTTCCGACGTCTTTTCGAGGGATATATTGACGTCGAAAAATTACGTCGGTATTTCCCATTCTTCTTGTAGTGGTGTCCCGGACATCCCATGAGTTCCTTGACCGTGGTTCTGGGGTGTCTGGAGGTACCGTGTTACCTCGATTAGCGTGCCCATAGATTTAGAGGGTCCGGGCAACCCTGTGTGTGTGTTCCGGGCTTTGCGTTACGCTCGATCGAGTCACTGTGTATCGGTGGGAGTGCGGTGGGGTTTCCCCCGCATGTCGTGGGTTTCTCTGGAAGATGGTTCCCGAGTGGGCCAAGTGTCTGGCCTTGGACTGCGAATCCATTCATCCAGCCTGGGGCTGGAGGTTTCCCATTTTTCCCTAGGATGGGGAATCGACGTGGCGGCTTGTGAGCTGCCTTAGGAATCGTGCTTTTGTGTTTTTCGCGTGGGTCGTGTGTGTGGCCTGTGGACTGTGAGTCCAATTACCCAGCTTGGGACTGGAGGGTTTCTCAGTTCCTTTTTCGAGGGAATGGTCTCAGTAGTTGTGAACTGTCCCGTAAGACGCCGTGCTAAGGTTTCTGACCCTAGGGCTAGGGCAGATTGACGGCGTGGAGCCGTTCGGTGCAATGGTCTTGACCCCGAGTCTTGTGACTCAAGGACCGTTATATTTAGCGAGTCTAGAGGACTGTCCAGAGTCCAGTGGCTCGACGCCACTTTGTTCTTCTCGACTTTTGCACAGGGTGCGTGTGTGTTTCTCGGAGTTTCTCCTCGGAGAGTTGTCACATTAGTGACTCCCCACTAGTCGTAGCCTTCCGACACACGAGTGGTCCCACCAGGGAGTGGTGGCGAGGCTACCCCAAAGAGATAGTTTTTAGGCTTGTTACCGTCGGGCACCACGTCTTGTAGCCAGAGTCCGACTGAGGGGAAAATTAGTCAGAGGGCCAGACCTAGGATGCATGGTCTGTGTGTGCACACGTAGTTGGGGACAGTTGGACCCACGCTGACGAGCGCGACCCCAGCTAGTTCTTGTTCTGTGGTTACTTGTACGGTGTCCCTGTTTCGCCAGGATGCGATGAGGGGGACACCAGAGACGCGGTCTAGGACGCAAGGTGGCGCATCCGGCCTTACTTCTGGTGGATAGGTACTCCTGTCACGTGAGACGTGACTCTCCTATTTTTGGGTTTCTTTTCCCGTCTACGAGACGTGGTTCCCCCAATAGTTTCAAGGAGTGTTCCCAAGGTAGTGGTCTAGGGGTTTTTCTGGTGAGCGTCATCGAGGGTTTCCCTAGACGGTGTTAGGTCCACGACTGCGAGGTCGTGACGATTTCTTCTGGCGGCATGGCCAGAGGTTCTCCCGTTAGTTCGGTAGTCCCCCGACTGTGAGATAAGGGCACGTTTTCCCAATATAGTAGGAGTAGCTATAGTGCCGAGTTTTGACCGGCCACCAGTTCACTATTCCTATTGTAGTTGTAGCTGCTCTCCTTTCCGCTACCGTCATTGTTCTCGGTTGGGGTTCCAAGGGATCCCTAGCTACTGAGTCAATGATAGGAGGCTCACCCCTACTTTTCAGGTGCGGCGGTTCCTCCTCGTGGTTCAAAGGTGATGTGCGGGGTTCTTAGTTGCCAGCTCGTCGGGCCGAGTGTTCACTTGGTGTTGGGTACGTTCTCTGCCTTAGACTGTACTTTTGTTGGACTAGACTCTGCTGTTGTAGTTGTTTGTTTATTTTTGTTAATTGTTGAATTGTCCTACTTTATTTTTTATTTTTTGTACCTCCACACTCCTTTTAGTCCTTCCGAGCCCTCCCGGCTCGTGGGCGGCGTGCCAGGATTCGATTGGTATCGGGCTCCTCCCGATATCCAGATCTTGGGTCATTACAGTTGGTATCAGAGCGTGGTTGTGGACGTACATAGGAATTTGACATATTACAGTGATCAGAGTCCATAAGGTCTAGTACAATCGACAGTTGACATAGGGTTTCCTGCATATTTTCTGCTTTGTTTCTCACTTGAGAACTTGAGTGCACTGCGCGGCGCTATAAAGATGGTTGCTATTTGCGGCTTTCGTGCCAGCGTGGGGCCCAAGGGAGGTGATAGAGAGATTTCTTCCTGACATGTTATGACCCCGGTCATGCTACATTGAGCAGAGGTTGCCGATAGGTGCATTGCTGCGTTGTTGTGTTCGAGGAATCTACAGCGAAGTGAGGTGGCTAGTGCGGATTGTTCGTGGTAAAGTGGCCGTGAGCATGCTCTGAGGGAGATGTTGTCAAGTCTAGCGACTCTAGCTTGAGGTTTATCTAGCCCTTGATGTGTTAAGGCTGTGGTTTGAGGTGGTAGAACGGGTGTTCTAATCGAGAGGTACGCTCGGGTGAGCGGAGGATCTTCCCGGTGAGTTGCTGATTTTCGAGCCTGATGTTCTCGTCGTACTCTGTGGCGTCAGAAATGACGTGTCGGTCCTGATTATTTTGCGGATTTCGAGATAGGATTGGGCAGAGATGTCCTAGTAAATTCTTGCTCCTGCGCTTCTGCAGGTGAATGGGTTGTGTTCACCCTGGATCTGGCTTGAGTTGTGAAGGTTCCGTGGTGAGTCCGGGACTCGAGGATGAGCGTTGACGATTTTCGATTATGGCTCGTGTGCGGCTCTTGGCATGGCATGTTGCAGTTCGAGGAATCGTAGTAGTGGTGCATGGAGAGATGCTATGATTATGGTCTGACGTGACACTCACCGAGTGTGTCGGAGGCACCGACCTGATGGAAGTAAATGTTTTCTTAGTGCTGGAAGGTGATGTTCCTAGCATGCGCGAGGTTCAAGGTTAGGTCGAGCGTGGAGTTTCTCCGATTGGTCGGAGGAGTGTTTGTTTCTCCGTGGGTTGGAGAGATGGCATTTAGCTAAGGTTCGTCGTCTTGCATTGTGTGTCCAGATTGGTTGGCCTCTGTGTGCCACGAAGTCCGTGCGAGACGAGTTCCACATTTTGGCATGGTGGTTGCCTGTGAGAAGTCCTACCCAATTCCCTTGTTGCGTAAGGGTGTGTCGGCACTGCTCCGGAAGGACGAGTCCTGGCTGGGCGGTGTTTGAGATAATTCTTGGCTGGTGTTAGAAATTTTCGATGCATGGCGGATCTAAGCCTGCGGAGTCGTAGAGGGTTGCCAGATTATGAGGGAGAATCTGTGATAGGGGTCCGAGGTAAGGGAGCTTTCGTCACCCTATTTTCTGAAGTTGGCCAGCTGAGTTGTGGATTGTCGGGATGGCGAGTCCCGAGTTGCCGTGTTTGGCTATGCGCGTGGATCAGAGTGCATAGCGGAAGCATGGTGGGCCCATAACCCACAGGTCTAGGATCATAGCGTTGGGTGCTACGGGCGGATTCCTGAGGTTGCGTTGAGCATTGGAGGATTGGTTCCTCTGTGTGAGATGTGTTGTTGCCGTGCCGTTGCTTGAGGTATTATGGTTCTTGGCACTGGTAGGACAGAGTGTTGGGGAGAAAAATGTTGGCAAGTGTGCCGCATGAGTACCCTGTTCGTGTGATGAAAGCCGTGTCAAGCATCGGTGTTAGACCCGGATGGGGTTGTTGAGGATATCGCCTGACGGAGGTCGAGGACATGTTGGTCAGAGTCGGTGGCTTGGTGCCCGACTTGTATTGGAGGTTGTGTCCTCGGATGAGATCATGTTTTGAGGAACTGATCTCTGACAGATTATGGGTCCCAATTGGCAGCTGTGAGTGGCTGGTGAGCCTAACAGTGTGATCAACCACAGCAACGTCTGTAGGTTATGGTCGTGTCGGATTGTGGCAGACAGGACCCAACTGTGATGAGAATCTGTGTCGTTTGAAGACTTGTGTGCATTGGTCGTGGTGTTGGCTACTAGGTTGCCGTAATATTGGATGTCACTTTCCTCCCCTAGAGACATGTGCCATGAATTGTTCCGATGGTGTCTCGTGGCTCTGTGGTGCGGGCGGAATCGGGATTGGTAGGTGTCCACTTGGACTAGTTGAGACGAAGGTTTCAATGAGACAGGAAGGAAGAGTGATGCCTGTGCGTGGAGGTCCTTGATGGGACGTTGGCGTTGGAGTGGTTATCCCTTGTCTGGTGACCAGCATGAGAGGATTTCCCTATAAGTCTGAGTCAAGTGAGGTGATGACCGAAGACTCCTGAGTCTTGTTTTTGGTTTCATCGTGCTCCCCTGAGAGAGTTGAGTAGGCGAGATGATCAGGATCGGATGCGGTGTCCGAGAGGAGTGCAGCTTGAGATGTGGTAATTGTCTGTGTGTGGATCAGCGGATGGCCCATCGAGGTTTGGAATGTGACCTTCGGACCTGGTGTAGGACCAGGAAAGGCAGAAGAAGTTGAGCATGAGGAGGGTTTCCGTTGACGAGTAGTTGGTGATCGGCTTGTGGTATTTCACAGACAGAAGATGCTGGTGGTTGCGCATCATGAATGGTGAGAGCCGTGTGCACGTGAGGCCTTTGGTGGCCGTTTCGGTGATGTGTTTTCTGGATGGGACCTGGGCCTTGTCGAAGTTTGAGTTCTGATAGAGTTGGTTCTGTGCTGTTATGAGCGCTTGGCTTGCTCGGTATGAGCTAATGAAGGCTTTGTATTGGTTGTTCCCTTGAGTAGGGCGTGAACCCGTCAGATGGTTATGAAGTTGATCTATGACTTGTCTGCCGACCATAGGATGGATCGGTAGCTATTTCTCGTGACGAAGACAGTGTCTCCTTGGTGGGCGAGATGGTGGCAGCGGTGCCATAATTGGTTTTTCCTTGTGACTGAGGTGATGCCTACTGTGTCCTTTGGTGTTTGCCTGCTCTGATGGCCGGTGTGCGCGACATGCGGAGCGAGGTGTCGTTCGTGATTGTAATCTGGCTGTGTCCCTCAGGATAGGAGCTTTTGTAAGAATCAAGGTTTTCTGTGTTGGGGCTCTAACAGCGTGGTCAGTTGGTTACGGCATTCTTCCCCTGTGTTTCCGCATTTGTCCTGAATTTGAGGATGAAATTTCTTTAAGGTGGGAGGGGTGTAATGCCCCGGGTTTTTCGGATATTTCTCGGATCAGGATCCGGGGGTTTCGGATCACTTTCGTGGGTCTCGGATTGAGTTTAGCGGTTTACTCATGTTTTTCTCTGTCGGACCTTCAGAATCCCGTGTAGGGTGAACCGTTGCGTTCTCCGACTCCGGGACATTATCACATCGTTATGCGTTCTTCGAGGATCGTGGAGAATATTTTTCCCTATTTTTGGTATTTTTTGGATTTTCCTATAAATAAACCCCTTCACCCTTTCTCTCTCCTCACTCTCATTTCTCACTCTCTCCCTCTCTCTTCTCTCACGCTCTCCCTTCTCACCCTTTCTTCTCCAGTGACCGACAGAGCGAGGTGGGGGCGAAGCGGGGCGACGCGGGCAAGGATCGGGGGACGGAGGGTCATGGAAGCTCGGCCGCGAGTTCGTTCCCCAGCGAGGGTTCAACGGTGTTTTCTTCGTGGATCCGTGATCTCGGCGTGTGAAATCTTTAGTGCAGGTAGGGAGATGGATCCCTAGCTCGTGTACTTCCTTTCCCGTGATTTTGGTAGGCCGTGGTGAGCTGAGCGGGCTTATTTGAGCATTTTGGGGAAAATACATATTTTTCGGGAGTGATCCAGATCTAGCATTTTAACCGCATTTTTGGGATTTAAATGGGTCCTCTCGGTGCTAGAGAGGCTGGGGACTAGTTTCCCCTTGTTTTCCCCTTCACGTGGGCGTGAACGGGGTGTGGAATGGAGTCTTCTACTGAGCTCGCCATTTTTGAATTTTTGAAATAGAAACGGTCCTAACATGAACCATTATTAGGTGAGGCGGCCCTCAGGGAGGCTGCTATTTGTCCGTCTCACTATGTTTTGGTGCTGCGGTCCTGCAATAGACCGCTACACTCGGCTTAGCGGTCTAATGCAGACCATTTTTACTGGCTGGGCGGCCTACCCCCCTATGTCGACAGGTTTTACGATCGAGCGATAGACCTCCTGAGACGTTTAGCGGCCTGGTGTGGACCGTCGTTCACCATGCGGCGGTCAGGCCAGGATAGTTTTTAGTCTCCGTCGTGGCAGGTGTGTACCAGCCTAAGGATGACCGCGAAGGTCATGGGGGGGCCACGCGACTGGCCGCTTGATGTGACACAACCTAGGACTCAAAAGGCAATCACAATTAAGCATTCAAAAACGGACCGATAATAGCAACCGCTCACCCGATGCTCACTAAGACTCGGGGTAACTTGGCAATGCCAAGGGGAGGTTGTGTGAGCTAGGCCCTTGCTGGTAGAGGGCCAGCAAGGCCAAGGTTTGATTCCCCAAGGGTATGGCTGCCCAAATCAAGGGCCCGATGAAGTGCCAAAGGGCACGGGTTCCACTCTCTTCCCACGATGATCACTTATAGCAAATGAGCTTCAGGATCGGGCTCTCGTCACGGCCAGCGGAGTTTATGAACTAATATTGAAAGAACAAGCATAAATTAGAGCAAAGTTTTGGAGCACTCACTCAACCGGTTTGAAGAAACCGGTCCCACTCGGAGATGAGGGCGAGCGGGGAAGCGTGGGTTCCCACACGCCGCGCCGGGGTAGCTTGACATGTTTAAGCTATTACAACACTACACCCCATGCAAGGGGGGGATCGTGGGGAAGGGAAGATGATAGTTACATCCAAACACTACCTCCACACAGGGAGGGGCCTTCAGCCGGCCAAGCGGGGAGGGAAAACTAGTGCTAAGAGTGATGAAGAAGTGATGACACCGAATCAGTCTTCCCTCTGTAATAGCTGATAGCCAGAGGGTGTGGAGGCCGCAGAACTCTCTCTGAAATTTCTCTGAGGGTGAGACCAGTGGGGATCTCTTCGTCTCTGGAACAGGAGTACCTCTGAATTTTTCCACTTTCTCCAGGGGTCACTGGCGGCCTGGGCGGGAGTACAAACAGGGTTGCTGAATCTCGGACTGTCTGCAATAGACTATCAACAGGAGGAATACGCGGCTGCCTCGACCGTTCCCGAGCTCCGAATCAGTCGTCGTTAGAACCGTTGGAACCGTGGGTGAGTCCTCTTTACAGCAGAACAAACAGGGATGCCAAAAGATGCCGGTAAAGATCAGAGGACTCAGAAAAGTGAGGAGTGGTCGATGCAGATAGTGGGAAGTAGAGTCGAATGCCTGAGGAAGAAAATTGGTAACTTCTGCTGTAAGATGCAGAACGGAGTTCCGCTTCTTGGTACTGAAAGTAGACAGGGAGAGTAAAAACTTTGCAGAAGAGCTCGTGGCCTGATTCCTCCAGGGTTTGTCGTGGTGAAGCTTTCTCTCCTGATCAGGATCTCTGCAGAGCTAGCTCCTGGTTTCCAACAGCAGGTTGCGGAGGATGCCCTGGTAGCTCCTGACCTCGGAATCAAGCGCCGTCAGAGTCGTTGGAATCGTGGACGAGTTCTCTTTGTAGTAAAACTGACAGGGAAGCCAACCGATGTCGGAGAAGACTAGGGGATGCATAATAATGGCGAGTGGTCGGTGCAGACTCTGAGTAGCAGATCTGCGTAGCTGAGGGAGAAAAATGAGAACTCTAGATCACGAACGCCGAATGAAGTTCTATTTCTTGATTCTGGAAGTCGACTGGGCGATGAAGAACTTTGAAGAAGAACTCGTGGACTGATTCCTTCGGGGTTCGTCGTGGCAGAGCTTCTAATTTGGCTCAGGTCCTCAGTCGAGGTAGAACTGCGCAGTTGTGGGAGAATGGACCTCCTGGACGGCTCGGAGATCGGAAGAAGATGAAACCACTTCTGTTGCGAAGGACACTGGTAGTCACTTCCGACGATAGCTCTTGGGTCTTCAAACTCCTCCGGAGGAAGTCGTGGTGGCCGCTGCAAGTTTCTGGTTCATCTGCAACCTCTGGACAGCAAACTGCAACTTCGAAGTAGCTTCCAATGACCAAGAAAGAAGAAGGGGAAGGGGGTAGATGAGTGTGGGAGTGACCCCTGGTTGTAAGGGGGTCTTGGAGGGGGTGTTCTAAGGTGTGGGAGGTGGAGAATAAGGTCTGGAAGAGGGTCCAATAGATAGTGGTAGTGGGGGCTGCGAATTTGGTTGGAATGGAAAGAGGGAAAGGATATTCGAAAATAGGTTTAAGGGTGGGGTTAATTTTTTTGTCTTGGGAATGGGGGGGTTGTGTTGGGGAAGGGAAAGGGTGCTTGGGGTAGTGAGAAGGGTGCTTGGGAAAGTGGGAGGGGTAGTTGGGGGTTGGATGGTGAGGAGAGGATTGGTGGAGGGGGTCTTGGGAAGGGGTGGAGTATTGATGAGGGTTGTGGGGAATGGGAAGATGTTTAAATGGGGTAGGTGGGGAGTGGAGGTGGTTGGGAAGGGAGGAGAGAGAATAAAATTCGAATTTGGGCGTTGAGGAGAGAGAAAGTGGAGTGAAAAAGAGAGATTAAGAGAGGGAAGGGTGGGGAATCTCTCCCCTAGGGCTTCTCACCCCAAAAATAGAATCTCTCCACTAGATAAGAAGTGTAAACTCTCAAAATAGCAAGTTTTTCATTCATTGATTCATTAAGTTGAAATGGGGGGGAATGGGGCCCTATATATAGGCAACCCACATTTTACAATAAGACCCTGACAATTGACTCAATGATAAATAACCGAGGGGGTAGGGGGGAGCCCTTGGGCCAAGCCCAATGAATTGGGCCCAATAGCTAACTAGACAACCTAATGACATTCAAACTTAGGGAAATAAACACAAGACCTAGGAACATGACTCAAATAATAGGAAAAATACATCAAATGACTCAAATAAAAATTACATAGGACTCAAAATTAAATAACTAGACCATGTCGATGCAACCGGGGCGAGGAGACGAGCTGTGAACGTGGGCATGGGAGGTGATGTCCCCATCATACTCCCTGGGTGCGGAGAACTCGACTCCGTTGAGTAAATGTCCTTCCCTCCTCGGAGGGTGTAGAAGTGGTACAGCCCTTAGGTCTTCCGAATGAGACCGATCCATCCACCTGCCAAGATAGCGCTCGTATACCTTGCTCCGGATGGTAGTGACTTGTTCATCCAATATTCGTTCAATGCGCTCACGCTGGGCTCTCTTCGCTGGTGGTCTCTCCTCACGGGTGGGTGCTCTCTCAACGGAGGGAATAGACTCAATATCCTCACTAGGTACCACCGTGGGTCCCTTGTATGGCACTAGGTCGGCGACACTGAATGTGGGACTTACCCCATATTCCTCGGGGAGATCTAACTCATAGACATTTGCACCAATGCGCCTCAAGACCTGGAAGGGACCAGCCCCACGTGACCTCAATTTGGAGATGGCTCCCGGGGAGAGCCTCTCCGTCCTTACCATCACAAAGTCACCCTCATGGAATTCTTGGTGACGTCGATGAGAGTCGGCTCGCCTTTTATAAGTCACATTCTTCTTGCTAATGTGCTTGCGGATCTCTTTATGCAATGTTGTGAATGTAGACATTCTAGGGGTGATGGGTGGACCTGGGCAACCAAAAGTAGATCTATCATGTAATGATGTAGTGTAGACTTTGGTCAGCCTAGGTGGGCCGGGGCACCCGTAGGTGGCCCTATCATGCAAAGTGGTGATAAATATCGGGTGACCCGGACATCCGTAGATGCCTTTGACATGCTTAAGACCCATGATGAATGAAGGTGGACCATTACATCCGAACATGGACCACTCATACTTTTTACTTGACATGTGGGTGATATGAATGAATGGACCCAACATAGTGTTCATGCCAAGTGGTGTGGTAAGCCTAGACACATGCATGTTTTTCCCAAGGGTGACTTCCATGTGTATAGGTGTGGGACAACCTTTGAACTCCCATTGGAAAGGATCGAATGGATCTAAGAAGGTTGTCATCATGGGGTGGAGCACAACCTTATTACCTAGGGATATGTGGCCCAAGGTCATGGCTCCCAAGGTGTAACCCGGGTCTAGGATGGGGTGGATTGGGTCAAACATGGTAGGTTGGATTAGGGAAAGGTGGGTGGTGGATAAGGTGGTTGGGTCACATAGGGGTCTAGGCTCCCATAGGAAGGGATCAAAGGGGTAGTGGAAAGGTCTTCCTAGAGGGTGGCACTCTATGTCTTCAAGGTACCCAAACGGTGAGTCATCCTCCTCCAAGATAATTGGGCCAAGGTCTTTAGTGGGTTGGCCAATTAAAGCAATTGGAATCTTGATGGGTGGGAAGTGGGCTAAGATTGGTTTCTCATCCTTGGGGAGAAAGAGGATGATTTCACTCGTATAATGGCCACTAGTGTAGATGGAGGTGATGGAACCGGTGGCGGGGTAAGCTAGGAAGGGTCCACTAGAGTAGATGGGGCTAGACTCCAATGGTCCTATGGCTAGCATATTGGTCAGGTAGACTTGCCATTGTAAACAGTCCACTAGGTCCCCTAAGCCTTCCACAAAGTAAGAGGATTGAAGTGTGACATGGGAAGACCGGGTGGGCATAATTTGGACTTGATATGCCAATGGTGAGAGGTAAGGTGGTGAGCTAGGAATGGTGGGGCCTTGCTTAAGCCATTGGAGTATGGACTCATTCATGGTTAGGGTGTGCGGCTCATGAGGACCCGAACTAGGAGAGGTGGGTGGAAGTGGGGGGTCTAGGATGTTCTCTACGGTGGGAGGTGAATCCGGATTGGCATCCATCTCCACTTGGGTAGGAGTGTGGGCCACAACTTCCAAGGATAATGGGGTAGGATAGTCTATGGTGGGTGGAGTGATAATGGTCAGTGCATGGTACTCTCGGGGTGGTGAACATGGGTGGACCTGGGTTGGGCTTGGTCAGGGAAGTTCATGGGTGGGAGTTGGGTTCGGGGGTGAAAGATCGGTTGGTTGAAGAGGTTTGGGTTGGGGTGCGTAGATCTTTCTAAGATCGGCCCACATTTCATCCCAAGATTCAATGGGTGCTTCCCCTTTGGCTTCTCTCAAACCTACAATGTTCTCCCATTCTTTCCTAGCTTGGCGCCAAAGCAAACTGACGCGGGACGGCGACCGACACGGACTAAGACTCACAAAAGACTCTAACTCAGGCCAGCAGTAGCACGCTCAAGGGTCGCCAAGTGGCTGACCACCGTGATATCCCACAGAATGAGGGACGTCTCTCAACAGAAACTCCGACCTCGGCCGTCCCAAGGAGGGAAGCGCACGTGTCTAGGCGTATAGTCGACCTCCAAAGACAAGGGGAGTCGAGTCCTAGCTCGGTGCTCGACTAGTGCTAGGGATGGATGCTCTCACTCACGATCCACGGTGATGGCAATAAGTGGCTAGGCGCCTACCCTCTCTCACGCGGCATAATCAATCACATACTAAAAGAGCAAGCAAAAGGAGGGGAGTCGGAGCGCGTACCTCCACGCCTAGGCGTGGGGAAGGAACCCCGACCGTGAATCAACAACCCCGATACACCAGAGATCAATAGAATACAACCCAATAACGGCCCACTCCTCGCAGGGAGGTAAAAGGCAACAACCAATACGTCGGGGCTGCCGGACACGGGTTGACGGGCCGCACTCGGTGACGGGTCGGCCACGAGGAGGTTCGGGTGCAACGCCGCAGAAACCGGGGTCGCGCGCGCCTGGGCTGAGGAGGGGTCTCACGGGCTGATACGACGCCCGTTTGAGGCACCGTCAGAGGGGACGCGTCGCTGATTGTTGGAGGAACGCTCCGGCCAAAGGGGGCGCGCTGGATCCGCCGGTGGTGACCGTGGGCGCTGCTGAAAGACAGATCAGGTTCTGTGGGCGCAGAACTGCGCACGCCGACGGTAAAATCTGGAAATCGGCCTTCTGGTGCCCGAACAAGTCCGGGCCGGTTGAGGGTGAAAGCTGACTGGCAGAGATCGCCCTCGGCCAAATGGCGCTGGCAGACGACGCCGGTGCGAGCCGCAGGAGTCGCTGAAAGTCGGGGCTGGTTCGCTGGGCGGACTGGACAGACACGCTGGCGCAACCCCACGAGATCGACCGCCACGGACGGTGACGATGTCGAAACGCAACGCCGTCGGCGGCGTTGGAAAGTTAACTCGGAGATCCACGAACCCTGAAGAAACCGGCGCAAAAGACGCGGCGTGGAGGCCTGGGGAAAATTCGCAATCAGGGCCTCCCCGCTGGGCGGGCAGAGAAAGTGGTGCTGGCGCAGGTCGGCGGAGAAAATCGGTACGGGCAGTGCCGATCTCCGATTGATGCAAAACTGGCGCCGACGCGAAGCTGATCCGCAGACGTATCTCCAGAAAATAGATCGTGGCAAAACTCGTCCAAGAAGGGGGCGCGAGCTCTGCTACAAGTCGGGGCAGAAATCTGGAATCACGCACACGAACCGTTGAGGAAGAAGATGAGGATAAGAGGGAACCCCGGAGTCCACCGAGGGCTGAGGCGTCACACCCCGCCGTTCTCCCGTCGCAGGAGAAGAAAGAGAGAGAGAGAGAAGGGCGCAAAAAGCTTTGCACAATACTCACTTGTATTCAAAATCATGTGTAAACTGTAATCGGTACAAGGTGAGAACTACTTATAGGGGATGGGGAAACCCTAATCTAGCTAGAAGGGGAGGGGTGCGCCCAGCTCCAAGGAGAGAAAGGCGGCCCATAATTCAGCAAGCTTAGAAAATAAGAAAGAAATCTAAGTGGGAGAAGGAAGGGATGGAGTTGGGGAAAGGAGGAGAGGGGAAAAGGGGAAGGGAGAGGGGGGCGCCCAAAAAGGAAGGCGGCTGCTACCTCCTCCACTTGGAGGAGGTGGGATGCGCCCAAAACCCTAACCCTAGGGGTGGGTGCGCAAGTCCCCACATGGGCCAAGGAGGAGTGGAGCACAAGATGGCCCACTAACCCTTTGCCCTCTAAATAAGCCTACAAAGCATAAAAAAATGTCCAATTGGCCTACAAGGGCCCACAACTAGAAAGCAATGTCCACGCAGGGACTAATCCAAGGCCCAACATGGCCTAAACATGATGAAAAGATAACTAGAAGGTGCCGCCGTCGCCGAGCCACAAGGAGGTAGCGGTGTGCCGGGTGCTCCGTCGAGGATAGCGCCGTGTGTCCTCACCACAAACTCTTGGCATAGTTGACTTGGACAAGCCCTGACAGGGTAAACCTCCCAAAGTGTTGGTCTATGGACTTCTCCCATTCTAGATATATGCTAGGGCAGGATCCATCAAACACAAAGGCTTCTAATGGGCCTAAGAGTGGCGAATATGCCATGTATGAGGTAGTCATGATAGTGGACAAGGGTGATGCATGCAATGGCCCTAGGACAAGACTTAGTAGAGACAAGTCTAGAACTTGCTCTGATACCAATTGATGTGACACAACCTAGGACTCAACAAGCAAGCACAATTAAGCATTCAAAAATGGACCGATAATAGCAACCGCTCACCCGATGCTCACTAAGACCCGGGGTAACTTGGCAATGCCAAGGGGAGGTTGTGTGAGTTAGGCCCTTGGTGGTAGAGGGCCAGCAAGGCCAAGGTTTGATTCCCCAAGGGTATGGCTGCCCAAATCAAGGGTCCGACGAAGTGCCAAAGGGCACGGGTTCCACTCTCTTCCCACGATGATCACTTATAGCAAATGAGCTTCAGGATCGGGCTCTCGTCACGGCCAGCGGAGTTTATGAACTAATATTGAAAGAACAAGCATGAATTAGAGCAAAGTTTTGGAGCACTCACTCGACCGGTTTGAAGAAACCGGTCCCGCTCAGAGACGAGGGCGAGCGTGGAAGCGTGGGTTCCCCACACGCCGCGCCGGGGTAGCTTGACATGTTTAAGCTATTACAACACTACACCCCATGCAAGGGGGGGATCGTGGGGAAGGGAAGATGATAGTTACATCCAAATACTACCTCCACACAGGGAGGGGCCTTCAGCCGGCCAAGCGGGGAGGGAAAACTAGTGCTAAGAGTGATGAAGAAGAGATGACACCGAATCAGTCTTCCCTCTGTAATAGCTGACAGCCAGAGGGTGTGGAGGCCGCAGAACTCTCTCTGGAATTTCTCTGAGGGTGAGACTAGTGGGGATCTCTTCATCTCTGGAACAGGAGTACCTCTGAATTTTTCCAATTTCTTCAGGGGTCACTGGCGGCCTGGGCGGGAGTACGAACAAGGTTGCTGAATCTCGGATTGTCTGCAATAGACTATCAACAGCAGGAATACGCGGCTGCCCTGACCGTTCCCGAACTCCGAATCAGTCGCCGTTAGAACCGTTGGAACCGTGGGTGAGTCCTCTTTACAGCAGAATAAACGGAGATGCCAAAAGATACCGGTGAAGATCAGAGGACTCAGAAAAGTGAGGAGTGGTCGATGCAGACAGTGGGAAGCAGAGTCGAACGCTTGAGGAAGAAAATTGGTAACTTTTGCTGCAAGATGCCGAACGGAGTTCCGCTTCTTGGTACTGAAAGTAGACAGGGAGAGGAAGAACTTTACGGAAGAGCTCGTGGCCTGATTCCTCCGGGGTTTGTCATGGTGAAGCTTTCTCTCCGGATCAGGATCTCTGCAGAGCTAGCTCCTGGTTTCCAACAGCAGGTTGCAGAGGATGCCCCGGCAGCTCCCGACCTCGGAATCAAGCGCCGTCAGAGTCGTTGGAATCGTGGATGAGTCCTCTTCGCAGAAAAATTAACGGGGAAGCCAATCGATGTCGGAGAATACTAGGGGATGCAGAACAATGGCAACTGGTCGGTGCAGACTATGAGTAGCAGATCTGCGTAGCTGAGGGAGAAAAATGAGAACTCTAGATCACGAACGCCGAATGAAGTTCTATTTCTTGATTCTGGAAGTTGA
Organism: Amorphophallus konjac; assembly: GCA_022559845.1. Taxonomy (NCBI): domain Eukaryota; kingdom Viridiplantae; phylum Streptophyta; class Magnoliopsida; order Alismatales; family Araceae; genus Amorphophallus; species Amorphophallus konjac. The sequence continues at coordinate 58,856 of JAHNEJ010001352.1, forward strand.
CTAGGCGATGAAGAACTTTGAAGAAGAACTTGTGGACTGATTCCTTCGGGGTTCGTCGTGGTAGAGCTTCTAATCTGGCTCAGGTCCTCAGTCGAGGCAGAACTGCGCAGTTGTGGGAGAATGGACCTCCTGGACGGCTCGGAGATCGGAAGTAGATGAAACCACTTCTGTTGCGAAGGAGACTGGTAGACGCTTCCGACGATAGCTTTTGGGTCTTCAAACTCATCTAGAGGAAGTCGTGGTGGCCGCTGCAAGTTGCTGGTTCATCTGTAACCTCTAGACAGCAAACTGCAACTTCGAAGTAGCTTCCAATGACCAAGAAAGAAGAAGGGGAAGGGGGTAGATGAGTGTGGGAGTGACCCCTGGTTGTAAGGGGGTCTTGGAGGGGGTGTTCTAAGGTGTGGGAGGTGGATAATAAGGTATGGAAGAGGGTCCAATAGATGGTGGTAGTGGGGGCTGCGAATTTGGTTGGAATGGAGAGAGGGAAAGGATATTCGAAAATAGGTTTAAGGGTGGGGTTAATTTTTTTGTCTTGGGAATGGGGGGGTTGTGTTGGGGAAGGGAAGGGGTGCTTGGGGTAGTGAGAAGGGTGCTTGGGAAAGTGGGAGGGGTAGTTGGGGGTTGGATGGTGAGGAGAGGATTGGTGGAGGGGGTCTTGGGAAGGGGTGGAGTATTGATGAGGGTTGTGGGGAATGGGAAGAGGCTTAAATGGGGTAGGTGGGGAGTGGAGGTGGTTGGGAAGGGAGGAGAGAGAATAAAATTCGAATTTGGGTGTTGAGGAGAGAGAAAGTGGAGTGAAAAAGAGAGATTAAGAGAGGGAAGGGTGGGGAATCTCTCCCCTAGGGCTTCTCACCCCAAAAATGGAATCTCTCCACTAGAGAAGAAGTGTAAACTCTCAAAATGGCAAGTTTTTCATTCATTGATTCATTAACTTAAAATGGGGGGGAATGGGGCCCTATATATAGGCAACCCACATTTTACAATAAGACCCTGACAATTGACTCATTGATAAATAACCGAGGGGGTAGGGGGGAGCCCTTGGGCCAAGCCCAATGAATTGGGCCCAATAGCTAACTAGACAACCTAATGACATTCAAACTTAGGGAAATAAACACAAGACCTAGGAACATGACTCAAATAAAAGGGAAAATACATCAAATGACTCAAATAAAAATTACATAGGACTCAAAATTAAATAACTAGACCATGTCGATGCAACCGGGGCGAGGAGACGAACTGTGAACGTGGGCATGGGAGGTGATGTCCCCATCACCGCTACTCTCTAAATAGTGGCCAGGGCACGACCATTTTATGTTTTGGGTCCATTCGAGATCAGGAGGTGTAGCGGCAATGCGACTGATCGCTTGGTGACACCCAATGGTCAGGCAATGGACCGCCACTCTTCTAGGTGATCTGAGGGTGACCACCTGGGTTCTAGTAGTGTCTGGGGCTATGCGGTCCTGGCTGGACCGCTAGGCCAGGCTTTGCGGTCCTAGCTAGATCGCCAAGCTCTGAGACGGTCCAGGGCGGACCGCCCCATGATTTTCATGCTTTCCGGGCCCGTTTAGCATCGTGTTGGTCTTCGGTCGACCCGGTTGTGACCTAGTGGTCGACCTTTGACCTCGTGAGCGTCCCGGACATCCCATGAGTTCTGTGACTGTGGTTCTGGGGTGTCTGTAGGTACCGTGTTACCTCGATTAGCGTGCCCATAGATTTGGAGGGTCCGGGCGACCCTGTGTGTGTGTTCTGAGCTTTGGGTTACGCTCGATCGAGTCACTGTGTATCGGTGGGAGTGCAGTGGGGTTTCCCCCGCATGTCGTGAATTTCTCCGGAAGATGGTTCCCGAGTGGGCCAAGTGTATGGCGTTGGACTGCGAGTCCAGTCATCCATCCGGGGCTGGAGGTTTTCCGCTTTTCCCTGGGATGGGGAATCGGTGTGGCGGCTTGTGAGCTACCTTGAGAATCGTGCTTTTGTGTTTTTCGCGTGGGCTGTGTGTGTGGCCTATGGACTCTAAGTCCAATTACCTAGCTTTGGGCTAGAGGGTTTCTCAGTTCACTTTTCGAGGGAATGGTCTCAGTAGTTGTGAACTACCCCGTGAGGCACCGTGCAGAGGTTTTTGACCCTAGGGCTAGAGTAGAATGACGGCGTGGAGCCGTTCGGTGCAACGGTCTTGACCCCGAGTCTTGTGACTCAAGGACCAATGGATTTAGCGAGTCTAGAGGACTATCCGGCGTCTAGTGGCTCAGCACAACTTGGTTCTTCTCGACTTTTGTGTAGGGTGCGTGTGTGTTTCTCGGAGTTTCTCCTCGGAGAGTGGTCACATTAGTGACTCCCCACTAGTCGTAGCCTTCCGACACGTGAGTGGTCCCACTAGGGAGTGGTGGCGAGGCTACCCCAGAGAGACAGTTTTTAGGCTAGTTATTGTCGGGCACCACGTCTTGCAGCCAAAGTCCGGCTGGGGGAAAACTAGTCAGAGGGCCAGACCTAGGACGCATGGTCTATGTGTGCGCACGTAGTTGGGAGCAGTTGGACCCGCGTTGACGAGTGTGACCCCAACTAGTTCTTGTTCTGTGGTTACTTTTACGGTGTCCCCGTTCCGCCAGGGTGCGATGAGGGGGACACAAGAGACGCGGTCTAGGACGCCAGGGGGCGCATCCGCCCTTGCTTATGGTGGACAGGTACTCCTTTCATGTGAGACGTGACTCTCCTGTTTTCGGGTTTCGTTTCCCGTCTGTGAGATGTGGTTCTCCCGATAGTTTCAGGGAGTGTTCCCGAGGTAGTGGTCTAGGGGTTTTTCCGGTGAGTGTCACCGAGGGTTTCCCTAGACGGTGTTAGGTCCATGACTGCGAGGTCGTGACGGTTTCTTCTTGCGGCGTAGCCAGAGGTTCTCCCGTTAGTTCAGTAGTCCCCCGACTGTGAGATCGGGGCGCGATTTCCCGGTACAGTAGGAGCAGCTGTAGTGCCGAGTTTTGACCGGCCATCGGTTCACTGTTCCTACTGTAGTTGTAGCTACTCTCCTTTCCGCTACCGCCGTTGTTCTCGGTGGGGGTTCCGTGGGATCCCTACTGAGCCAGTGGCAATAGGCTCACCCCTGCTTTTCAGGTGCGGCGGTTCCTCCTCGTGGTTCAAGGGTGCTGTGTTGGGTTCTTAGTGGCCAAGTCGCCGGGCCGAGTGTTCACTAGGTGTTGGGTACGTTCTCTGCCTTAGACTATACTTTTTTTGGACTGGACTCTGCTATTGTTGTTGTTTATTTATTTTTGTTAATTGTTAAATTATCCTACTTTATTTCCTATTTCTTTGTACCTCCACACTCTTTTTAGCCCTTTCGAGCCCTCCCGGCTCGTGGGCGGCGGGCCAAGATTCGATTGGTATCGGGCTCCTCTCGGTATCCGGATCTTGGGTTGTTACACTACCTATTATGCACTGTCTGTTGGATCCTCTCTAACATTTGATGACTATCTACTCCAAGATGGTTTTCTTTTTCGAGAACAGCAACTCTATGTCCCGAAGAATTCTATACGAGACTTTCTGATTTGGGAAATGCATGCTGGAGGTCTTGCTGGTCATTTTGGATGAAACAAGACCATTCATTCTGTGGAGGAGCCTTTTTACTGGCTTGGCCTAAAGAAAGATGTGGCCAAAATTGTAGCATAGTGTCGGACATGCACTATGGCCAAACATGTCAAACAAAACACTGGTCTCTACACTCCTCTCCCCATTCCTGATAGATCGTGGGTTGATGTGAGCATGGATTTTATCCTTGCTCTACCTCGCATTGCTCACAAACATGACTCCATCTTCGTGGTAGTTGATCGGTTCTCTAAGATGGCCCATTTCATTGCATGTTCCAAAACATCTGATGCATCTAGAGTATCCCACCTGTTCTTTGATGAAGTCATGCGTCTGCATGATCTCCCCCAAACCATAGTGTCTGACCGAGATGTCCGGTTCACTAGTTACTTCTGGAAGACACTTTGACACCTAGTTGGCACTAAGTTCAAATTCTCCACTGCCTATCACCCATAAACCGATGGGCGAACAGAGGTCGTCAATAGGAGTTTAGGGAACCTTTTGAGGTGTCTTGTAGGGGATCATTCTGGCAATTAGGATCTTCTCTTGCCCAGAGTCAAATTTACATATAATAGCTCTATCAATAGGTCCATAGGTATGAATCCATTTGAGGTTGTGCATGGCTACAAACTTAGGAAACCAGTGGATCTCATTCCCCTTCCCCTCGAGATCAGGACCTCCAAGTCAGCCGAGGAATTTACACAGCATGTCAAAAGTCTGCATGAGTCAATTAGCAAGCAAATAAACCTCAGTAATGAGACCTACAAAAGATTGGCTGATTCGCATAGACGTCACCACGAATTTCATGAGGGTGACTTGGTTATTGTACGGGTTTGACCCGAACGACTCCCCTCGGGAGCCGTTAAAACGTTGCAAGCCCATAGTGATGGTCCTTTCCAAATACTATGGAAGATTGGCTCCAATACCTATGTTGTGGACTTACCTCCGGACTATGGGATTAACTCTACCTTTAATGTGGTAGATATAGTGGCCTACAAGGAACCCACAACGATTCCTAGTGACCCCTTCAAGCCTTCTCCTCTCATTGAGAGTGAGCCCACCCCTGTACGTCCAACAGCCTTGAGAGCACCGCGCGAGCAAATTGAGAAGATACTGGATGAGCAGATGATAGCTACATGGAGCAGGGTGTACCAGCGCTACCTTGTCCGCTGACAGGACCGTCCACCTTCTGATGATTCCTGGATCAGTCGGGAAGACCTCCAGCACCTCGATCCAGTCGAGTTCCAGCTACCCCGAGAGGGTTGGTGAGGACACCACCAGACCAGTCACACGTAGCCGACGCCACACCGTCCCGACGTACACCACCGAGCTTGTGGCTCGGAGACTTGGCTTCTTGAAGACTCGACGTCCTGAGTATGTATTCATGAATACGTACTTTTATGTATTTGTGTGTATTATTATTTGTTAGTATTTTATTATGGTGGTATTGTATTCTTAACCACCAAGTCAAAATATTTTTATTTTATTTGGTCAATAGTCAAAAGTTGTTGACTTTTGTTTTATTAGACTAGGACATGAATGTCTTTAGTTGAAAAGACTACGTGTATTTTTGTCCTAGAGGACTATGGCATTTCCTATATAAATGAGGCTAGTGTACCCTTATATGCATAATAGAAAGATTAAGATTTTAAAATCCACGTGAGAAGAGTTTCCTCTCCTCGTGCTTCCCCTTCCCTCTTAGCTCCTTTGTAAGAAGAGAGTGATTGTCCGGTGAGAGATCGCCCGGTGTGAGACCAAGTTGCACGAGACAGTAGTTATCCCGTCCCGTTCGCGTCTTTGGAGTGCCGTCGATCCTTTCTATGACGCCGTCGCGTCACTTTCCTTATTATGTGATCTGATGGCTCCTGCTAAATGTTCCCCTTGTGTATTATACTCATGTCAAAAAGTAGTTTTCACTAATACAATTGTTCTGATTTAAGATCAGAATTAAAGTTTATTGGATTAGGTCATCCAACTCAAAATCTTAAGGTGTTGAGTGGAGAGGGCACCATAATTATAATCATATTATATTTTAAACACATTTTTAATACGGGATTATTCTTTAACACGTCCCATCACGTGCAGATCGATTTTAGGCTCTATCACGGACACCACAATTATCAATCACATTATATTTTTAACCTATTTTTAATACGAGATTATTCTCTAACACGTCCCCTCACGTGCAGGCCGATTTTAGACTCTATAATGTGGACCATGACAAACATAAGATGCGTGCTCGAAATTATAACTATAGGCTCTGATATCAAATTTTTTTGAATTGTGTCGTTCAACTTAAATGTTTAAAGTGTTGAGTGGAGAGAGCACCACAATTATAATCAAATTATATTTTTAACTCATTTTTAATATGAAATTATTCTCTGACACTAGATAAGTATAAAAATATAATAATAGGTATGAAGTATATATTAAGATTTCTCCATTAAAAATATCCTTATTGATCTCCAAAATTAAATCAAAGATGGAGATTCCAGCACTCTTATCATTTATTGCCATGGTCGTCAAGTCTATTCTCAATAATAAGGATAGAGGGGGTCGACTTCGACCAATCATGCGTTCTACAGGTTAATTTCAGGTGGGCACATGATGCACGCCTTCCGGGAAGCATCGGAAGAGACAAGGCAGGAGGTGACAGAATTAATTGATACTTTGCAATGCACCTCGTGTCCTTTTGCGAGCCAACTTTAGACAAATCTGAGTGGGTGCCTTCGATCCCAGCCACCACGGAATTATTGACCAACGGTGAGCCTGTCACTTCCAATCCGACGCAGCAGCCTGGCTGCTTCTTCTTTTGGTGGGTTCAGAGGCGCTTTGCCGAGGCCATGCATGCCCCCGTTGATCCCACTCGATCGACAACGCCACCCCACCGGCAACGTCTGCGTCCATCCACTCACTCCTGCATGCAGTAGCTCGATCGCCGTACCACTCGGCAGTCTAGAAGTAGATTAAACAACTCTACTGGTTACTAGTTTATCATGTTATTTTTCATTATGTTCAGATGGTCAAGATCGTTAAATCAGCCTTAAACTAATTAAGTTTGATATATAGGTATTGAATGTAATTAAGTTCTCTTCTTCTTATCGAGAGAATGTGACAAATAAGATGAGAAATGAGCATTTTCATGTGGTACCCTTCGATAGAAACGGTTAATTTCACGACTGATTCACAGTTTAATTTCTCCATTTCCACGGCCTTAATTAATTTCTCCCCTCTTATTTTGTTGTACTTAATTAATTTCTCTCTTTATTATGACGAGTGTTCTTTTCGTTTCTTTGCCAATTAAGACTCTTGCGACGAGATTAATCGTGTGCCATTGCCCATCCATTAACAACCAGGCAGATGAAACAAAGCCAAGTAGCAGGAAGTCGCCCCCTCCTCGCGTGGTGGTTCTCTGTCTCACTCCCTAGTTGTGAACGGCCCCGTTTGTTCCCACGGGCTCTCTTCCTTTTTTTCTAGGTGGTGGGGAGCCAGCGTGTACGGCTGAACAGCGGCACCCCGTCCAAAGATTCGATGAACGCAACATAACCGTACGTACGTGGAGACGTGTCGAGGCCCGTCAAACTTGGGTTGCCCTCGTGTCTTGATGCCGGCCGACGTAAGCGACGATGACGGAAGCCCACTGAAGTGGCCGGACAAACGCGCCTCCAAGGTTCACTGTTGTCTTATTAATATGAAAAATGGAGGACTAGCTTCCCCTCCAGCAATCAAAGTAGCTAGCCGCCCGCTCTGCTCTCTCCTCTCTTCCATCCCCATCCTGGGGTACCTTTTATGGTTGTTCTCACACGGTGCTTCTAGCTAGAGATCACTTTGGCAAAACAAAACGAAAACCCCGCTCCCCAACTCGTCGTTTCACTTGCTGCGGTTTGCTGGATTGCCTCTGTTAAGCTATATAATTAACACCCCAGAAGGACTTCGCCTGATGCTGAGATGCCTTGTTAGGGAGCTCCCACAAGAAAAGAGGTTGCTTCCTGTGAGTAGGAGGATTACTTCCTGCTCCCTTCCAAAGCTTAATTATCAGTCCGTTCCTGCCAGGAAGCCCTAGCGACCGTTTGTCTACGTACCATCTTCGCCTCTTCTTTTGTTTTTCCTTCTCGATAAGGCTTTGGTTCGTTCTGTTATGCCCTAGCTGCAAGCCTGCAACGTCCGGGTTTCGATCGAGAGAGAGAGAGAGAGAGAGAGAGAGAGAGAGAGAGAGATGGAGATGGAGGACAAGTACTACAGCAGCCTCCAGCCATGGACGGTCCCCGCGGCTATCACTGAAAGCTGCTGGTTCGACCCTGACGCCTGCGCCCGTGAAACGGAGGCCCTCACCAGAGCCCTCCAGATCTCCCTCTCCACCGACGCCGACTCCACCGACGTCCTCAACGCTGGCATTACCGCCGCCGGCAGTTATTCACCCGTCGCTAATCCTGCCAGGGCCGACTCCGCCTTCGACGCGGAGAACCCGCCGAGGCGGGCCAGGAGCCCGGCTCTCTATCCCCCGGCTGGAAAAGTTTCGAAGCGCAAGCCCCGCCCTCCCAAGCAGTCGACCACAACGTTCTTTGCCGCCGACCCCTCCAACTTCCGACTGACGGTGCAGCGGTTGACCGGGATCCCATTCGGGCGAGGGGCGCATGCAGCGACCGGAACGGTGCTGAGGCCGAATCCGCGGCTGCCCAGGAAGCGGGCGGAGGTAGAGGGGAGCTGCCTCCCGACGCTGGACACGTCGGCGTTCTTGTTGGAGCGGGAGCAGGCCGGTGTGGCGGCGGGGACGCGCGTCGCGCCGAGTCCCGGATCACAGGCTTTCTTCCGGTCGGGTGTTCCGGTGTTACACTCTTTCCCTACGCTCGAGTCATGGCACATGTAGGCTGCCGCTTTTTCTGAAGTCGGATGATGTTGATCAGGCGGATGCTGTTCGGCGCTGCGGGCGATACGTGCATACATGTGGCCGAGTCACGGATCGCAGGCTGCCAACGGGTCTGGTCTGGATGGGTCCAGACGCCACATCTTATTCACTTCGGAGAAATATTTATTAGCCGCGTGTTAAGTTTATTATCCGTCCTATCTTTTATTGAGTCACGTACGATATGAAATATGTGGATCTCAATTTTTATCAATTTTACACATATTTTTAATGAAAATTTTAATATTATAAGGATGATAAATAATTATTTAAGAGTAAAAAATAATTATCTAAGGGTGACAAATAGCTAACTATATAAGGATGACAAATAACTAATTCCTATCAGTTTTTACGTATTCTCGAGACAATAAATGAGACTTCCAATACTATTTAAGGGTGGCAAATAATTATTTAAAGATGAAAAATAATTATCTAACAGTGACAAATAACTATGTAAGGGTGACAAATAATTCAATTTTCGCACGTTTATAAGACGACAAAAGAGAATTCTAATATTATTTAAGTGTCACAAATAGTTATTTAAAGGTGATAAATAACTATGTAAGGGTGACAAATAACTAACTCCTGTCAGTTTTTGCGTATTCTCGAGACGACGAACGAGATTTCTAATATTATTTAAATGTCACAAATAGTTATTTAAAGATAAAAAATAACTATTTAAAGATGACAAATATATGACTACGAGTGACCAATAGATATAAGTCTGACAAATAGATATAAATGTACATAAATATTTAAAAAATATTTAAAAATTTTAATAGGTCATACTCATGTGTCAACGATATAGATCAAGAGTAGATTTTATACTCGTCTAAGAGAATAACTAACATTTCTCTTCCCTTCTTTCCCCGCGCTCAATTAGTGGGGGCATCTTGTGACTAGGGGTGTCAACGGATCTGTCAGATCCGGAAACCCGATCCGAATCCAAAAAAAATTTTGGATTCGGAGCAGCTCGTTTGATTCGAAACGAGGCATTTGTATGGATCCGGGGCGACATTTTTTGATTTGAAATCCCTCCTATCGGATCGGGTTTTCGGGGCGCCATAATATCTCTCCTTTCGGGGAGAGCAAATGCCCATCGGCTATCGCGACGCTCGGCGCGCAGTGGCCTCCTGCTCCCATCTCCACCTCGCTCTCCTTCCGCTCCTCTCGCTAGGGATCCAACGGCGGCATCTCACGACGGTGATCTCCTCGACCACCTATGATGGCGACGGCACCTCGCTCTCCTTCGGCTGACAGCGATCTCCTCGACCACCCGTGACGGCGACGGCACCTCACTCTTCTTCGGCTCCTCTTGCTAGGGTTCCAGCGGTGGCATCGCATCTCCTCAGCCACCCGTGACGATGAAGACACCTCGCTTTCCTTCGGCTGACGGCGATCTCCTCGGCCACCCACGAGAGCGACAACACCTTGCTCTTCTTCAGCTCCACTCTCTAGGGTTCCAGCAGCAGCATCATCTCATGACGGTTTGGCATTCGGCGGCCTCCTCCGGCCTCCCATCCCCACAGTGCTACGCCGCTACCCTTCTACTCCTCTCTCTTGTGTTTCAGCAGCGGCTTCTCGACGACGACGACGATCTCCTTGGCCACCTACGACCCCAACGGCATCTCAACGACGGCGATCTCTTCTTCAGCTCCTTATATGTTCTTGTGGGTAGGGTTTCTTTTTGGAAAAGTTCTAATCTTTCCCCCGTTTCGGATTCCCTGTATTGTTAAAGCTTTTGCTTGATGATGTGCGTGATGGCTCGTTTGGTTGGATGCTGTGAGGGTTTGCTTCGTTTGTGGTATTTTTTTGGTGGTTTTGTGCTCGTGATGGAGCGTTCTGGTGGTGTTCTTGTCTGATATTTTGGAATATGCCTTGGGCCCCTTTAGTGTTAAGGATAATCATGGTGGTGAAATCTTATAATTTTATTTCAAATATTTACAGAGAAGAGACGAGCTGGAGCTGCAAGGATCAGGGAGAAATATCCGGATAGGATTCCAGTGAGAGCTTAATGATGATTATATTTGTTTTCATGATCACGTTCAACTATGTGATACGTTTGGTTAGGTCTTAATCTCTCACACTGTGTTATTCCTCCTGATTTTTCTCCTTTTTCTAGTGATCGTATTTATCTATGGCATGAGACTTACTTTTTTATGTGCCAGGCTTCATACTGTGAAAGTTGTTGTACCTTCCTTGTTCACGATAATAATGTTTTTAGAATGTTTACAAAAGCATGCTTTGGCCTGCATTGGTGATCCATTGCTACTGTGAGTCTGAGATTGATGTGCTGGAAACTTGTAAGAATCTTATTAGAATCTCATATCTAGAGACAAAGATCCCTTTTACATTGATAAATATTGAATTTGTCTTGTTCCTTGGGGGTGAGATGGTTTGATAAGTACTTCATGGGCAACTGCGAGGTTGCATTATCAAATCCTATCAGAGGACTTAAATGTAGGGTAGGTATCAAATATCAACCCAAGGTTCATGAGTTCCAATCTCATGGACTTCGCCGGGCTGAGGGGGACTCACTGTCCAGGAGATGTTTGGACTACACATGGCTCAGGGTACCATTGATTTGGACTTGATCTTGGGTGGGCGGGTTCCCCAAAAAAATGGAAATTGTTGTGATCTTGTTGATGGTTTAATTGCTTTAGTGCGGTTGATCATTTGTTATGTCTTTCTCCTTGTAGGTTCTGTAATTTTCTTTTGCCTTTTCTTCTATAAGCCAATCTGATTTCCTCATCTACCATGCATGATAAGACAATAAAATCATATCTTGACCACAACAGTATTTGATATGGAGCATAATTGTATAATAGAAATCATACTTGAGTTATTAAGAGCACGTTTGTCACATCTTCAAATACTAAGCCACTGCGTTAGATGAACCTTGGACTGATTTCCATGTTATACTGTTATACTCATATGATCTTGATATCCTCTGCTGATGTTCTACTACAGACATAAAATTTAAGCTAGAGCACATGGACTTTATTGGTATACAAAAAATTCTTTGCTCTATATTTGCAAGTAGCAAGTTTGATGATCAGAGTGAAAATGATATTTTAGAAGTTCCTTTCGATGGAGTATTTGCATCTTCTTCAATTTCTGATTAGATATGATGTCTACATCTCTGTTCTATTTTCTTTTTCTTTAGATTTGTTCATTTGTCAAATATTAACAATGGTTGTTATTGTTGGCAGAAAATTTATATGCATGAATAAATGCTCACTTTTGAGATATTAATTAAATTACGTACACATGTTCTTCTGGCAGGCAAAACCACTTCTACAGCAAGGTGAGAATCTCTGACAATATTTTAGAGAACATATATCATCATTGAGCTAGTCTGTGTAGATTGCATCATTCTAAATTTACATGAACCTCATATTCTCATCTTTTAAACTTGCATATCCTTTTTGAACAGCATTATGAACTCAGATATTTTAAACTTGCATATTCTTTACCGTATATGTATGTAAGAGAGAGGGTCATGAGATTCTTAGACCTCAATATTATGAACTCTACTTTTTGAGAGATGGGTATGCGAGATGATGGAAAGGGGGGTTTTGTTAGTTGAATATGTAAGCTGCATTATATGGGCAACATGGTCTTGGGCATTATTTTGCAGAGGATAAATAATAAAGATGAAATTTTACGCATGGTGCCATTGGTTGTATGTTGCTTTTGCAGAGGAACAAGAAATGAGTGGGTGTTGAGGAACAATGAACTGGGATATTCATTCGAGTATTGCTTTGTTACTCATGTGGGTAAGACCTTTTGTCTTGGTCGAAGTTTATGAATTCTATTTTTTCAAATACTTGAGATGTGATTATTTTAGCTTACAGTTTATCTGACATTATTTTAGCTATTTGTCAAAATTGCAATCACAGAAATATGGGATAAACAGATATGCGACTACAGAATATGCTCTGATGACTATTTTTTCTTCCTTTCTGTTAACATTTTTTTTACTATATTGCTCTATCTACATGTCATCAGATGTGATCATGTGGGTGAAAATTTTGGAGATTGCTTGAATGACTCTGAGATTGTTTATTTTATATGGGTTTGTCTTGAATTTGTGTCTACTTCTGGTGCTTGGCCTGAGTGGAAATTTACATGTCATACTCATGTACCGGAAGCTTCTATAGCTTAATTTTCATTGATGAAAACCTTATTTGCCATCATCATCATTAGAGAAAAATCTAGATGCTTCTTGTTTTTACTATCATTTGTTCATTCAGAATCTGAGGAGCCGCTTGGCACACTTACTATAGGCCCTGAGGAAAACTCTGGTGATTATGAGAACTTGAAAGAGCAGGTGTGAGATCCTTCTCTTGTCATCAGGATTCTTTTCTTTAACTTTACAAAGTTTAGGTATATTTTTTTATATGTCAGGGAAAGACAGGAGTCTGTCTAACTTTACAATGTTCATGGATTTTTTATTAATTAGCAGATGGCAGATCCTCTGACAGCATTGATGCATGCTGTGTAAGTGATGAACTTCCTCAAAATCCTGATCCTAAAAACAGTCAGGGAAAGACAAGAGTCTGTCTCGGAGGAAGCCTCAGCTTCTCACTCAAAGCCTCTGGAGGAGAATGGGCATCACATTCCTTGTGTCATAAAAGATCCGAATTTCAATTTAATATGTGTTTGCTATCTGAATCCGAATTTCAATGTAACATGTGTTTACTATCTAGTGGTGTGTGTTACGTGGATCAGAAAATAGAACTATTGGATCTCAATTTTAGATCCAAATATATAAATTTAGATCTCCCTATCTCATTAATTATAAAAAATATATATCATGATTTTCGAGTAAGATTTGGATCTAAAAAGTTAACTTCGGATTCGGGTCAGATCCGAATCTGAAATGATATTTCATTTCGGATCCGAATCGGATCCGAATTTTAGAATATCGGATCCGGATCACAAAGGATCCGATCCGGATCACAAAGGATCCGATCCGGATCCTATTTATTTACACTCCTACTTGTGACGTCGCTTGGTGTAGGTTTTATCTTCCTTCTTTCTTTTTTTTTATCCCCTTTTTTAGGGGTGAGATGATGTTTTTCTGTTTTTTGATAACTTGCTAGCTGTCAGTTCGGCACTCCGATAAGCATAGGGGGGGGGGGGGGGGGTCTGAAGTACCCTGCGTCCACAAAAGGGGCGTGCGTGGGAGATGTAACTCCCGCACCATGGGGGAGTGGTCGGACTGCAACCTTCCCACCCATAATGGGAGAGGGTGACCACTGGGCTATCAGGTCGGGTACCTGCAGAGCTCTACACGTGGCAATCTTTCCTTCCCGTTCATCCTTTTTCACGACCGCTTCTCTTTCCTTAGCTTTTCTTGTTAAAACTTTTAGTTAGGAATTATTAAGACTGTTTGTTAGTTGGACGCGGTATAGCACCTCTGTATCGCCTAGTTACGTTCTATCAATTTCAATATTCTTATACGTTAGAGAAGTTTTATTTCATGCCAAATTAATTAGGGACTTCTAACTCTCTCTTTATTATAGAATTTTTCTATTAATTAAACTAAATATCATGCTTTTATGTTCACATGATAATGCCCGCATTCTACAAATTTAAAACTTCTCAATCGTGAGTTAGAGATATTAATATCGCCTTTCTATGCATTCTAATTAATCGGAAAAAAGGAAACTGTATTTCTTATTTGAAGAGGAAGGCAGCCCTTTATTCTACAGACAAGTACTGCTCCAGATCTATATATATATATATATATATATATATATATGGTGACTGATGAATGCCAATCAACACCAAAGCTTAGGGGAGAAAAATTACGTACATCCAAATTGAGTGATCGAGCTCGCTATGTATAACCGTTCTCCCTGATCGGCATAATTATTGGGGCGTCCATTCCGTATCCGCCCGCTCCCTCTCTTTTTCGAGTCCCGCATGCATGATGAAAGATTACGATAGCTTAAATCTATCATGTACGGAGGAAATTTCATTCTCTATGACTGATTACACAGAGAACACGCTGGTGCTTCATTATTTCAGTGCTTCATGGGACCGATCGATCGAGTAAAGTGAAGAAGGAAAAAAAGTAGTTCCAAATTAATGGATCTCTACCATGTATCTTAGTCACTGACAAGTTGTACGGCTGGAAAAGGAGGAGGAAAAGAGAGAGAACCTTGTCGAGGGTGATGTTTGTTGTTGAATGGGCCGAACTGATGTGGATCGTCTCAAGTTGATTTTATCTTTTGCCAGCAACGCACATCTCTACTCCAATTCCAGCTAATATATATAAACTCTTTGGATCGTCGAGAGCGTGATGTATTTCAATCATTTAACTAATTTAATCTTAAACTAATGAAGAATTAGATATAGATTACTAAACAGGTCAATGACATATACAATTGTGATTGGAGGAGCAAATAAGGGAGTGTCATCATAGCACCATCTTTGTGGGTTGATTTCGTCTGCTCCACTCGTTCGTACACCAACAGTACCCTAGTCGATCCATCACTGTATAGTTTCCTATTTTGGGGGATTTAGTTTCGAGAATCCGTACAAATGACATAACGTGAATCAGAGTAATATTTTTTATACCGAATTTGATACACAAAGTCACGTCAAAAATATAACGTTTGATTTTATTTGGCACAAAAAAAGGTGAAAAGACTTTTTCTACGTAGAAAAGGACGTCTGCATCAGACCCGTACGACATATATTTTTCGAGCATTAAATGCGGAGCGCGCTCAGCGAAAAAATGTAAGAATATAATATTTGTGAAAGAGTGAAATATTTTATTCATGCATTTCCCCGCTGAGCGCACTTCGTCTTTAATACTAAAAAATGCTTGTCGTACAGGTCTGATGTCGACGTCTTTTTCTGTACAGAGAGGGTCCTTTCAACTTTTTTTGGACCAATGAGATCAAAGGTTACATTTTGATATGGCATTGTGCACCAGATTTGGTGCAAAAAGTATTACTATGTGAATTAATAGAAGAGTAGTGCTTTGTGCACCGAATCCGGAGCATAAAGTCACGTCAACTTATAACTTTTGCCCTCATTGGTTCAAAAAAAAAGATGAAAGGACTATTTCTACGTAGGAAAAGGTATCCCACGTTAGACGCGTACGACGCGTATTTTTAAATATTAAACACGGAGCGCACTTGGAAATAAAATATGTTAGGTTTCATTCTTATAACAAAATATTTTATTTATATAGTGTTTTATCCTTAGTGCTTTATCCTTAGTTTTCATTCTTATAACAAAATATTTTGTAGAAGAATGAAATCACTATAAGAAAAATCAGAAATATCGACGGAAGTTTTCGACGGAAATATTTCCGTCAGAAATTCGTCAGAAACGTTACAACTTTCTGATGAAAAATATTCTGTCGAAAATCAGTCGGTAATTACCCACCGATTTCTGACCTGTTTTTTCGGTCGAAAATCTGTCTCTAAAAAGAGACAACTTTCGGACAGAATAAATTTTGTCAGAATTCAGTCGATAATTATCCACTGATTTCTGACATCAAAATTTCCGTCACTAATATATACATATTTTAACCTACGATTCTTAGCTATTTCCGATGAACGCTAATCGGTGGAAAATTCGACCGATTTTCGATCGATATTTTTCGTCGGAAACAATTATAATTATTAATTTTTAAATATAAATGGTTTCTGACGAAATAAAATCGGTCGAAAAATGGTTGAAAAATACAGATGAATTTCCAACATAATATAATAGGTCGAAAAACGGTCGGCAATGATTTTAATTATTAATTATACATTAAAAATATTTTTCAACAAAATAAATTCGGTCAAAAAATAGTCGATAATTTACGGCCGCTTTTCGACCTATTTATTCTGCTAGAAACGATTATAATTATTAATTTCAAAATATTAATAGTTTCTGACAGGACGTGTTCCGTCGGAAATAGGTCGATAGTTTCTCACTGATTTATGACCAATTATATTCCATTGAAAATAATTATAATTATTAATTTTAGAGTACAGAAATAGATAGAAATAACAAAAATAGAAATATATCAGCAGTTTCCGACAGAATCAAATTCGGTTGGAAATACGTCGAAAATTTCTGACGTATTTCCGAACGAAAAGTATTCCGTCGAAACTTTCCGACGTAGTTCCAACCGATTTTGATTTCGTCGGAAACCATTGAAATATTTCTCTACCGGTTAATAATATACTACAATTAATTATGTTTAATCGTAATACGAGGTTCGCCGACTAAGTGATCCGTATCGGATCAGAACGTAAGAATATAATATTTTGTGAAAGAGTGAAATATTTTATTCCACAAATGAAATATTTAGTACAAAATTGAAACATTTTGTTAAGTTTCGCTCTTAGAACAAAAAATTTTATTTCTATAGTGTTTTATCCTTATAACAAATGTTACGTTCACGTAACAAAATGTTTCATTTATACAAAATATTTCATTGATTTATTTCTGAAGTCAAACAAAATGTTTCATTCCTATAACAAAATATTTCATTCATATACAAAATATTTCACCCTTCCACAAAATATTTTTATTCTTGCGTTTTCCCGCTGAGCGCACTTCGTATTTAATACTCAAAAATACGTGTCGTACAGGTAGGATGTCTGCGTCTTTTTCTATACAGAGAGGGTCCTTTCAACTTTTGGGGGGCCAATGAGATCAAAGATTATATTTTGACATGACTTTATGCACCGGATTTGGTGCACAAAACATTACTCTGTGAATTAATAGAAGAGTAATGCTTTGTGCACCGAATCCGGTGCACAAAGTCACGTCAACTTGTAACTTTTGTTCTCATTGGTTCAGAAAAAAAGGTGAAAGGACTATTTCTGCATAGAAAAAGGCATCCCACGTCAGACCCGTACGACATGTATTTTTGCACATTAAACACAAAGTGCACTCGGTAAGAAATATGTTAGGTTTCAGTCTTATAACAAAATATTTTGTAGAAGAATGAAATCACTACGAGAAAAATCAAAAATCCTGACGGAATTTTCCAACGAAAATATTTCCGTCAGAAATTCGTCGGAAATGTTACAACTTTCTGACGGAAAATATTCTGTCGAAAATTAGTCGGTAATTACCGACTGATTTCTGACCTATTTTTTTGGTCAAAAATCTGTCTCTAAAAAGAGATAACCTTCAGACAGAATATATTCTGTCGGAATTCAGTCGATAATTACCCATTGATTTCTCACATCAAAATTTCAGTCACTAATATATACATATTTTAACTTACGATTCTTAGCCATTCCTGACGAACGCTAATCGGTCGAAAATTTGTCGGTACTTTTCGACCGATTTTCAACCGTTGTTTTCCTTCGGAAACAATTATAATTATTAATTTCCAAATATAAATAGTTTCTAACGGAATAAAATCGGTCAAAAGATAGTCGAAAAATACCGACGAATTTCCAACGGAATACTATCGGTCGAAAAATGGTTGACAATTATTTTAATTATTAATTATAGATGACAAATATTTTTTGATGAAATAAATTCTGTCGAAAAAATAGTCGATAATTTACGACCGCTTTCCGACCTATTTATTCCGTTGGAAACGATTATAATTATTAATTACAAAATATTAATAGTTTCCGACAGAACGTGTTCTGTTGGAAATACGTCGGTAATTTCTGATTGATTTCTGACCAATTATATTCCATCGGAAATAATTAAAATTATTAATTTTAGAGTACAGAAATAGAAATATATCAGCAGTTTCTGACGTAATCGAATTTAGTTGGAAATACGTCGAAAATTTCTGACGTATTTCCGACCGGAAAGTATTCCGTCAAAACTTTCCGATGTAGTTCCGACCGATTTTGATTTCATCAGAAACTACTGAAATATTTCTCTACCAGTTAATAATATACTACAAGTAATTATGTTTAATCGTAATATGAGGTTCGCCGACTAGATGATCTGTACTGGATCGTCCCTTCGCTAGTCCGGTACAGTACGCCCGAGTCGCCACCGACTCGGTGTGCATCGATCATGTCTTCCCCTTCTTCTTTCTCCCTTCCTCCCTCTCTCCTCTCTCTCTCTCTCTCTCTCTCTCACACACACACACACACACACACGGTGACTTTGCCCGACTCGGGCGATCCCGGGATGAGTAGGACCATATCGGACTTTCTCAGATACGATACGGTACGCCTGAGCCAGACCGAGTCGGAAAAATATGATACAATATATAAATATATGTAATAAATAACAAAAATAGATAGAAATATATCAATAGTTTCTCATGAAATCAAAATCGGTCGGAAATACATCGAAAATTACTGACATATTTTCGACCGAAATGCATTCCATCGAAAATTTTTGACGTATTTTCGACCGATTTTGATTCCGTCGGAAACCCTTGAAATATTCCTTCATATAATTAATTAATAGTATACTACAATTAATTATGTTTAATCGTAATACACTGTTCGCCGACTAGGTGATCTGTACCGGATCGGCCATTCTCTAGTCCAGTTCGGTACGCCCGAGTCGCCACCGACTTGGCATGCATCAATCATGTCTTCCCCTTCTTCTTTCTCCCTACCTCCCTCTCCTCCCTCTCTCTCTCTCTCTCTCTCTCTCTCTCTCTCTCTCTCTCTCTCAAGGTGACTTTGCCCGACTCGGGCCATCCCGGGATGAGCAGCACCGTATCGAGCTTTCTCAAATACGATATGGTATGCCTGAGCCAGACCGAGTCGGCGAAGCACGATACAATATATAAATATATGTAATAAATAATAGAAACAGATATAAATATATCAGCAGTTTTTGATGGAATCAAAATCGGTCGTAAATACGTCAGAAATTATAGACGTATTTCCGACTGAAATGCATTCCATCGAAAATTTTTGACGCATTTCTGACCAATTTTGATTCTGTCAGAAACCCTTGCAATATTAATCTACCCATACTATATTTAATTAATATAATACGATAATTAATTATGTGTAATCGTAATACGAGGTTCGTCGACTAGGTGATCCATATCGGATCGGCCCTTCTCTGGTCCGATACGGTATGCCCGAGTCTCCACTGACTCGACGTGCATTGATCATGTCTTAACATTCTTCTCTCTCTCTCTCTCTCTCTCTCTCTCTCTCTCTCTCTCTCTCTCTCTCTCTCTCTCTCTCTCTCTCATGGTGACCTTGCCCGACTCAGGTGATCCCGGGATGAGCAACACTGTATCGGGCTTTCTCAGATACGACACGGTAGACCCGAGCTGGACCGATTCGGCGAAGCATGATAGAATATATAAATATATATAATAAATAACAGAAATAGATAGAAATACATCAGCTAGTTCCGACAGAATCAAAATCGGTCGAAAATACGTCAAAAATTACCGATGTATTTCTGACCGAAATGCATTCCGTCAAAATTTTTTGACGTATTTCTGACCAATTTTAATTCCATCAGACTACCCTTCCTATAATTAATTAATAGTATACTATAATTAATTATGTTTAATCGTAATACGAGGTTCGCAGACTAGGTGATCCGTACCGGATCGGCCCTTCTCTGGTCCTGTACGGTACGCCCGAGTCGCCACCGACTCGGCGTGCATCGATCATGTCTTCAGATTCTTCTCTCTCTCTCTCTCTCTCTCTCTCTCTCTCTCACGATGACTTTGCCCGACTCGGGTGATCTCGGGATGAGTAGCACCGTATCAGGCTTTCTTAGATACGATACGGTACGCCCGAGCCGGACCGAGTCTGCAAAGCACAATACAATATATAAATATATGTAATAAATAACAGAAATAGATAAAAATATATCAGTAGTTTCCGATGGAATCAAAATTGGTCGGAAATACATCAGAAATCACCGGCATATTTCCGATCGAAATGCATTCCGTCAAAAATTCCCGAGGTGTTTCCAACCGATTTTGATTCCGTCGGAAACCCCTGAAGTATTTCTTCCTATAATTAATTAATAGTATACTACAATTAATTATGTTTAATCGTAATACAAGGTTTGTCAACTAGATGATCCGTACCGGATCGGCCCTTCTCTAGTCCGGTACGGTACGGTACGCCTGAGCCGCCATCGACTCAGCGTGCATCGATCATGTCTTCCCCTTCTTCTTTCTCCTTTCCTCCCTCTCCTCCCTCCATCTCTCTCTCTCTCACAGTGACTTTGCCGAACTTGGGTGATCCCGGGATGAGCAGCACCGTATCGGACTTTCTCAGATATGATATGGTACGCCCAAGATGGACCGAGTCGACGAAGCACGATACAATATATAAATATATGTAACAAATAACAAAAATAGATAGAAATACATCAGCAGTTTCTGACGGAATCAAAATCGGCAGGAAATACGTCGGAAATTACCGACGTATTTCCAACCGAAATACATTCCATCAAAAATTTCTGACGTATTTTCGATGGATTTTGATTTCGTCATAAACTCCTGAAATATTTCTCTACTAATAAATAGTATACTAAAATTAATTATGTTTACTTCGCGTCATGAATCCACGCCATCCATATGGACGCCAATTTAAAATTCACATATGCTTGAATAGACGCCCATTCTTTCTAGCCGACAGACCCCACCTGGTCGCGGTCGCCAAGGCAAAAAAAATAAGTCAGTTGCACAGCTCAAAAGCACACGAGAACTTGTTCAAGAAATAGATCAAACACTAAATCAGTCCTTGAACAGGACTGCAGTATAGTTACTAGTACTGACCGTGGATTGTGGATCTTCAGTGCATTAAACTACCTAAGGCGAAAGCGTGTGTGGTTAAAAGATATATCAGATGCAATAAGTAGCGAATTCAGAAACCTATGAATGGAAGAGGAAGAAAAGAGATCAATCACACGATGATCAAACCATTGCACAGAGTTTTTTAGGTGGTTCGATTGCAGATCCGCAACCTACGTCCACCCCTCACTAGATTAATGATGATTCACTACTTGCAAGTAACACACACACACACACAAGCGGATTCAATCCGCAAACAACCACTGACTAATAGCTTGAACTGAGGAACACTCTCCTCACACCGCTGACTAACAACTTGCAACCAAAATGATCCCAAAATAGGGTATTGTAGACACACCATTTTGACATTGTTTTTAGTCATTCTCATATTACACTATGATGCCCCAAAGTGACTCGCACATTTGAGTTATTTGAGTGATATTTAATTCTTACATGACAAATTATTGTTTTCGCGTAATTAACGAGCCACGTTAAGAATAAAAAATAAAAAAAATATAAAACAAATTATATAATTGAATCTTGTTGGTGGGCTTGGCCCATTCTTTTTCTAAAAAAAGAGAGAATTGTGACTTAATGGGCTTGGCCCATCCTAAAAAACAAAAAAATAATAAAATAAAATAATAATACCTCAGCATTTAGCTGCTCTCCCGTGTTTAGCGGATCTTGTCTCCTTTTCCCTTTAATACGTCCACTACACCCACACCCACACCCACGGTGGGGACCCGGGGGATCACCTTCTCCCTCCACCCTCTCCCCCCATCTCTTTATTTTTTCCCAGACAACCAACGCAGGCAGAGGAGAGGAGTTCTCCCGGTCGCACACTCACCCCCTCTCTCTCATCTCTCACACTCCCTCTCCCCTATCGGATCTCTCACCTCTTTCTCCCTCTCCGTCTCTCACCCTCCTTCCCACTCTCTCCTTCTCTCTAACCACCGCCGCGACCCCCTCAACTTCTCCACAACCCCATACCCGGCAAACCCATCTCCCCCTCTCTCCCTTTTTTCCCTACGCACACCACCTCTCCCTGCGAACCCATCTCTCCCTCTCTCCCACGCCTTGACATCTCTCATCTCTTTCTCTCCCTCTCTCGACACTCTCTTTTCCTCTCTCGAACACTCTTCACTCCCTCTCTCTCACCGCCGTGGAGCCCCCTCTGCATGCACGTCGACCGGTGACCTCCCCTCCTACACGACCGCAAGCCACCTGCACCTCACCGCGCCGGTGACCTTCCCCTTCCCTGTACCTCACCGCCGTCCACCTCCCCATCATCTCCCTCTCACTCTCACCGTCGGTGAGCTCCCCCCCTCACCGGCCGCTCCCCCTCTCTCTCTAGACCCCTCCACACTCCAACACCACCTCCGTCTCCCCTCTCCCTTTCTCTCTTTGAAACACACACAACCCCTCCACCGTCTGCCTCCTCCTCTCCCTAACCCACACAGCTCCCCCTCTATTCTCTCTCTACCTCTCTCTCTAACCACCACGTCGACCCCTCCATCCCATACACGCCCTCCACTGCCCATGCACAAGCCCCCTCCCGTCGCACGTTCACTACACCGCCGTCGCTGCCTCACTTCGGCCACACCGCCACCACCTCCTACACGCACACACCACACTGCGGCTCTCTCACCTCACATTACACGCAAACCACCACCACGGGCCTCACTCTCTCCATCTCACAGTCATACACACACATCCCACCCCCCATCTATCTCCTCTATCTACCCCCTCACGATCTCTCTCTTCCTCTCTCTATCTCCCTCTTTCGCTCTCCTCATGATCTCTCTCTTTTCTATCTCTCTCTACCTAACACATGCACACACGTAATTTTTAACATATATTCTTATTATTATTAAACCCTCATTCCTCTCTCCATCTTTATCTTTTCCCCCCTCTATTTTTATTATTTGTTATTAAGCCTTTATCCCCACCCCTCTCTATTGATAGAATAGATGGACTCTCTGATATCTACAGATGAAGTATCTATAGACGATCTAGAGGGGGGTGAATAGATCGTCACTCACTTAAAACTTACTACAGCAGAAACAGTTGTGAAATATAATCAAACTGCTGTAGGATGACCAGAAGGCACTCAATCGCAACCAGAATGAAACAAAACGAACAGATTGACTCTCAAGCGATACTAAACAAACATCTACTGAGCGATGAATAGAGATAAAGGACAAATGCAAATCACAATCAATCACATAGTGGACAGTGGAATTTTAAGGTGGTTCGATCTCAAACCCGAGATCTACATCCACCCCACACTCAAACTAGAGTGTGGCTTAACTGCTAATACACAGCTTCGGGGTAAAAACCTTACAGACCGCTGGGCCTTACACCTTACGCCGACTAGAGGATACCACACTTCTACAACCGCTGGAGAATTACAGCTTCACCCGACCAGAGGATACCACACTTCTACAACCGTTGGGGCTTACAGCTTTACCCGTCCAGAGGATACCACACCTCTGCCCACTGAGCGTCACAGCTTGCTCCGCTGACTAACAGCTTGAAAAAGAGTTTCTAAAATGAAAAAGAAATAGGTGAAGAAACAAAAAATCCATGAAGGAATATAACTCAACACTGAGCGAATTCAGCTCCGGTTTTGAACCTGGAGACTGAAGAGCAACCTTTCTCTCTCAATTCTCTCAAAACACTTCTCTCAGAACTCTCCTTCTTTTCTGCTCTCTCTATCTTCTTTTTCTCTCTGGATCGTACAGGTGCTAGCCCTCACTGCTTCAGCTCTCAATAATGCAATCTGCTCTTCTGGCACGATCATCTTCTCTTGAAGGAGAAGCTTCTTATATATAGTACTGGCAGAGAGGTAGGGCGTGTGCTCTCCATGATTCCCGCCCAAACAGCTTGGTCACGTAGTAGCATCCCAACTTACTACTTTACACGTGTCACGATCCTGGCACCTCCTCCAATCTTGGATCACGTGCCATTCTTAATCTTCGCGAAAAGGCATCTGTCAAGGCATCAGACATAAAGTCACTTTCAGATAGTTAATTATACGAGTTTAAAGAATTTTGCACGGAGTAAATATTCTAACAGAACTGGAATGCACTGACTATGTAAATGCAATGTTCAAGTTTTGCACAGACCTGGTCAACCTGTGAGTGGCCCTGCTTAGATTGCGACAGTGCGAAGATGAGAGATGCACAGACTTAATGTGCTCGGTTCAAGTATTGCACCGACTCAATGACATGCCACGAGATGTGTTGCACTGACTTAGCTATGTGTAACGGCAACCAATGCACCGACTAGCTCAAGAAGGAATGCACAGACTCTATGTGCATGGTGCAGATTGTAAGACCCCAAATTCTTTAGAAATTTATTTAGAAAGTTATTTATAATTATTTGAAATTTATTTGAAGTTATTCGAATTAATGAGAATTATCCAAATTAATTAGATTAATTAATTAATTAATAGAATAAGTCATTTTTCAACTATTTTCTAAAAATCCCCAAAAATCACATCTTGTAGAATTAATTTTGTTTAGTAACTTTGTCTTCTACATTTAAGCCTAAGAAAATCATTTATTATGTCGAATTAGTGAACTTAGTTTTCTGAACTTAACATTTAACTGTTTACGGAATAGTATAAGTAATAATCCGACTACCTTAGAAAAATCTGTAAAAATAGTAAATAGATTTAGGTCGATGTAGATAACAACTTTTCCTTCTGGCATTAGGCCATTGTAAATCCGTGGTAAGATCTATTTAGAGTTTAAGCCCAAAAGTGCACACTTTTGACCCATACCTAACCCTTAGTTTAAAACACGAAATTCGACCTCAATACTCGACCAAATGATCTGAAATCAAGGGCAAATGGAAGGCCACAATGTAAGGAACATTTACCCTCAATCAATTTGAGGTAAACCTAGCCCCAAAACGTGTTGCCGACATAGTTTGGTCAAGTCAAGGATTTCGGCGCCGTTTCTAAACACGTAGCTTGCAGCAGCGAATACTCAAAACTCCGAAGGTTCCAGAAGCTCTATGAGCTATCAAAATGAATCCCTACGAGTCTTCTTTCATTTGGCTACTGTGGGGTTCGCTGAAGTTTCAGATCTGGAGAGATCTAGCTCGATTTGTGGAGGTGGGTCAGCAGGCCGTTGGCTTTCCTTCATCCTTCTTTGATCCATCGATTGAGGTAGGAATTCTCAACCCAATCTTGATCATGAGTATAGCAAATTGTTCCTCTCATCGAGCTCTATCCATTGGTGGCAAAAGCCATAATTTTCATTAGGTGTCCGTGGAGAAATCGAGCTTTTTGTGAGGTGCTGTCCAAGTGTTCTTCATCCTAGGGTTTGAGTTTTCTCTCTCCGATTTGAGGTAGGATCTAACAACCAAACTCTAATTAACTTACATGATGTAATCAGCATGTTGTTAGCTTTCATTTAACGTAGGAAGCCCCAAATTTCATTGAGCATACTTGGAGAATTTTGATTTTTAGTAAGAGCATGTCTAGAATTTGATGTATATTATGTTCTTCAAGTAGAAGCTTGATTTTCGGGCTGTTTTTGGATTAGATAACTTGATCCACATATGGCTTATAGTATATGGTTGGATTCATCATTAAGTTAGCTTTCTTTTGATATAAAAAGCCCCAAATTCTGTTGTGTATATTGAGAGAAATCTACGTTTTAGTAGACGCATGTCAAGAACTAGGTTCTTCATGTATTCATCATAAATAGGTTGTGATTCGATTGAGATTTCAAAAAATTCCTTGTTTCAATCTCTTGTTTTATGACCTTAGTATGTATATTAAGAACCCTAGAGCATTTGGTTAAAATCCCAACTCATTTAGACCCCAAATCATTGAGTTTTCATGGTTTACGGAATCACCCGTCGCTTCTGGAAGTGTAGGGGTCGACCCATGGGGTCGACCCATGCACCCAGTGAAGGGGGTCGACCCAATGGGTCGACCCATGAAGATTTTTTTTGAGGGGTCGACCCACACCCAGGAAGGCTCCTGGAATGCCAGGGGTCGACCCAATGGGTCGACCCATGCCCTGTATGACCCCATTAATGATGTTTTTGACCCGGGGATCAATCCGGATCATTGGGGAATCAATCCATTCAACCTAATCACATTGAAAACTACATTTTTGAGGAACTAATGACCTATTCATGTACCCTTTTTAGTTTCAATTAACATTGGTCCATACATGCAAACTTAGTGTAAAAACACACCGTTTATCATCTTCATTTCAATGCATACAAGATTAAATAGAAACCCACATAATTAGTGGTTAATGGTGTAACTAAATCTCTGTTAATGCATTCTATTTCACTCCTGTGGGAGTTGTTCTTTGCCTTATCATCTTGAATCAGCTTCTTGGCAATTGTCTTAATGCAAATGATAATGGTTAATCATGATATCTTAACTTGGTGATTAGGATTAATATGTTGATTAGCTTGTTTGATTGCTACTGTTTTACAGTAGCGCAGCACGATTAACTCTTGTTGTGACTTGGTTTCGATCTCCTTGATGATTATACTTACCTTGAAATTCTGGAAATGAATCTCTTTCCTACGTGAAGTTGTTATTGCTACTTAGTTTAAACCTTGGAATTCTGGCCATAAACTGTGGAAGTCTAGATTCGTGGGATCTTTGATCCAAAGAAATCAATGCCTGGCAAATAATTAAGGGCTCGGTCGGGTCCTGGGAAGAGCGTCCGAACACTACGTGTACCTCCGGGGAGGTGAATGACTAGGTGTGGCATTTGGCACCAGTACTTGACATGTGTTAAATCTAGGACTGTCCACTACTCTCTCCACTACTCTCTACATTACTTTCTACTACTTTTCACTTTCCACTCTTCACTGTTCTATACTCTACTTGTGGTTTTTATTGTTTTTATCATTTGTAGCATGACATTTTAAAATGTAATTAAACTGTTAATCACTTATACCTGTCTGTTATTTCCTACTGAGCGTCAGCTCATAGTTGTGTTTTCCCCCCCTTTCCAGGCTTTTCAGGTGACGCGCTTACCGATGGGGAAGGGCAGGAGTGATGTCTTGAGTGTATCAGTTCTAGTGTGTTAGTAGTGTGTTATCTTTCTTTAGTTATGTTTTGGAGAGCTTTTAGTCTCAGTCATGTTATTGAGTTTTAGTGGTTGATTATTCCAGTTGTATTAAGTTGAACTTGAGGTTATTGTATCAGTTGTGGTTTGTTAATGATCATTTAGTATTTCCATCTTGTAGCACTTGTGTATTATTTTAGATTAGTTCTCTCTCTTGCCAGCGTGTCCCTAACTGTACGTCCTGATATTTCCGCCTTGTTCGGGGCGTGACACAGATATTGCACCGACTCAAAATGCGTGCGACTACGATTATTGCACCGAGGCAAAAGTTGCACAGACTCTTGGCCATATAAGACGCAAAGTGAGACGCAGAATATGCACCGACCTAAACCTTAAGAGATGCACGATGAGACGAACATAGGCACTGACCTAAGCCTTAAGAGACACAATATTAGACGGACACAGAAAGTGCACCGACATGCAAGACATGAACTTCACCCATATAACTGACCTATATGCTAGATGAAATATGAGTTATAGTGTTTGCTATCATCAAAACTATAGGGGCACAACAATCTCCCCCTTTTTGATGATGGCAACACCAATGGACAATGCATATGTAGACTAATGCATCTTTAAAATGCTCCCCCTGAATATATGACTCAGAAATGATTCTCCCCCTGTATGTCTCTCTATCCCCCTTTTGCCATCAGAATTCGAAAGGACAAGTTCTCCCCCTTTGAAGAAATAAATAATTCTCCCCCTTTGACTTCAGCAAAAAGGAGGAAGGGAAGAGAAGAGAGGAATGAGACTGAATAGCATTCTATGCAATGGTTCAAGAAATGAGTAAATTATAATACAACCCTTAGGATATAAGAGTCAAAAATGTGCATTCTTAATTCGATTCAGGTTTAACAGTTATAAAAAGTAGAGTAAAGCAGCTGACTTTCTGAAATAAGGCTATAGATTACGTTTATAGCAATGAACCAAAAACACATAGCCATAATAAACTAAGTCAGGACAGTACCCTACTGATTTCAGAAACAGTGAATGTCAAGGAAAGTCACTTGAATTTGTATTGAAGTTAAACAGTTGACACTCAATGATTTTTGTTTTCCAAGGGTTACATCAGTTCGTTTTCACATCTGGTTTCCGAATCTGAACGCATTGAACAGACAAGTGTCATTTATGCCTGACATTAGGTGTACACCTTGATCTGAGGCCAGTATCCCCAGTTACTGAGCATAAACTACTATATCTGTTTCTATTCAAAAGCTACAATGATAGTTTGCACTTTTGACATTACACCTTGATCAGAGGCCAGTATCCCTAGTTACTCAGTGAAACCACCCCTATAGATTTGACCAAATGAACAGAGTTAACCTGAAGCACTTCATGACTTAAGATATTCTCCATTTCTTTGATGGAGGCCTCAATTTCTCAGTGCAATTCAGTCATTGCTCTACCACTTTGTTCATTTCTTTTCTTTTAATGATCTTATTTCTGTTGCCCTTATAACTTTTAGAGTGACTGTTTAAAGACAATACACACTCTAGTTTTCTCCATCTAGACTTCACTAAGTCTATTATGTTCAAGTACAGTGAAGACCTTTTCTATTCTAACTATGAGAAAAAAGATTAAGAGCTATAAACAGTTTCTAACACCTTATTTTCTGATGAACAGTCTCTGAACTCTTCAGTCTATTAAGGTTAAACCTTCAATTCAGTCAAGAAGCAACAGAGATTCTTATAAATGAAGAGTTGTGATAACTGCAGCTTACTGTAATGAACTGATAGCAAGACTGGTATTCAATCAGGGTGAAGGAAATAAACATGAAATCACAAGAGCAACTCAAGGAATTTTCAAAAATAGGTCAAATGCAATTGATGTCACACGATGTGAAATTTCAGAGAATGAAGAGAGAGAGTGAATGTAATTGAACACTGATCAACCACCACTCAACTCCCCCTGACATTATGCATCAATCTTATCATGCATGAGGAATGCATGAGTAACGTGCAATGACTTGACTTGCACTCAGCGAAAAATGCACAAACCTTATGACATCTAGCAAGTAAACGTGCACAGACTCTGTGAAGCAAACTCTGCACGGTTCTTCTTCATGCACGGACCTTCTACATGCACTGACTCTTAATGTCAACAAGGCAAATATGCACGGACTCTATATGCATAAGGGAATGCAGTGCATAGACCTTAACGTGCAGAATGTAGACAATGCACCGACCTACATGCTGCTTGAGTACAGTATGCACCGGCCTATATGCTGAATGCTCATGCAGTGCATCGACTATGTCTAAGACATACAATTACTTATGCTCGATGCAAAACATGTAATCACTAGAATGCTCACACAATGCAACTATGAAAATCAAATGCTTGCGCAATGCATCGACTAGGTGCAAGACGTGCATCAACTAAGACTCTGTGCAACTCATGCACCAATATCAGAAATAGTATGTGCAAGACAACCAATGTACTTAGTGCAAAATAATTATTCAAGCATCAAACATTCTTTATTCAAAATTAAAAAAAAATAGACTAACACAAACATCTCAAAGCATTTCAACAAATAGTTCAAGAATGAAATTATTCATCATTTTCCTGCTGAAATTTACAAAGCCCCAATTCTCTACTTAAATATTTAAATATCTCATTTCCAAGGGGTTTAGTAAAGATATCAGCAATCTATTTTTCAGTTTCAACAAACGCTAATTCAATTTCATTCTTGCTCACTACATCTCTAAGAAAATTGTGTTTAATTTTGATGTGCTTAGTCCTAGAGTGGTGAACAGGATTTTTAGTAAACAAAATGGCACTAGTGTTATCACATAGAAGTGGAATGGATCCCATATTTATCTGATAATCCGAAAGCTGTTGTTTAATCCATAGTACCTGGGCAACACAGTTCCTTGCAGCAACATACTCTACCTCTGCAGTGGAAAGTGCCACTGTGTGTTACTTTTTAGAAGCCCACGATACTAGGCAACCACCTAGGAATTGACAATAGCCACTAGTGCTCTTCCTATCTACCCGACACCTAGCATAGTCTGCATCAGTGTAGGCTAGAAGCTCTAGCACACACTTAGCAGGATATCATAAGCCTAGTTCTTGGGTGCCTGATAAATACCTAAAGATCCTTTTTACTGCTCCAAAATGTGATTCCTTAGGACTAGCCTGAAATCTAGCACATAAACACACTGCAAATTGAATATCAGGCCTAGATGCAGTGAGATACAAAAGGGATCCAATCATACCTCTGTACAGCTTTTGATCCACAGGGTTACCTTTGGTATCTTCATCAAGACTTGTTGAAGTACCCATTGGAGCTGCAATGTCCTTGAGGTTGTCGAATTTGTACTTCTTCAGGAGGTTGTTGACGCCTAAAATAAAGATAATAATAATAGCAGCGATGAAATAATAATAATAACCCTAAAACACCTTTATTTCTGACAAAATGTCTTATTTCTGTTATCTTGTTTTCAGGAATTGAAGAAGAAAAGAAGAAAAGAAGGGACGGCCGGCTCTAATAGAGAACCACTGAAGCGAGACACAAGATCTCGGAAGATACTCGGGGCCATCCCCGAACGAGCAAGAAAGAAGCCCAGCCGACAAGATATGTCAGCCGATGAGTCAACCCTCACAACTAAAAAAAATGAATGAATGAACACAAGAATCCCAAAAGCCCTAAATGGGCCAATATCGGCCACGCCGAGAAGCCGCTGAAGAGGCCCATTGCCACCAAAAGGTGCACCGACAGTGGCCACGCTGAGAAGCCTAGCAGCTTTCGACTGAGGTGCGCCGGGAGCATCCTGTTATCGCGCCGAAGTGATCATGCCGAGAAGAGGGAGGGTTCTGCTATAAAAGGGCCCTTTTCTCTCGAAAGTACGGGCATGGGAGGAGAGGATAGAACAGAGCAAGAAAAGAGAGAGAGAGCCTCCTCTGCTGAGAAAAGAAAGAAGAAGAGAAAGAAGGAGAGGAAGCTCCAGGTGGGCAGCCGGGGAGGGAGAGGAGTCAATGCTCCGCCCTCCCCCATGGTTCTGTTTTCTTCTTCATGTAATCCTGCCGAGTTTATCTCGATTTTCTTTTTGATGTAACCGGGATATCCCAATGTATATTCATCTCCCTTTCCCTCATTCCCTCCGTGTGATTGGTGTGAGTTCTGGGGTGATCCAATGAAATAAAATGCTCCAGTGGCCCGTTTGGGCGCTGGGTGATTGAAGTATCTGCAATCTATCTCTCCGTCTGCTGCTATTTCTTTCCCTTATATGTTTTCATTTCAAGTCCAACCGAAGGGCGTCCGATTCCCGGTGGGTCTTCGGGCTCAATTGTCTGCAGTAGAATAAATGTAGTTCTAAATGAGCCGATGTCCCTCTCCGATTCATCATTGTTTGCATAAAGTTTCCCAGGCTTGCCCTAGGGTCAGAGACAGACCATCTCTTGGCTTCTGGGGCAGTCTGCTACCGATATTGGTAGTAACTCCGAGGGCTTGCTCGAGATCCTCTTCCCACAGGAGTAAGTAAGCTGCTTCGATAAATTGATACCGATGGTTTCTAAGCCGGCTCCAGTCCGAACAGTTACATCAGGGTCGCCCCTGGGGTCAGAGATGGCCATCTCTTGGCTCCCAGGCGACCAAAGATGCCAGCAAAGGAGCCCCTGAGGGTCAATAATAATATGACGATTCAGAACCCCATCCTGCAGTGATTCCTTCGATTCCCCTTTGAACCCAGCCCATCTTTGGCAAATCAAACCCATGTCTGTGTAATCTCTAGCCTACCCTCTAAATCCAGCCTCAATCCGAGCCAGAAATCTCATAAAATCCCCAAACAGAGCATCGTTTGAGCTCTGTAAACCATGAAATCCTGTAGCAATTCCATCCTCTCGGCGTGCAAAATTCCCCGCCGAGAACTACGCTGCCGAGAGACCTCCCTCTTCAGCAAACCGACAAAAGTCTCTCCAGGCCACTTCCACGTGAACCCCCCCAGCTCTTAGCTTCCCGGCACCACCTTCCCGGCGCGGTAATGGGCGCGCCGGGAAGCCCCTGGCCGAGACCTTCCCCCCTTGCCTTTGGCCTCTCGGCGCCAGCCTCCCGGCGCGGTGAGGAGCGCGCCGAGAGGCTCCACGCCGGGAGCCTCCCTCCTTCCTTCTTTTGCATTTGGAGCCACGACGGGAGCCTCCCTCCTTCCTTCTTTTTGCATTTAAACCCATGCCGAGAGCATCCCCTCTGGTCAACTCAACCCATGCCGAGACCCCCCTTGGCCAACATGTAAACCCATGCCGAGAACCCCTTGGCCAACCTATAATCCCACGCCGAGAGCCATCTTCTTGCCAATGAAAACCATGCTGAGAGCCCCTCCTTTGTCCACTCCTTTGGCCTCTTCGTCCACTTATCCTGGGGCGTTCGTGAGTCGTCATATGTACCCCATGGGATAAATTAACTGGGGATTGACCTCCCCTACATTCTGAGGTCCCTAACAGGATTCACATGCAACCCCGTGGGTCTGATGAACCCTGTATCTACATGAGTTTCGTCAGTCTCCGAGAAGGGGGATAGTGACCGATGCCAGAGACATGGATAGTCTCTTCGAGCCTTAGTGCTCACTCATTTTTCGGCTTTCATCCCGGCACTCCGTGGATGTTAGCCTATACCATTCTCTAGCAAATGCTCGGTCCAGGGGAGGTGCTGCCAAAATTCTCTCAGGAAGATGAAAGTCGACATCAGGCTGTCCCCCGGGCTCTGCATGATAATGGTGACATGGTTTCCCTTGACCCTAGTCTTCCCAAATCCCTCTTCTCTCCTGATGCTCCTGTAAAGCCCAAATCTAATCCAGCTCAGATTCGATGAACTGATCCACTTTGACTTCACAGAACCTATCTGGCTTGTCCTGAATCGCCAAGAAACCCAAAACAGAGCCTCCGGAACCCCTTTCGGGTCCTCACGGCGCCAGAACACCAACACTCTCTCGGCGCCATGGCTCCCGGCGCGGCCCTGAGCGCGCCGGGAACCCTCACGCCGAGAACCCCCCCTGGCCCTCTTGTCAGCGCGCCGAGAGCTCCCCCCTCCTCTTCAGCCATGCCGAGACCCCCCTATTCCTCACGCCGATAAGCCCTATCAGGAGCGCGCCGGGAACCTCCTCCACCATCTCCCCTTCGCGCCGAGAAGCTCTCCAGTTGGCGCGCCAGGAACCCCGGCCATTTTGCCTTCGCGCCGGGAACCTATGCACACTTGAACTGCATTGATAGCCTACCCCAAATTTTATTACTGAGCCTTCAATCCAAATTTTGTTCTGGGGGCTCCGCCCCCGGAAACCCCCGCAAGGGGCGCTGCCCCCTTGACCCCCGCGACCTGACCGGGTAGGTCGATCCCCGCGACCTGACCGCGCAGGTCGATCCGCGTGCGAGGGCGCAACATTGAGCGTTCGCTCACTTTCCGTCGTCCCGCATCGGGTTCATGAATAACCCCTTTAGCTCGGGAGGGCTCAGCCACTGCATGAGTTTCGCCGGCTTCTACAGGGAATATCAAACATTGCCCCATGGCAGATATGCGGTTCGGGAAGTTCAGCACTTCTCTCTTTCGGCTTTCATCCCGGCACTCCGTGGGTGATAGTCTATTTCCCCCTGGGCATAATCCAGATAAAGGGGAAATACTGTCGAAATATCGATCGATGCTTTGAACCCCCATCATGGCCACGGCCCAGTCTGCCTGTGACTGAAATTTTCCATCCCCCCCTAAGCCCGGTCTTTGAACCGCTGACTTAACGATATCATCTGTATCTATGGTTGATGTTATTATCTTGCCCGCCTCCCTGGCTCCGGTATGAAGTTCCATTCGCGCACATGAATATATGTTTGCCTCTTGAGGCCTCCTATTTTTGGCGTTTAATCAAGGGTTGTCCTTCTTAGGAAGGGCGTAATTAACGTCATAACCTTTATGGTATGACGGACTTCTGGTCCAGACGCGATCACTCACAATCGACTGACCAAGTCAGATCGAGCGCACAATGAAATCGTCACACATGTGACTGGCACGCCAATAAATCAATAAATAAATAAATAAGATAAAATCCGCGTTCCCACAGAGGTCCCTTATGTATTTGGACTGAGTGATGAAGGTTCCATCTTTGATTTGTATCACCTGCAGTCCAAGAAATAGTTTTAGCTCACCCATTAAGCTCATCTCAAATTCTTGTGTCATAAGTTTAGAAAATTCCTTGCACAATTCAGGATTGGTTGAACCAAAAACTATGTCATCCACATAAATCTGAACAATGAGAATGTCAGGATGACTTACCTTGGTGAACAAAGTTTGGTCAACATCACCTCTTGTGAATTTCTTCTCGGTAAGGAATCTGTTGAGCCTGTCATATCAAGCTCTAGGAGCTTGCTTCAAGCCATAAAGAGCTTCATTCAATTTGTAAACATGAGAAGGGAAATCTAAGCATTCAAATCCAGGAGGTTGTCGGACATAGACATCCTCTTTTATTTCCACATTGAGGAAAGCAGATTTTACATCCATCTGCTGGAGAGTTATTCCAAATGAGCATGCATAAGCCAAAAGTATTCTAATTGCCTCTAACCTAGCTATAGGGGCAAATGACTCTTCAAAGTCAATTCTGAATTCCTAGTTGTACCCCTGAGCAACAAGTCTAGCCTTATTCTTCACTACATTACCTAGCTCATCAGTTTTATTTTTAAAAATCCATTGTGTTCTAATGACAGTCCCATGATCAGGAGGTGGGACCAAGTGCCACACCTTATTCCTGTCAAACTGATTAAGCTCCTCGTGCATGGCATTGATCCAATGCACATCTTTGAGAGCACTGTCAATGATTTTGGGTTCAACATGAGAGACTAATGCAAAATTATTCAATTCATTTTGTACTCTAAAGAAACCTCTAGTCCTAGGGGGTTCATGCAAGTTACCAATGACATTTTCAACAGGATGATCTCTTAAAAATCAGACATTAATAACTTCGTTACCTTGACCTTCATTTACCTCCCCCTGAGCAGCAGGCTCCTCTGCATTAATCTCTTCAGCTTCTTCTTCTTGATCTGATTGGTCTTCAAATTTTTCTTCTTTAAGGATTTCTCCATCATCTTCTTTCCTGCATTGACCAACATCTGATTTATTCTGGGACTCGTCAAAAATAATGTGTGGAAATTCCTCAACGGTTTTAGAATTTAGGTTGTACACTCTATATGCTCTAGTATTTTTAGAATATCCAAGGAAAATTCCTGAATCACTTTTAGGTTCGAATTTATCAAGGTCTCTTTTATCATTAACATGAATGAAACACTTACAGCCAAAGACCTTGAAGTGAGCAATTGAAGGCTTCTTACCTTTTAGAATCTCATAAGGAGTTTTATGAGTGAAAGGCCTTACCATAGCACTGTTGATTACATGGCATGCAGTGTTGACTGTCTCTGCCCAGAATTTTCTTGGTAAGCCATCTTCAACTAGTAGTGTCCGAGCCATCTCCACAAGTGTCTGGTTCCTCCTCTCCACTACTCCATTCTGCTCAGGTGTTCTTGGGGAGGAGAACCTGTGAGTAATCTCATTGTCCCTATAAAAATCATTAAATTGTGACATTTCAAACTCACCTCCATGATCGGACAAAATATTTTCAATCAAATTTTCATTTTTCTATTTGATTTTCAAATAGAACTCCTGAAATTCAAAAAAAGCATCATTTTTGTGAGTGGTGAAAAAGACCCAAGTATATCTAGAGAAGTCATCAACTAAGACATATCCATATCTCCTACCTGATAAGCTGACTGATCGTGTGGGTCCAAAAAGATCCATATGTATCAGCTCGTAAGGTTTGGAGGATATTTTTTCAGTTCTTGATTTAAATGACTTCCTAGTCTGCTTGGACTGTGTACATGCATCACACACTTTATTTTCTTTCTTAAAAGACATTTCAGGGAGTCCTCTAACCATGCTATGTTTGTTCAATTTGTGCAAGACAATGTAGCTAGCATGGCCTAACCTACGATGCCACAAAAATGTTAAGTCCTCTTTATTAGCAGTGAGGCATATGTTAGAATGTGCAAGATCATATAGATCCACCATGTAAATGTTATTCATTCTTTTTCTAGAAAATTTAACAACATCGGAATCAGGTTCAAAAATTTTACAATTAAGGGCATCAAATAATACCTTGTGTCCTTTATCACAAAGCTGGCTGATACTAAATAGATTATATGCTAAACCGTCAACCAGTAGGACTTCATCAATGCAATAGGTAGTGCACTTACCTACCTTACCTGATCTGATGATTTTACCCTTTGTGTTGCCACCGAAGGTGACAAGGCCTCCATTCTTCTCTGTCAGCAAGCAAAACTTGGCCTTGTCTCCTGTCATATGCCTGGAGCAGCCACTATCCAGGTACCACATGTTGTTCCTGGCTGCCAGGCATACCTACAAACATAATTAGGGAGAAAATTTTGGAACCCAAAAATATTTGGGCTCCGAAATAGATGCAGAACAATTCAAACAAGATAATAAACTATTTGGAATCCACATTTGTTTAAACATGGTTGGCTTAGTGGATTTCCCAACATTCTTTTCATTGTTTCTTTTCTTCTTAGCACCAACAAAGTGAGCCATCCTTTTCTGGTGCTGTGTCCTGGCACCATTGTTATTAGAAAATTTGGTGGTTTTGTGCCAGTGCCTAGGCCAATAGGTGCTCAGAAAATTGTGGCCATAATTGGTCCTAGGCTGACCATTGAAAGTTTGATTCCTAGGGGTCCATGTCCTAGACTCTCCAACCCAGTTTTTGATATGAGGTCTATAAGACTGTGTAGAATATGGCTGATACCTAGACCTCCCCTGAACTCTATTCAATCCAGACTTATTGAATTGTTGTGGCTGTGCATTATGGTAGGTCTGGACTCTAGGTTGGTGAAACTGGCTCAGTTGACCTCTGACTGAATTCTATCTCCCTTGCACCTTTGACCCACCAGACTTGTGCATAGGTATATATTGGGTCTTCTTCTTGGCTGCAGGTGGTGGTGAAGACTTGGTGGCCTTAGGTTGGGGTTTGGATGTGCGTGTAGGCTGACCCCTAACCTGAGACTTCCCTTTAGAAATGGGACTAGGTGTGCCGACTCTGCTGGGCTCACCAACTTTCTGCTTGCCTTTGTCCTCAGCACTGAGCATTTTCGAATTAACAGTTTTAACATCAAATTTTTCAGTATTCATCTTAATGAGGGGTCTTTTCTCCTTCTCAACTACAAAAGAAATTGTTTTCACTGCAAAGCTCTTTTTAGCAGTAGGATTAAAACCTGGACCCTCTCATCTGAAATTAACTTTTGACCTCAACAAAGCATTCAGATTATCAGATCCTTGGGTCATGTTTACAATGATTTTCTCTTTGTCAGCATTTTCTTTCTCTAGTTGTTTGATTGAATTTTTTAGTTCATTATTGATGGCTAGGACAGCTTCATACTTTTCATCAACAATTTTCATTTCATTTTCAAATTTTTACAGTTTCAGTTTCAAATCATCAATAACATCTTTCAGCATTTCATTTTTTTTTCTACAGTCAATCAAAACATGCTTTAAATCATCAAATTCAGAGCAAGAATTCTTTAACCTATCATTTTCAGACTGTAAACATGCAAGTTTATCAGACATTGTCTTATCATTCAAAAGAGAATTAACCTTCTTCTTCAAATGTATGTTCTCTCTCCTAATATCATCTACTTTGTCTAGTAAATCTCCGTAGGGATCTTTCCAATCAGAAATGGTATAATGCTCAAAGAGAGATGATACCTCATCAGAGTCTTCTTCTTTTTCTTCATCGTCTTTTGCCATCAGGTAGATGGGCTTCTCTTCGTCGTCGCTCTCAGATGTGCAGCTTAATGTGCCCTCATCCTCGTCACTCCATGTGCTCACCATCGCCTTTCCTTTGGGAGCTTTCTTCCTTTTTGACTTCTCTTTCAGCTTCTGGAGCTCGTGACAATCTGTCTTCATATGGCCGGCCTTCCTGTAGTGGTATCAAACAATAGTGTCAACTTTCTTAGCAGGGTCATATCTATACCTTGTTTGCCTCCTGCCGCCACCAAACTGCCTTCCGCCGAAGTTTCTTCCCTCCGTTCTCAGAAATCGCCTAAACTCTCTGGTCAGCATGGCCAGTTGGTCTCCATCGATCTCTGACCCAGAGAGGCTCTGCTCACTTGGTGATGCTCTGCTCACTTGGTGATCCACTGTGGCTAGATCTGCTTGATCTGCTGAGGCTGGCCTTCAGAGCAATAGGCTTCTTCCTCTTCTCAAGCTCCTCAGTCCTGGTAAGGTTCATCTCGTAAGTCATTAGTGAACCAATGAGCTCGTTGACCTTTATGTTCTGTGGATCCCTTGACTCCTCAATAACTGTAGCTTTTGTATGTCATACTGGAGCCAGGGATCGAAGAATCTTCCTCACAATTTCATAATCCGAATAATTCTTTCCCAGACTCCTGAGACCATTGGTAATGATTGTGAGGCGCGCATACATTTCTGTGATGGTCTCACTGGGTTTCATTCGAAAGGCTTCATACTCTGAGACCAGCATATTCGCCTTGGTCTCCCTTACTTAAGAAGTTCCCTCGTAGATGACCTCCAACTTATCCCACATCTCCTTCGCAGTGGTGCATGACGAAACCCGGGAGAACTCGGTGGGATGAAGTGCGCACTGAATAACATTAATTACGCTCCGATTGAGGGTAGATTTTCTGATCTCCTCTCCTGTCCAAACTTCCTCGTTTGCATGAAGCTCGAACAGACCTTTGCTGATGTGAGACCCATCCTTTAACGGATCTTTACCGGTAATGGAATAGGATTAATTCCATGAATTTTGGCTATTTTTAGGGTTTTATTGGGCCTAGTTTAATGGGCTTTGTGTATATACATAAGCCTTTATGTAAAATAAATGGGCATTTACACATTTTTGCTTAATTGAGGGTTTAG
>JAHNEJ010003152.1:0-122546 GCA_022559845.1 Amorphophallus konjac
ACTTCAAGGGTACAACCAGCCCGGCGTCCGTGAGGGAATCCACAGGTGCGGGGACTTACGGAGGTCTTGGAAAAGGGATTTCCGGTCCAAAGAGACGGAGTGCCCAATGGAGGGTTGTCCCGATTCCAAGAGAGGTGTGTGGAATCCTAGTGTAGAGAGAGGAGGTCTCTTAACCAAATGCCACAAGATGCAGAATAATATGATCAGATCACAGCAATATAGGCAAGCAATGTGATGGGGGCATCTCTCACCCTTCATATTTACCGGTTGTTCACCAGCATGGTTCCATTATGTCCGTCACATTTTTCTGATTCAGTTCATGTAATTTTCATATTTTCTTTGAGTCATAATTATGTAATTTTCATTTTATTTGAGTCATGTCCCTAGGTCTTGCATTTATTTTCCTAAGTTTGAGTGTCATTAGATTGTTTAGTGTGCTATTGGGCCCAATTCATTGGGCTTGGCCCATGAGCCCCCCCTACCCCTTCGGTTATTTGTTATTAAGTCTTTTGTCAGGGTCTTATTGTAAAATGTGGGTTTCCTATATATAGGGCCCCATTTCCTTCATTTGAAGGGAATGAATCAATGAATGAAAAAACTTGCCATTTTGAGAGTTTACACTTCTTATCTAGTGGAGAGATTCCATTTTTGGGTGAGAAACCTAGGGGAGAGATTCCCCACCCTTCCCTCTCTTAATCTCTCTTTTCACTCCACTTTCTCTCTCCTCAACACCCAAATTCAAATTTTCTTCTCTCTCCTCCCTTCCCAACCACCACTCTCCCACCTACCCCCATTAAAGGCCACTCCCCTTCCCCACACATCCCATTACTCCACCCCCTAGTCCCAAGGGAGCATCCCCAATCACTAAGCCACCCTCCAACCACCTCATCCCTTTCCCAAGCACCCTTCCCTCTCCCCCATGCAACCCTCCACTTCCCTAGACCATTTGAATTCAAAAATCCCCTTCCCTCCATAGCCCTAGGGCGCCCAAGACCCCTCCCCTTTGGTTAGGGTCGCACCCCTCTCATCCTCTCCATCTTCCCTTGTTCACCTCCATCACCCCACCTTCTACCATCTAGAGTAAGAGGACCTGCAGAAGACCTGAAGCTTGCAGCAGCGACCCCGACCTCCTCCGGACGTTCCTGGAAGCCCAAGAGTAGTCCATAGAAGCGGCTGCCTGTCCTCTTCGCAACGGCGGTGGTCTCGTCCCCTTCCGAGCTCCGAGCTGACCGGGAGATCCGTTCTCCCACAACTGCGCAGAGCTGCCCCTGCTGAGTACCAGATCCGGATTAGAAGCTCTGCCACGACGAACCTCGGAGGAATCAGCCCACAAGCTCTTCTACAAAGTTCTTCTTATTCCTGTCTACTTTCAGAATCAAGAAGCGGAATTCCGTTCGGCATCCTGTGGCAGGAGTTATCATTTTTCTCCCTCAGCTCCATCATCCTGCTACCCACAGTCTGCATCGATCAGTCATCATTGTTCTGCATCCCCTGATCTTCTCCGACATCGGTTGGCTTCTCCGTTAGTTTTTCTGCATAGAAGACTCATCCACCGTTCCAGCGATTCTGACGGTGCTTGATTCCGAGTCCGGGAGCTGTCGGGGCACCCTCTGCAACCTACTGCTAGAAATCAGAAGCTGCCAGTCCGAGGGTCTGCCTCCCTGTTCGGGCCTCCATCCAGATCAGCCTCGACACCAGAAGAATTCAGAAAAAATTGGACGACTTCCCTGGCCTCCTACGAAGCTTTTCCAGGTGGTTTCGTCCCCAACAAAATTCGGTAGCAGTCGCAGCAGTCGGTTCTCCACTCGGCTGTCAGCACCCATAGAACGCGGGCAGAATCGGCAATCTCCATCTTCAGTGTTCCTTGCTCATTTTCCCCTCCCCGCTTGGCCGGCTGAAGGCCCCTCCCTGCGTGGAGGTAATTTTGGTTGTAATATCCATTAACCCCCACCCCAAGATCCCCCTCCTGCGAGAGGTGTAGTGTTGTAACTTCTCTTGGGCAGGTCAAGCTTCCCCGGCGCGGCGTGTGGGGAACACACGCTTCCCCGCTCGCCCACGTCTCCGACTCGGGGCCGGTGTCCTCACACCGGTCAGGTATATGCTGAACCCTCCCTGGATATTTGTGTTTTCTTAGTATCATTTCTAAGTTCAGCCGGCGAGGAAGAGAGTGCCCGGTCCCGTGATTCCCGATCACGAGTGGCCACCGCGGTTTGAGTGAGGAGAGATCCCCGTACCCTCAAGGCACGGCGTCCGCCCCACTGATGTGGGTGCTCCAATCCAAGGGAGGGGAACTCATTGGCCAAGTCATCACCCTAAGCAGCGTGGTTTAGGCTCTCGAATCCACCCTACCATCACTTAGTCACCACGGGGAAAGGGTTGTGCTGCGATATCGGTCCGCCAACATCGAGTCCGCTAATTTGTAAGTGGGCTTGCAAGTCTAGGTCCGAGGTTCATTTGGTTGATACCATTGCACCCTTAGGTCGTGTCACATCAAGTGGTATCAGAGCAAGTCTTTGACTTGTTCTCACAAGTCAAGTCCATGGGCACGCTTGCATTAGAGTTCTCATCGGATCGTTCCATGCATTATCCACCTCCCATTGTCATTGAGTCTACAGACCAAAAGGCCCAAATTCCCATCATATCCCAAGCATACCTACCTAATGGGAGCCCCACAGAAATTGACTTCATCTACATGGTAGAAGATAATTGGGTATCCCCCGAAATTGTAGCCACCCTCTCTACGACCGGACAAATTGTGCACAACGGAGACCTAGTCTTCGTTGAATTCCATAAATGGTTTGGAGAGATCAAATACTTTGATGGAGCATGGTGTCAAATTGGTACTTTGGAAGGCCCTTGCATAATCCTAGGGAAACAATGGCTTGATGAACGGAATACCACCTTCCACCCATTGCGTTGGTCTTGCCTAGTTCATCCCCCACATCTCCCGGGAGCCTATGGTTTCAACAACCTTTTGTTCCCTCACCCACCGGAGCCCCATACCCGGCCACCATGCCCTCTCAACCCACTTCAAAGAATGAATGAGGTCATGAGTGAACATGAGGAGAACCCGGCCCACAAGACCAAATCCCCGGGATTGGACACCAACCCAAATCCCTTCCCCACATTCAAGGAAATTCATACTCCTATCAATAAGGAAGAAGGACATCAACTCATCCCCGTCCAAACAAACACATACCTCCCCAAACCACTCAATCTCACGCAAAAGGTGGTGACCGTAGGAGAACTCATCATCAAATGGCTCAAGCAAAATCCCATCCCTCATGCCTTGTACTTTCAAACCCCAACCATGGAGCACCCTTTCCAATTAGCACCCATTAACTCCTATCACACCACATTCCAATCCTACTATGAGGTAAATGGTTGGGATGATCTCCTCAAGGGTTTAGAATGGCAACTAAAGTTGACTTGCTTATTGACCATAGGAGCGGCCCACCCAAGAAGACTTAGTCTCATCCACCCATGTGATGGTTCTATCACCTCAGTCTTCACCATTGGTTGCTACACTAGTGACCTCCTTCTCATTCTCCCCATGGATGAAGAACCCATCATGGTCCACTCCACTACCATTAAGATCCCAAGTACCTTGATCGACTGGC
Organism: Amorphophallus konjac; assembly: GCA_022559845.1. Classification (NCBI taxonomy): domain Eukaryota; kingdom Viridiplantae; phylum Streptophyta; class Magnoliopsida; order Alismatales; family Araceae; genus Amorphophallus; species Amorphophallus konjac. The sequence goes on from JAHNEJ010003152.1 coordinate 3,621, forward strand.
CCACTAAAGACCTTGGTCCAGTTACCTTGGGGAAGGATGACCCACCATGCGTAGACCATGTGGACATAGAGTTCCTTCCTCTAGGAAGCCCAGTCCATTACCCCTTTGATCCCTTCCAATGGGAGCCTAGTTACCCATGTGATACACCCACCTTACCCACAACTCACCTTTCCCTACCCCAACCAACCATGTTGGACCAAGATCACCTCTTCCAAGACTTGGGCCACACAAAGGGAACCATCGCCATAGACAACATATGCCTAGGAAGCAAGGAAGAGCCCCTCTCCATAATGCCCACCTTCCTAGATCCTTTTGACCCTTTCACATGGAAGTTCAAAGGCCATCCCACACCCATACACATGGAAGTCATCTTTGGGATAGGAATGCATAAGTCTTGGCACAACACATCACTTGGCATGATTCATAAGACGGGTCCATTCATTCACATCACCCACATGTCAAGTAGGAAGCATGAATGGACCATTTTCGGATGTAATGGTCCACCTCCATTCATCATGAGTCTTAAGCATGATAGGTGCATTCTTGGATGTCCGGGTCCCCCGGCATTTGCCACCCCTTTGCATGATAGAGCTACATTTGGAGGTCCAGGCCCTCCTATCCTCACTAATCTTCATAGGGAGTCTAGACATGCTAGGTCCACATTTGGGTGCCCGGGACCCCCAACATCCAATAGAGTGCTAGCATTCACCAACTATGTCTCAGGATTGCATACTTGCAGGCCCATCATCAAAGGTAAAAGGATTTGTCAAAGGCGAATTGATACCCGCAAAAGAAACCAAGACTTCCAAGAGGGTGACTATCTGATGGTCAGGATGAAGAGGCTCTTCCCTAGAGTCGCCTCTACGCTCAGGGATCGAGAGACTGGACCCTTTAAGGTCTTGGGGCGATTGAGCATAAATGCCAATGAGTTGGTCCTTCTGAAGGAATATGGGGTCAACCCTCATTGTAGTGTGGCGGACCTTGTGCCCTGCAAGGGCCCCGCGGTGGCACCTAGCGAGGATATTGAGCCCATACCCCCTTTTAAGAGTGACCCCACCAATAAGAATCCCCTTCTAACCTTGAGAGCCCGGCATGAGCACAAAGATTTGATACTAGTTAAACATAATGACACCATCAGGAGCAGGGCAATCCAGCAGTATCTTGTGAGGTGGAAGGGCCGGCCACGATGGTGGACACATGGGCGAGCTAGGAAAGACTCTTACTCGACGGAGTCGAGCTCTTCGCACCCCGGGAGTATGATGGGGGCATCTCTCACCCTTCATATTTACCGGTTGTTCACCAGCATGGTTCCATTATGTCCGTCACATTTTTCTGATTCAGTTCATGTAATTTTCATATTTTCTTTGAGTCATAATTATGTAATTTTCATTTTATTTGAGTCATGTCCCTAGGTCTTGCATTTATTTTCCTAAGTTTGAGTGTCATTAGATTGTTTAGTGTGCTATTGGGCCCAATTCATTGGGCTTGGCCCATGAGCCCCCCTACCCCTTCGGTTATTTGTTATTAAGTCTTTTGTCAGGGTCTTATTGTAAAATGTGGGTTTCCTATATATAGGGCCCCATTTCCTTCATTTGAAGGGAATGAATCAATGAATGAAAAAAACTTGCCATTTTGAGAGTTTACACTTCTTATCTAGTGGAGAGATTCCATTTTTTGGGTGAGAAACCCTAGGGGAGAGATTCCCCACCCTTCCCTCTCTTAATCTCTCTTTTTCACTCCACTTTCTCTCTCCTCAACACCCAAATTCAAATTTTCTTCTCTCTCCTCCCTTCCCAACCACCACTCTCCCACCTACCCCCATTAAAGGCCACTCCCCTTCCCCACACATCCCATTACTCCACCCCCTAGTCCCAAGGGAGCATCCCCAATCACTAAGCCACCCTCCAACCACCTCATCCCTTTCCCAAGCACCCTTCCCTCTCCCCCATGCAACCCTCCACTTCCCTAGACCATTTGAATTCAAAAATCCCCTTCCCTCCATAGCCCTAGGGCGCCCAAGACCCCTCCCCTTTGGTTAGGGTCGCACCCCTCTCATCCTCTCCATCTTCCCTTGTTCACCTCCATCACCCCACCTTCTACCATCTAGAGTAAGAGGACCTGCAGAAGACCTGAAGCTTGCAGCAGCGACCCCGACCTCCTCCGGACGTTCCTGGAAGCCCAAGAGTAGTCCATAGAAGCGGCTGCCTGTCCTCTTCGCAACGGCGGTGGTCTCGTCCCCTTCCGAGCTCCGAGCTGACCGGGAGATCCGTTCTCCCACAACTGCGCAGAGCTGCCCCTGCTGAGTACCAGATCCGGATTAGAAGCTCTGCCACGACGAACCTCGGAGGAATCAGCCCACAAGCTCTTCTACAAAGTTCTTCTTCTTCCTGTCTACTTTCAGAATCAAGAAGCGGAATTCCGTTCGGCATCCTGTGGCAGGAGTTATCATTTTTCTCCCTCAGCTCCGTCATCCTGCTACCCACAGTCTGCATCGACCAGTCATCATTGTTCTGCGTCCCCTGATCTTCTCCGACATCGGTTGGCTTCCCCGTCAGTTTTTATGCATAGAAGACTCATCCACCGTTCCAGCGATTCTGACGGTGCTTGATTCCGAGTCCGGGAGCTGTCGGGGCACCCTCTGCAACCTACTGCTAGAAATCAGAAGCTGCCAGTCCGAGGGTCTGCCTCCCTGTTCGGGCCTCCATCCAGATCAGCCTCGACACCAGAAGAATTCAGAAAAAATTGGACGACTTCCCTGGCCTCCTACGAAGCTTTTCCAGGTGGTTTCGTCCCCAACAAAATTCGGTAGCAGTCGCAGCAGTCGGTTCTCCACTCGGCTGTCAGCACCCACAGAACGCGGGCAGAATCGGCAATCTCCATCTTCAGTGTTCCTTGCTCATTTTCCCCTCCCCGCTTGGCCGGCTGAAGGCCCCTCCCTGCGTGGAGGTAATTTTGGTTGTAATATCCATTAACCCCCACCCCAAGATCCCCCTCCTGCGAGAGGTGTAGTGTTGTAACTTCTCTTGGGCAGGTCAAGCTTCCCCGGCGCGGCGTGTGGGGAACACACGCTTTCCCGCTCGCCCACGTCTCCGACTCGGGGCCGGTGTCCTCACACCGGTCAGGTATATGCTGAACCCTCCCTGGATATTTGTGTTTTCTTAGTATCATTTCTAAGTTCAGCCGGCGAGGAAGAGAGTGCCCGGTCCCGTGATTCCCGATCACGAGTGGCCACCGCGGTTTGAGTGAGGAGAGATCCCCGTACCCTCAAGGCACGACGTCTGCCCCACTGATGTGGGTGCTCCAATCCAAGGGAGGGGAACTCATTGGCCAGGTCATCACCCTAAGCAGCGTGGTTTAGGCTCTCGAATCCACCCTACCATCACTTAGTCACCACGGGGAAAGGGTTGTGCTGCGATATCGGTCCGCCAACATCGAGTCCGCTAATTTGTAAGTGGGCTTGCAAGTCTAGGTCCGAGGTTCATTTGGTTGATACCATTTCACCCTTAGGTCGTGTCACATCACAATGTAATAATCAATCCAACAATCACAGACAGCAACAGGAAGCAGGTTTCTATAAAAATGTAGGAAAGAGACGACCTGGGGCAGGTCGCTATCAACCAAAAGACGACAGAGTCACTGTCGTGAATCACTGTGGTGGCCCACAGGTAGTGCAAAACACGCGCCTTGGTGTGAGGCGCGTAATATCAAAAGGATGCCTCTACAAAAGGGCGTCAAATATTAGTGGTGCACACGGTGGAGGAAACATGCGCCTTTGTATAAGGCGCTACCAAATAAAAAGACGCCCAAAGGGGAGGGCGCGAATTATCAAACAGAACAAGAAGACAGCAGATATGATAAAAGACGCCTTCTGGGAAGATGTAACACAGAAAATAGACGCCCTCGATGAAGGCGTTAAACGAAAAAGCGTCTCTGGGTGAGGTGTTAATTTAGGAAAATAATCAAACAATCGCAAACTGGCTGATCCCGGGAGTGTGCAGTGTGCACGGTGGAGGGTGCCCGTGGGGCACAAAAGGAGGGGTACTATGGGTACTGAGGGGAAAGGGCACACGTGGGTGCCAAAGGGGAAAGGGCACACGTGGGTGCCAATAGGAAAGGGCACACGTGGGTGCCAATAGGAGATGGTAATCAAAAGAAAAACAGTGGATGTCCCACCGTGATCGCCAATTTGTAGATTGTGATAAATCCACATATGAAGATTGGATTAAATATGAGAAAAACACAAGGGGGAGAGATGATATAATAATGAATAAAAAGAAGCACGTGGTGCTACTAAGGAGGGTGATAGCCAGAGGGGTTACCTCAAGAAGAAACAAAGAAGATCGCGAATACCTGGTGGAAAATAGAACGCAGGCTAGATTGTGAATTCCTCCTCCTCCTTCAATCGGCCGGCCGATGAAGGGGGTTTTTCTTTATTGATTACCCTTGCAAAAAAAAAGAAATAAAACAAACAAACAAAAGAAGTGGATCAGCCAAGTGAATGTAGTATCAATCCCAGGTATATGATATGATGATGAATAGAGAACAACACATGCGCACCTTTTTTTTTGTTTTAAAACCCCTAAAGAGTTAGGGAAAGGAAAAGGATGATGAAACTAATGCAAAAAAGAGAAAAACGTATGATGATCGACGAAGAAAATAACAATTAGATAAGCAAGAAAAAACCCCTGCTGTCCCTGATGACAGTAAAGGGAACCAAAACCGATGTTGTTGGCAGGAAGAAAAAGGAAGCAGAGCGGTTTAAAGACCGCGCAGGAAGAAGAAGGAAGCAGAGAGCGTCTATGCATAAAAACTCTGATCTCGATAGCCTGCTCTCGTAACCTGCCAACCTAACCCTGCCAACCTCGCGCGAGGTCGATCAAGACATCCCTATATAGGGTTCTAGATCCAAGATAACCTCAGATTCGGAAGGATAAGAATGGGCAATGATCAAAGAAGGCAGAACTCTAGTTCCAATTCGAGCAAGGAGACCGTTAAAGGCAGGGAACTACTCAGGAAAGACGAGTTTAAGCAGGACACGAAAAGGGGAGACACGACCTTCAGAAGGGCGTCAAATCACAAATTGACGACCTACATCAGGACGTTACTCAAAAACACGACCATGATCAAGGGCGTCACTTCTTTGGATTAAATTTGGCAATAAAACTTACTTTATTTGAAAATTATGAGAAAACGCCTGAGATGAAGGCGTTACTTGAAAACACGTCCTGAGGAAGGACGTTAATCAATAATTTGAACTTATTTTGAAACCGGATAATACCAGGAATTGACGCCCTGACATTTGGTCGTCCTTTCTTTTGAACACGCCCTAGATAAGGTCGCTTTTTAAAACACGCCCCTCTTCAGGTCGCGAATCACAAAAATGCAAAGATCAAATCAAAAACACACAAAAAAAAGAAAAACTTCATATTATGAATGTATTGAAGTTCACTTTGGGGCGTCAACATAGTGACATGAGATTTGATCAACATAGCGTCAATTTTGGCGTGTCTACAGCGGTCGACCGCCAGGTTCACAGATTCCAAGATTTCAGTTCTGTTATTTTAGGTCGACCTCCAAGGGTCCACAGGTCGACCGCCAATCTCCAATCCTGCAAAAGTCAAGTGTTAGCTCACTTGAAGCTATCCATTTGTTCGATGATTGAAATGGGCTTGTGTTATAGTTAATTACAAGTTGGTTTATACTAGAATAAACACATGGAAGGATTCATTAACACAAATATGACATGGGGTGAAAATGATGGTTTAAAACATGAAGCTTCGCTTGAAAACAAGGTACATGGGAGATAAATGTCCTGGGTTTTGTTATCATCAAAATCACTCAGATATGTTCAACACAAGCACCTTTCCACAAGTCCAAGCACCTTTTCATCCAACATCTAAGCCATTCCTCCTAAGTCTAAGCACCACTCAAAAGTCCTAGCATGCTTCATCTCCAAAGTCTGTGCATTCCCTAAAGTCTAAACATATTTTTCCAAGTCTAAGCATATCATTCCCATGTCCAAGCACCTTTCATCCCAAGTCCAAGCATGTTCCATCATAAGTCTAAGCATGTTCCTTCCAAGGTCTGTGCATTCCATCATAAGTCTAAGCATGTTCCATCCAAAGTCTAACCCATTCCCAAAGTCTGTGCATTCCTCCAAAGTCTTAGCATGTAAGTCCAAGGCTTTCCCAAGGTCTGTGCAAGCCAAAGTCTTAGCATCCCAATGCCAAAGTCTGTGCATTCCCAAAGTCCAAGCAAGCCAAAGTCTTAGCATCCATGTCTGTGCAAGCCAAAGTCTTAGCATCCATACGTCTGTGCATTCCTCCAAAGTCTTAGCATCTAAGTCCAAGGCATTCCCACAGGTCGGTGCATTCTCCATAAGTCTAACCATATTCTCCATAAGTCTGACCATTCCATCCAAGTCTAAACACCTTAGCACTCAAGGTCGGTGCAGTCCCCATACGTCTGAGCATATTTTCCATGTTCCAAAGCCAACGTCTGAGCATTCCAAAACCCATACAGGTCGGTGCATTCCAACCAATACAAGGTCGGTGCAATCCATGTCTAACCAATCAATGTCTGTGCATCCAAATTCCAACCATCCCACGGATGTCACCAAAATTTCAAATATTCTCAAAATTTTTAAAATATATATTTTCAAAATTCCAAAAACATCTTGAATATTCTTAAAATTTTAAAAAACAAAATATTTTCAAAATTCTAAAAAAATCTTGAATATTCTCAAAAAATTCCAAAAAAAAATATTTTCAAAATTCCAAAAAATCTCAAATATTCTCAAATTTTCAATTTTTTTAATATTTTCAAAAAAATTGAGTATTTTTCAAAAAAAATCAAATATTCTTAAAATCCATTAAAAATTGAATACTTTCCAAAACCCATAAAAATTACATTGTATTTTTTTGATGGTATTTTTTTTACGGGGACACTCTTTGCAAGGACCCAAGAGCACGGGATGAGTCCTCTCCACTCATTACTATCAATCTTTTGATTCTTCCCAGTATTCTCATGATATGCCACCATGGGCACTTCAATTATCATCTCTCTATCATTCTGATTATTCACGCCAATCTCATGCCACTTAGGGCATCATTCTGATTATTCACGCCAATCTTTTGATTATCTCTACCACTCTGCGCGTCACTCTAATCAATCAAGAGCCAGCTTCTCTGACCATTCTAAATGTCATCCTGATCTTTCATGCATAAATCTTCTGATTTGCCAAGATTGTCATCCTCATGGCAATAAAAAAAAATGTTTGGAATGCTCTCCTGCTTCATAGCTTTTTCCATGATGATTTCCATGATGTTTTTTCAATGCTATGCAGTGTTGTTTGATACTTTCATGTCATATTATGATTGTCATCATTATTGCTTATCTTTTATGATATCTTGGCTAATGAACTTTTGAGCGTAGGAAAAAAGCTCTTGGTCCCACCGTTCGGGCGGCATCATCCAAGCCCCGCGGTGTTTACATTTTCTCAGCTCCCTCATGCTCATCGCTATCACCATCTCCATGTCTGCATTTTACTATATGTTGTCTACGCTATTAGATTATATCAAGGACCTTGTGGCTTCGATAAATCTGGAATTTGAGTTTCCCTTCATCAAAAATAATGATGATTCTAGAAGAGTCTTAGTCACACGGATAGGCCGTTGAGCCGTCTAAGACTGGGGACGATGGTTCCTTTTTGTGAATTGGTGCGCGGATAAACGGGCTTCGGCTTAGTATCAACTCGCAAAATTAGTTTCTTGACCCAGTCTGGGCAGTTTAACAATATTATCCTTGACTATCTTCTATTTTAATTTATTTTAATTTTTCCTTTAAACCCAACATGCATTCATGTAGGACTTTGAAACAACATTGGAAAATCATTCTGATGAGCTGATTTGAGAGTCAAAATGATCTTAGTGTTCAAGATGTGAGATATTCATTGCCGAATTGAATCCTCAGTTCATCATGTCCCCGATTTTGGGCTGTTTTCTCAAAAATTCTTTGTTTGGATTTCTATCCTCTTATTTTCACTCTCTTTTTCCATAGATCCGCCTTGGCTGCAGCACATCCACATTGGTTGGTAACCGCTCTCCAATGGCGAAACCTACGGGTTTGTGACCTGGGGTACTTCCACCGTGCTCGAAGTTGATCTCCTTCGTGCCCGCGTGCACATTCACTCCCGCCTGTATCCAAACATTGCTATTTTTGTTAAACTTCCTGAGATTACTTCATCTCGAGCTTTGGATTCAATTCTCATCAGGTGATGTTGATCGCGTGTCTCATCACACCTTGACATCTACTTTTCAGTTCGCTCTGTTCCATTGCAAAGCAGATGCCAAGGCGGGTCAACTGTAGACACGCCAAAATTGACATTACTGCGGACTTATCTCTTATTGCTTGTGATACCCCAATTTGATCTTCAAATCGACATTGTTTGAGTGATTTTTCCCCTTTTCTTAGATTTTTGATTTGTTTTCCCATTTTCTCATAATTTTCTAAATTTTTTGGGATTTTTCTGGATTTTTCTAGATTTTCTGGGTATTTTTTCCCTTTTTTCTGAATTTTTCAGGAAATAGCGGCTACTATACATGATGCCATTTCTTTTTGGATTTTTTTAAAAAAAGGGGGAAATGAAATGGTGGCTAGTGGAGTGGACGCTAATTCTTGAGTTTTATTATTATTTTATTCATTCCGTGCGATCGTTCTGAGCCATTTTGAGCGGGTTTTTGGGTTCGAAAAAATGTGAAAAAAATATATTTCGAGTCAGCTAACTCAGACGCACGTACATAAAAAATATAAAAATAAAACAAAATAGGAAAAGAATTAGCGTCCGCAGGGGCAGACACCAATTCTTTTTCATTTTTGTTTGATTTTTGTTTGTGCGTCTGAGCCCGTTGTCACTCATTCTTGGGTTTTTCGAGTCCGGTTAAAATACGTATTTTTTCTAATTAACGTCTACAAGGCCAGACGTGAATTCTTTTTATTACGGATTTCTAAAATTTAACCTTTTAAATAACGTCCGCATGGGTGGACGCTAATTCAATTAGCGTCCGGGTTATCACACGCCATTTTCCTGAGATTTCCAAACTCGTCTGCAGCCCTTTCTGTAATGCCCCGGGTTTTTCGGATCTGGATCCATGGGTTTCGGATCGTCTTTTCACAGATTTCAGATTGTGTCTGATTGAGCTTCGGACTATTTTTACTGGATTGTCGGACCCGTTGGTGATGTGCCCGTGAGTTTCGTTGGCTCCGTGGTGTTGTGAGGAGCACGCCGGTATTTTTATGGATTTTTCGGAGCGCATGTGTGGGTCTCGGGTTGCGTTTTGGGTTTTACGCGTGTTTTCCGTCTGTCGGACCTTCGGAACCCCATATAGGGTGAATCGTTGCGTTCTCCGACTCCGAGACGTTACCACGATGTTGTGCGTTCTCCGAGGATCACGGGGGTGTATTTTTCTATTTTTTGGTATTTTCCAAAATTTTTGGATTTTCCTATATATATATAACCCCTTTTTCTCTCTCTCCCCATCTCTCATTTCTCACTCTCTCCCTCTCTCTTGTCACGCTCTCTCCTCTCTCCCTCTCTCTCCGGCGGCCAACAGAGCGGAGCACGGGCGAGGCGGGGACGGCGCGGGCGAGGCACGGGCGAGGATGGGTGAGGATCGAGGCGGTGGAGGCGCGGTGAAGCTCGGTGGCGCGATTGCGAGCCGGCGAGGGTTTAAACGGCGTTTCTTCGCGGATCGGCGACCTCGGGGCGTGAAATCTTCGGTGGAGGTAGGGAGATGGACCCCCAGCTCGTGCATTCCCTTTCCCGCGAGTTTTGTAGGCCGTGGTGAGCCGAGCCGGCTATTTGGGGCGTTTTGGGAAAAATCATGTTTTAGGGCTTGTGCGTCGATCCGCCGTTTCATCGCGTTTTGGAGCGATTCGGGGTCATAGATGCATGCTAGGGGTGTCGAGGGAGCTTCGCCCTTGTTTTCCCCATCATCCGTGGATGATCAGGGCGTGGAACGGGTTTTTTTGGGTGTTTCCCGCCGTCCCATTCTTGGGACACTTTGGCAGTCCTTCCAGAGACCGCTACATCTCTGGCGGCCTAAGGTAGGCGCGCAATTTGTTACTGTTTTGTCGGTAGGGCTGGCGCTGGCTGGCAGCCGCACGATAAACCGCCAGATCGGGTGGCGACCGAGTCTCCGATCGCTACTCTGTTCCGACTGTAGGGAGTCAGCTACCCCTGGCGGTCGTGGGTTCGGGAGCCAGAGTCGTGTAGCGGCCTGGGGTAGGACCGCCAGGCCCAGTGCGATTCATCTTCTGGCGGACCAAGGGCGGACCTCCAGAGGCCTTGTAGCGGCCTAATGCTGGACCACTAAAGTCTGGGTGGCGGCCCAAGGTAGGACCGCCAGATGATTCTCCGTGTCGGGTTCGCGTTGTGTTGGTCTCTAGTCGACCCAGTTGTGACCTAGTGGTTGACCATCGGCCTCGTGAGTGTCCCGGACACCCTGTAGGTTCCGTGTCCATGTTTCTGGGGTGTCTGGAGGTGTCGTGTTACCTCGACTAGCGTGCCCGTAGGTGTGTGTGTTTCGGGCTTCGTGTTATGTTCGATCGAGTCACCGTGTATCGGTGTGCGTGCGGTGGGGTTCCCCTGCATATCGTGGGTTTTCTTGGAAGATGATTCCTGAGTGGGCCATGTGTTTAGCCTTAGACTGCGAGTCCAGTCATCTGGCCTGGGGCTGGAGGTTTCCCGCTTTTCCCTGGGATGGGGAATCGGCGTAGCTGCTCGTGAGCTACCTTGGGAATCGTGCTTCTATGTTTTCCGCGTGGGCCGTGTGTGTGGCCTTGGACTGTGAGTCCAGCTGTCCAGCCTGGGGGCTGGAAGGTTTCGCAGTTTCCTTTTCGAGGAAATGGTCTCGACGGCTCTTGAGTTGCCTCGATATTCATGCTATCGTGGTTTTAGACCCAGGGATTAGGCTAGATTGACGGCCTTGTGCTATTATGTACGACGGTCTTGACCCCGAGTCCTGTGACTCAAGGACCGTTGGATTTAGTGAGTCTAGAGAACCGTCCAGAGTCCAGTGGCTTGTCGCCACTTGGTCCTTCTCGACTTTCGCGCAGGGTGCGTGCGTGTTTCTTAGAGTTTCTCCTTGGAGAGTGGTCACATCGGTGACTCCCCACTAGTCGTAGCCTTCCGACACGCGAGTGGTCCCACCATGGAGTGGTGGCGAGGCTACCCCGAGAGACGATTTTTAGACTGATTTCTGTTGGGCCCCACATCTTGCAGCCAGAGTCCGGCTGAGGGAAAAACCAGTCAGAGGGCCAGACCAGGGACGCACGGTCTGTGTGTGCACACGTGGTTGGGGGTAGTAGGACCAGCGCTGACGAGCGCGACCCCAGCTAGTCACTTGTTCAGTGGTTACTTGTACGATGTCCCCGTTCCACCAGGGGTCGAGGGGGACACTGAGGCGTGGACTAAGACGTCAGTGGACGCTTCCGGCCTTGCTTCTGGTTGACAGGTACTCCTGTCACGTGAGAGGTGACTCTCCTGTTCCTGGGTACCATTTCCCGTCTGCGAGACGTGATTTTCTGGACCGGCTGGTGTTTCCGAGTTAGTGGCCAGGGTGCTAGTAGAATTACCGAGGTTGCATCTTGTTGGTGCGGTGTCCACGACCAGGTGGTCGGGATTGCACCTTGGATAGCGTGTCCAGGTTGGCCGTGTCCTGGGAGACAGGCCTCTGTGGCGGGGTTGCCGTGGGTTTTTACTTCGGTAAGTGGTACTAGTGTGGTTCGGTAGCCCCCGACCGTGAGATCGGGGCGTGTTTTCCTGGTACAGTAGGAGTAGCTGTAGTGCCGAGTTTTGACTGGACACCGGTTCGCTGTTCCTACTGTAGTTGTAGCTTTCCTTTCCGCTACCGCCGTTGTTTTCGGTTGGGGTTCCACGGGACCCCTGCTGAGTCTCTGTTTGGAGACTCATCCCTGCTTTTCAGGTGTGGCGGTTCTTCCTCGAGGTTTGAGGGTGCAGTGTTGCAGAGGTTCTTAGTTGCCAGCTCGCCAGGCCGAGTGTTCACTTGACATATGGTATATTTTACTACTTTAGACTGTACTTTCTGTTGGACTGGACTCTGTTGTAGTAGTTGTTTATTTATTTCTGTTAATTGTTGATTTATCCTGCTTTATTTCCTATTTCTTTGTACCTCTACACTCCTTTTTATCCCTTCCGAGCCCCCCCTGGCTCGTGGGTGACAGGTCAGGATTCGAATGGTATCGGGCCTTCCCGATATCCGGATCTTGGGTTGTCACAGCTGGTATCAGAGCGGTGGTTGTGGACGTACATAGGAATTCGAGATATTGCAGTGATCAGAGTCCATAAGGTCCAGTATAGTCGGCAGCTGGCCTAGGGTTTTGTGTTTGTTTTCTGCTGAATTTCTCGCTTGAGAGCTTGAGTGCGCTGTGTGGCGCTGTGAAGGTGGTTGTTGTTCGCGACTTTCGTGCCGGCGTGGGATCTAAGGATCAAGGTTGAGAGCTTCTCCCTCATCGGTGGTGGTCCTGGTTGTGCTGCATTAAGCAGAGATTGCCAGCTGGCGCGTTGCTGCCGTGCTACGTTCGAGGTTTCTGTAGCGAGGTCAGGTGGCTGGCAAGGATTGGTTGTGGGTAAGTGGCCTTGAGCGTGCTCGGAGGGAGCTATTTTCGAGTTGGCCACTTTAGCTTGAGGTTCATCCTGCCCCTGAGCCGTTGAGGTTGTGGTTTAAGGTGGCAGAGCAGGTGCTCTGATCGAGAAGTGTGCTCGGGTGAGCGGAGGATCTTCTCGGTGAGCTGTTGTTTCGTCGAGCCTGACGTCCTTGTCGTGCATGCTCTATGGCGTCAGAAATGACGTGTCGGTCCCGATTATTTTTACAGATTTTGAGGCAAGATTGGGCTGTGGTGTTCCAATAAGTCTTGCTCCTGCGCTCTTGTGTGCGGATGGGTTGTGTTCGCCCTGGATTTGGTTAGAGATGAGAAGGTTCCGCGATGGTTTCGGGACTCGAGGATGGGCGTTGACGGTTGTCGGTTATGGCTCGTATTGCGGCTCTCGGCATGGTGTGTTGTAGTTCGAGGAATTGCAGTGGTGATGCATCAAGAGATGTTGTGATTGTGGTCGGACGTGACACTCGTTGAGTGTGCCGGAGGCACTGACCTGATGAAAGCGATGATTTTCTTGGTACTATTTCCAGCGTGTGCGAGATTCGAGATCAGGTCGGGCGTGGATTTCTTCCGTTGGTCGTAGGTGTAATTGGTTTCTCCTTTGGTTAGAGAAATTGTTCTTAGCTAAGGTTCGTCGTCTTGCATTGCGTGTTCGGATTGGTTGGCCTCGTGTGCCATGAAGTCCGGGCGAGACGAGTTCCACGTTTTGGCAAGGTGGTTGCCTGTGAGAGTTGTGCCCATTTCCCCTGGCGTGTAAGGGTGCTGGCGCTGTTCTGGAAGGATGAGTGATGGTTGGGCGGTGTTCACATTCTTGGCTGTGCACATGCGGATCATAGTGCGCAGCGGAAGCATGGTGGGCCTGTGACCCACTGGTTCAGGATCGTAGCGTTGGTTGCTACGGGCGGATTTCCTGAGTTTGCGTTGAGCGTGTGAGGGTTGGTTCCTCTGTGTGAGACGTGTTGTTGTCGTGCCGTTGCTTGAGATTTCGTGGTTCTTGGCACTGGCAGGATGGAGCGTTGGAAAAATGTTGGTAAGTGTGCCGCATGAGTACCCTGTTCCTGTGATGGAAGCCGTGTCAGGCGTCGGTGTTAGACCCATATGGGGTTGTTGAGGATGTCGCCTGACGGTGGTCTAGGACGTGTTGGTTAGAGTCGGTGGCCTGGTGCCTGGCTTGTGTTGCCAGTCGTGTCATCGGATGAGATCATTTTTGGAGAAGTGATCTCTGGCAGGCTGTGGGTTCCTGTTGGTAGCTGCGAGTGACTGGCAAGGCTAGTCTCGTAGCCGACCACGGTAAGATGTGTATCGTTGGGGACCCATTGTGCATTGGTCGTGGTGTTGGCGACCTAGCTGCCGTAATTTTGGGTGGCACTTTTTCTCTTCTAGAGACGTGTGCCATGATTTGTTCCGGTTGTGTCCCGTGGTTCTGTGGTGAGGGCGGAATCGGGATTGGTAGGTGTCCACTTGGATTAATTGAGTCGAGGGATGTGATGAGACAAGATGGAAGAGTGACGCCTGTGGGCGGAGGCCTTTTAGTGAGATTGACATCGGAATGGTGGTCCTTGATGAGACATTGGTGTCGCAATGGTTATCCCTGGTTTGGTGATCAACATGGGATGGTTCCCCTGTAAGTATGAGTCGAATGAGGTGATGACTGAAGACTCCTGAGTCTTGTCATCGGTTTTGTCGTGCTCCCCTGAGAGGGTTGAGTTGGCGAGATGATTGAGTTCGGATGCGGTGTCCGAAAGAAGTTCAGCTCATGATGTGGTATTTGTCTGTGTTTGAGTCAGCGGATGGCCTGCTGTGAGTTGGATCGTGCCTGTTGGGCCGGTGGAGGCTTCCTGTTGACGTGTATCTGGGGACCAGTGGATGGTCTTTTCACAGACATAAGATGATGTTGTGAGCTGGTGGAGGCTCTGTATTGGTTGTTCCCCTGAGTAGGATGTGCGACCTGTCAGCTAGTTGTGAAGCTGATGTGTGGTCTATCTGTCGACCATAGGATAGATCGGTAGCTGTTTCTCGTGACGAGGGTTGTGTCTCCTCGGTGAGCGAGATGGTGGCAGCGGTGCCATGATTGGTTTTCGTCATGACTGAGGTGATACCAGACTTGTGCTTTTGTGTTGTGCCTACTCTAATGGCCGGTGTGTGCAGCATGTGGAGCGAGGTGTCGTTCGTGGTGTTAGTCTGGCTGTGTCCCTCAAGATCGATGTTTTCGTGAGAATCGAGGTTTTCTGTGCTGGGGCTCTGACAGCGTTGTCAGTTGGTTAAGGTGTTCTTCCCCTGTGTTTTGGTGCTAGTCTTAAATTTTGAGGATGAAATTCCTTTAAGGGGGAGGGCTGTAATGCCACGGGTTTTTCGGATCTGGATCCGTGGGTTTTGGATCGTCTTTTCGTGGATTTCGGATAGTGTCCGATTGAGCTTCGAACTATTTTTACCAGATTGTCAGACCCGTTGGTGGTGTGCCCGTGAGTTTCCTTGGGTCCGTGGTGTTGTGAGGAGCACGCCGGTATTTTTCTGGATTTTTCGGAGCGCCTGTGTAGGTCCCGGGTTACATTTTGGGTTTTACGCGTGTTTTCCGTCTGTCGGACCTTCGGAATCCCGTATAGGGTGAACCGTTGCGTTCTCCGACTCCGGGATGTTACCACGATGTTGTGCGTTCTCCGAGGATCACGGGGGTGTATTTTTCTATTTTTTGGTATTTTCCAGATTTTTTGGATTTTCCTATATATATAACCCCTTTTTCTATCTCTCCCCATCTCTCATTTCTCACTCTCTCCCTCTCTCTTCTCATGCTCTCTCCTCTCTCCCTCTCTCTCCGGTCGCCAACGGAGCGGAGCACGGGCGAGGCGGGGACGGCGCAGGTGAGGCACGAGCAAGGATGGGTGAGGATCGAGGCGTTGGAGGCGCGGTGAAGCTCGGTGGCGCGATCGTGAGCCGGCGAGGGTTTAAATGGCATTTCTTCGCGGATCAGCGACCTCGGGGCGCGAAATCTTCGGTGGAGGTAGGGAGATGGACCCCCAGCTCGTGCATTCCCTTTCTCGAGAGTTTTGTAGGCCGTGGTGAGCCGAGCGGGCTATTTGGGGCGTTTTGGGAAAAATCATGTTTTTAGGGCTTGTGCGTCGTTCCATCGTTTCATCGCGTTTTGGAGCGATTCAGGGTCATAGATGCATGCTAGGGGTGTCGGGGGAGCTTCCCCCTTGTTTTCCCCATCATCCGTGGATGATCGGGGTGTGGAACGGGTTTTTTGGGTGTTTCCCGCCGTCCCGTTCTCGGGACACTTTGGCGGTCCTTCTAGAGACCGCCACATCTCTGGCGGCCTAAGGTAGGCGCGCCATTTGTTACTATTTTGTCAGTAGGGCAGGCGCCGGCTGGCGGCCGCACGATAAACTGCCAGACCGGGTGGCAGCCGAGTCTCCGATAGCTACCCCGTTCTGACCGTAGGGAGTCAGGTACCCCTGGCAGTCGTGGGTTCGGGCGCCAGAGTCGTGTAGCGGCCTGAGGTAGGACTGTTGGACCCGGGTTTTGATGTTGACAATCTATGAATCATGTTGAAATCAAAATGCATTTTGTATTTCCCTATTGCATTTGGCTTATAGCAAGCATGCTCATCTTAAAATAGTGTCTTTGCATATTTCTATGCATTCGCATATGTCTCTTAGGCCTCATTAGGTTCGTGCATATGCTATATTCTTAGCAAAGAATGTCTGTGCACTGGAGTCTTGTTGTAGAGTGAGTCTGTGCATACATGAGTCTAAATGTCACGATGTCGATGCATTTGTAAGTCCAAGGGTCGCACAGTCCTTGCATCTTCTATCGGTGTCTTCATTAGGTCTGCGCAACTATTTTCGTTATCAGGCATGAATAGAAGTGGATGCATTCTGGGCTAAGGCTCATTGAGTTGGTGCATGTTATTGTGTACGGTGTTCTCAAAGTCAGTGCATTCCTAGCCTTCGTACACATTGAGTCAGTGCAACTTAGTGTTGCACTCTGATCTAGTCGGTGCAATCATTGGCGCTGCACGATAGTGAGTCTGTGCAATACTTCCTGCACGGTCATCTCGGTGCAAGTCCTGATTAAGTCGGCGCATGTGTTGGCTAGAACAAAGTCGGTGCTCATCTGCATTAAGCAGATAACGTCGGTGCAAGCTTTGGTGTTGCACGCATGTTATATAGGTTGGTGCATTCCCTCTTCTATAGAACATCAGGTCGGTGCACGTTGGTTCTTCATGCATATAGGTCAGTGCAATGTGTTCTTTGGTTCAAGCAATGTCAGTCAATAGTTCAGTGTTTCATGCATTCAACGCATGCGTATACCGTGTTGTTAAGCAGACAACATCGGTGCATGCTTAGTTGCACATTCATGCATATGTGCAATTGAAGCCTAAGCACATTGTTATGTTCGAGCATTCTTCACGCCTAAGCTTCTATTAAGTCAGTGCATATTAAGAACTAGCTGACAACAGTGTGTTTGACGAAATGCCTTCTTTATGACAAACAGGTTAAAGTCAGTACGTGAGGTTGAGCTAAGACCCGGCACGTGCTCCCAGAAGTGGTGAATGACTGGCGGATGGACCCAGTGTGCTGATGACTGGCACGTGATCCTAGGGAAGCATCCTCTGTCACGTGGATCAACACTTCATCTACACCTGACGCATGATTTCTCTGGAAAAGGGGGGAATGAACTTCATTCACGCTCTAGGCATGAGATCGTGGGACCCTGCCTCATGCCTTATATAAAGGCCTCATCTGCGATCGATCAAACAGTGAGACAAAGAGAAGAAAGAAGAGTGCGTCCAAAGAGAAGAATACGAGAGCCAGAAGCAGAAGAAGAAGTCAGAGAGAGAAATCTGAGAAGTGAAAAGAATACTAAAGAAGGAGAAGAGAGAGTTTTCCTTAAAGACTTGTTTTGGAATTGCTCTTCGGAGCTACAATTATTTTTATCTTTGCTTTTTCATTTGTTCTTTCCATCTGCTCAGTGTGTTTTCCGATTCTCCGGTTTTGAGGTCGGGGTTCCCTCTGGTTTAGAGCAAGAGAGACTTGGGTCTCTGGTTGTTAGTGATTGGGTGTCGCTAGGTTCCCTCCAGTTTGGAGGAAGGGAGGATTGGTCCTCCGGTTTGCAAGTGACTGGGTGTCGCTTGTAGTTTCCCTCTGGTTTGGAGGAAGAGAGACTTGGGTCTCTAGTTGCTAGTGACTGGGTGTCACTAGTGGTTCCTTCCAGGTTGGAAGAAGAGAGGAGTGTGTTCCTATGGTTCAAGCTGTTAGGCAGCGTTGTAGGCAAGCTATGACGCCCAGCGGTTTCAAGCTGTTTGGCAGCAGTAAGCCACACTCTGGTTAGAGTGTGGGGTGGACGTAGGTCTATGGGCCGAACCACCTAAAAAATCCTGGTGCACTGTGGTTTGATTTGAGTACTTACTCCATATCGTCTTCCCCCCACTTCTCAGGTTGCTTGAGCACTCCACTTCAGTATTTGTGTTTTCTGCTTGGATTCATTTTTAACTGACAAGTGTATGACAGAACGTTTAGCAGAAGCATTTGCTTCTTAGTGTTACTCGTGACAACTGTTTTGAAAAGCTTAGTAGTCCCATGAGACTACATTGAATCGAGGAAAAAGTTTTACTCCGTAATAGTTTTTGATCGGGGATTCATTCACCCCCCCTCTGAATCTGGGCCTTGCATTGCAACAAGGACCGCCAGGCCCAGTGCGATTCATCTTCTGGCGGGCCAAGGGCGGACCGCCAGAGGCCTTGTAGCAACCTAATGCTGGACCGCTAGAGTCTGGGTGGCATCCCAGGGTAGGACCGCCAGATGATTCTCCGTGTCGGGTTCGCGTTGTGTTGGTCTCCGGTCGACCCGGTTGTGACCCAGTGGTTGACCATCGGCCTCGTGAGTGTCTCGGACACCCCGTAGGTTCCGTGTCCATGTTTCTAGGGTGTCTGGAGGTGCTGTGTTACCTCGACTAGCGTGCCCATAGGTGTGTGTGTTCTGGGCTTCGTGTTACGTTCGATCGAGTCACCGTGTATCAGTGTGCGTGCGGTGGGGTTCCCCCGCATGTCGTGGGTTTTCTTGGAAGATGATTCCCGAGTGGGCCATGTGTTTGGCCTTGGACTGCGAGTCCAGTCATCCGACATGGGGCTGGAGGTTTCCCGCTTTTCCCAGGGATGGGGAATCGGCGTGGCTGCTCGTGAGCTACCTTGGGAATCGTGCTTCTGCGTTTTCCGCGTGGACCGTGTGTGTGGCCATGGACTGTGAGTCCAGCTGTCCAGCCTGGGGGCTGGAAGGTTTCGCAGTTTCCTTTTTGAGGGAATGGTCCAGGTTGCTCTTGAGCTATCTTGATATTCGTGCTATCGTGGTTTTAGACCTAGGGATTAGGCTAGATTGACGGCCTTGTGCTGTTGCATACGAAGGTCTTGACCTCGAGTCCTGTGACTCAAGGACCGTTGGATTTGGTGAGTCTAGAGGACCGTCCAGAGTCCAGTGGCTCATCGCCACTTGGTCCTTCTCGACTTTCACACAGGGTGCGTGCGTGTTTCTTAGAGTTTCTCCTTGGAGAGTGGTCACATCGGTGACTCCCCACTAGTCGTAGCCTTCCGACACGCGAGTGGTCCCACCAGGGAGTGGTGGAGAGGCTATCCCGAGAGACAGTTTTTAGACTGGTTTCCGTTGGGCCCCACGTCTTGCAGCCAGAGTCCGGCTGAGGGGAAAACTAGTCAGAGGGCCAGACCAGGGACGCACAGTCAGTGTGTGCACACGTGGCTGGGGGCAGTAGGACCAGCGCTGACGAGCACGACCCCAGCTAGTCACTTGTTCAGTGGTTACTTGTACGGTGTCCCCGTTCTACCAGGGGTCGAGGGGGACACCTGACGCGCGAACTAAGACATCAATGGACGCTTCCGGCCTTGCTTCTAGTGGACAGGTACTCCTGTCACGTGAGACGTGACTCTCCTGTTCATGGGTTCCGTTTCCCGTCTGCGAGACGTGGTTTTCTGGACCGGATGGTGTTTCCGAGTTAGTGGCCAGGGTGCTAGTAGCTTTACCGAGGTTGCGTCTTGTTGGTGCGGTGTCCACGACTGGGTGGTCGGGATTGCACCTTGGACAGCGTGTCAAGGTTGGCCGTGTCCTGGGAGACAGGCCTCTACGGCGGGGTTACCGTAGGTTTTTACTTTGGTAAGTGTACTAGTGTGGTTTGGTAGCCCCCGACCGTGAGATCGGGGCGTGTTTTCCTGGTGCAGTAGGAGTAGCTGTAGTGCCGAGTTTTGACGGGCCACTGGTTCGATGTTCCTGCTGTAGCTGTAGCTTTCCTTTCTGCTACTGCCGTTGTTTCCGGTTGGGGTTCCGCGGGACCCCTACTGAGTCTTTGTTTGGAGACTCATCCCTTCTTTTCAGGTGTGGCGGTTCTTCCTCAAGTTTCGAGGGTGCAGTGTTGCAGAGGTTCTTCGTTGCCAGCTCACCGGGCCGAGTGTTCACTTGACATGTGGTACATTTTACTACTTTAGACTATACTTTCTGTTAGACTAGACTCTGTTGTAGTAGATGTTTATTTATTTCTGTTAATTGTTGATTTATCATGCTTTATTTCTTATTTCTTTGTACCTCCACACTCCTTTTTAGCCCTTCCGAGCCTCCCCTGGCTCGTGGGCGGCAGGTCAGGATTCGAATGGTATCGGGCCTTCCCGGTATCCGGATCTTGGGTCGTCACACTTTCTTTCCCCATTTTGCAGGCCAATTTGATGGGGCAAGTGCCCCAGATGGCTTTCCGAGTTGGATGACTCTTCCCTATTTTCATCACCTTCCACTGAATAATCTTTCCCAAAATCAAACTCGTTGTTCTTCCCTATATATATTGAGGCTGAACTTTAATACGGGGGGGATGCTGCCGGTCTTGTGGCTCAAAGAAGAGGGTGTTCCCCTGCATATAAAGCTTCATCCTGGAATAGTCTCTCTCCCGAACGACCATAAAGAGCCAAAGCACAGGGGCATACTCCACATGCCTTTCTCCCTTTATCTCTCTGTTACTCTTTTTTTACTTTCTGCATGCACGCATCATATCCCTTTTATTTTTAATTTCCTTTTCTCTCAACTGCGTTGAGAGCCTCCACCGTGCAACACTTGCACATCTTTCATATTCATATCATCATTTTACCCCTACCCATTGCATTGGGGTTTAAAGGGCTGGCGCCCGACAGGTGTGTTCAATCGTATGATCTTCACATTATATTTATATTTGGGATTTTGGTGCTACAATGTGAAATCTAATTCCAAATTTTGTTGGTATTCATTGCAAGAGTAATCAAGCACAAGGAGACTCTCTCCATCAGCCGGTCGATCGGACGAGAAGGAAGTCACCCATTATCTTTCGCATCTTTTGAGGTAACTCCTCTTGCGATCACCCTCCATTAGCATCCTACGCTATGCTTTTATTTATTTATTTATTAGTGGATTTTTACTTAGATCTACACCAGGCAGTGCTTTGCCAGAAGAGCTTCAATATCAGTTGAAAGTTTGCTTAATTGGTCAGAGGACTTGACCTCAATGCCAATGGCCTTTAGTAGGCTATTCATCCTCAGATTGCATTTACATAGTTGGATAGCATCCCTGTCGTCGAGGGGATATCTGCATCTCGCACTGAGGTTTCTCCATCGTCGGATGTAGACCGAAGCGGACTCACCATCCTTTTACTCGGTCATATACAATTGCGCCTCGGTAATTTCCTCCTCGGCTAGCAGAAACAAAACAGCGTGCATCCCTGGATATCAGACATAATGGGGATCTGAACCTAACCTAGGATATCGGGGGAAGGGATTATAGAGTTAATGTTGCCCAAGGGGCGTGGGTATGCCACAGGGACGGAGAGGCGCACTTTCGACGATCGGGAGGCTACTAATGGAGATTAAGTAGGTAGATGGTTGCCTGAGCACCCTTTTGGTTTCGGTGGACAATGTTGTGGTTTATTAGGCTTAATCGGTTCCGTAGTGGATGACGATTTGTCGGATAGCGGCTTCGCCGGGAAGGCACAATCAGGTGTGATATTGTGCTGTAGCTAGTCTTTTCTCGTCTTAAAGTAAGGCTGAGATCAATATGTCTCCATAGCATTTGGGTGTTTTAAATCACCATAATCGAGCTTTCATGAAATCTTCTTAAGCTCGAGGCATCTTGGGATAAGGCTTCATAGGCTTTGGACTTCCCGTATCTGCTTGTGTAATTTTTCAAGTGTCAACAAATGCCCCCCACCAGTAGGTGGCGTGAGCGAGGGACGAGTGACCCGGGGCCTACAGGTGCATGTTTTAACCCTGTTAATTGGTCATGCCTCAGTCTCTTTTCTTCAATTTCACCTGCTGAGGTTGCTTGGAACTAGCTGATTGGGCTGGGCTCCTTAAATTGGTTGTTCAAATTGGTGAGGCGGTAGCTAAATGAGCTTGAGAGTGCTGATCTGGCGGCCATAACAGGTATGGATCCTTTTAATCCGGTGGCTGGCCTATGATACAGCGGCTGAAGGCACGGGCATCGTGATCTGGCGGTTAGGCTGTGATACGGCGGCCAGGGGCGCAGCATCGCGATACGACGGCTATGGGCAGGATCTACTGATCCGACGGTTGCACGTGATCCGACGGCTGAGAGCGCGGGGCCCCTTTGATCCGGCACCCACCGCCTCCCCCCTTCTTTTAAGAACCCTGGGAGAGAGGAGGTCTCTCTCATCTTCATTCGAACTGGCGGCTGCCTCCTCTTCCTCTTCATCTTCCTTCACTGGAGTGGCGACGAGCTTGGCCTTCGTTGCCGCGGTGACTGGGCCACTGCACCCCTAGTTGGCACGACGACGAGCTCTTCTCCCTTGGCACGACGGCGAGCCCTTCTTCACTTCGTTGGCACGGCGGCTGGGCCACAACAAGCCCTTCTCTTCATTTATTCACGGCGGCTTTAGCAGGTGGAGCCTCTTGTATCCGCCTGGGAGTTATCCCATGGTCTCATTTAAGGGGTCATCTCACTCCATGAGTGTGGATGCACTTCCTATTTCTTCCTTGGCAGACCCCGGGCATGGGGAGACTCTGCCGAAATTTTCTTTGAGCTTTAACCTTGGTAAAATTTTTGCTAAATTATCTTTTCTTCCTGATGTTGTGCCCCTATGGTCATTTGAGTTCATATGGTCACTTGGGTCATTCGACATCATTCTATGGTCATATGAGTTCTGTGGTATTCTTGGTTTTGATAATGGCTAAACACTATTAGTCATTGATGTTTTTCACTTTCATGTGATTGACATATGTGATGTTTTTGTTTATGACAGGTGCGCCAATGAATGGACAAGGAATCAAGTGGAAATGGCGAACGTGAAAGCTCAATGTTGCGCCCTCGCACGCGGATCGACCTGTGCGGTCAGGTCGCGGGGATCGATTTCAATCCCAAAATACATGAAATTGATTTCAATCCCAAAATACATGAAATTGATAAGAACATGAATATCTTGACCTATGGACATGTTTCCTTGGGCTAACAGTTCAATTTTGCAGGTACAGGTCTTTCCGGTCGACCTACACGCTTTGGCCGGTCGACTTGATTTACCAGAGCCTCAGAATGTCAACGTTTACAGATTTCGGTCGACCTATACACCTTGGCCGGTCAACCGGTTTTCCCAGAACCGAAATGATGACGTTGTTACAGGTTTTGGTCGACCGCCCCCAGGCGTCCGGTCGACCGGTTTTTCCAGAGCTGAAAAGTTCCGGTTGCAGCAGGTTCCGGTCGATCGGCCCATGAATTCCGGTCGACCGCCAGCCCCGATGCAGCCTTGTTTGACTTCGAAATCAACCTCGTGGCTAGCCCCTTTCCATGGATTTGTTTAATCAAACCTTACCTAATCTTCCATGATTTGTGGATCTGGTCTAGGGGGCATCTATGGACCATTCAAGGGTTATAAAACTAACACATGAGGGGTTAGAAACCCTAATGCTTCAAGGGGCTTCTTGTGAGATCTAGGGTGGCTGCAAGAGAGCTTGAAGACGAGCTACTGTTCACGTGAACAATAGTTCGTGAAGGTGTTCTTCATCCAATCAAAGGGGAATCAAGCTCAAATCAAAGCCAGCAAACCTCAAGGAAGATTACATCAAAGTAAGGCTATCAAAGTGATCCAAGGAAGCTGGTTTGATTCAAGTTCTTCAAAGGAAATCATCTTCATCCATTCAAGTTCTTTCCACCTCATTCAAGGTGATATTTCAAGCATTCAAACTCCTAGAAGCTAAAGAAGCAATCAAGATTCAAGGTAGCTTCATCATCTCCTTCATTCATTCAAAGAAATTCAAAGAGAAGATCAAGAGAGAAGAATTGAAGGAAGAGGTACTGTTCACGTGAACAGTACTCCGTGAAGAACATTCATCCAATCAAGGGTGAATCAAGAAGATTGAGTTGAAGCCAAGAGGAGCCTTGTTGCTGATCAACATTTCATACAAGGGCCAATTCATTTTTACTCATAACTCAATCTCTTGTCTTAGTTCATTCACATTTGTTTCATTTTCATTATTGTTAAAACATTGAAAGTGTGATTCATCCCTACCGGTGGTTAGTAGGAAGGCAATTGGAGGTTGTTCCAATTTGCGGTTGACATCCCTACCAGGTGGTGAGTAGGAAGGCAATCGGTGGTTTCCGATTTGCGGTTCTGTGCGTTGCACAAGTGAAGCCTCACCGGGTTTTGGTGAGGGGTGGACGTAGGGCTGAGGATTCAGTCCGAACTACCTTAAAATCCTGTCTAGTGTGGTTTGCTTGTGTGATTGATTCGTTCTAGGTGCATGCTTAGGATCGAATTGTTATATATCTTGCTTATCTTGCTAAGCAAATCATAATGCACTTGGAAGCTAGTTTCTATTCCGCTGTAATTCATTTTAACTAGCTATATAGAGGGCCACATTGCGAAAAGTGGGGCTGATCTATTCACCCCTCCCCTCTAGATCTGATGTCCACTACACAACACCTGATGTGCAGGACACATGGCCTCCGGTGGTGCTTCTTCAAGTTCTATTTTGCGAGCTCCCGGAGCCAGTTCATTTAGTCCAGTGGTGACTTGGGCAAACGTTCATCACTTAGACCGAGGACATGGCATAATAGCAGTGGTTGATGCTTCCTCGGATTCAGAAATCGACATGGTGTTTGTGTCTTACCTTTCAACTGATGGTGGTACCTTTCGTTACAACCGGAGTGGGAACTATTGGCAAGATTTCCCAAAAGATAAGCATTTGATTTCATTCATGTACACCCTTAACTTCGCGGGGAAAAGAGATGTATTATTGGATCGATTGGCCGAGCAGGCCATTCTTGCAAATAGAGACAGCTTGATGAGGCTAATTCACCATGGCGAGCCTATTTATTCTCTTGGGGAGCCACGCCAGTGGAAAGCGGTCTCGAGGGTGACCAAGATGTTTCCTGTGCAGAATATGTTGACTCGGGCTCCAGAGTTTACCCTGGCAAGATGGGATAACGTGTAGGGCGTGTTCATAAAGAGCAACTGGGCTTCGGCCTTTTTCTGGCACCGTTCAAATGGGGGTATCGAGAAGAACCCTTTGTGCTTAATTGCTTAGCGGTCCAATTTAAGTATGAGCTTATCGTCGGTTGGTTTGCTGATCTGAAAGCGACTGATGCCCATTCCTTTCGCACTGGGGCTGTAGAGTTTACTGACTACGTGCTGAAGGAATATGCCCTGATCTTGATTAAAGCAGGAATCTTTCATAGTGTGTATGCTTCCCGGTACCGGTACCCCATCTCTAAAGGCTTGTGATGTGGCATGATTGAAGCTTTCAATGCCGTATTTAATACATTTTACACAGCCGAAGGGGAGACTTCACTGGATTTATGGAGTCTTTCTCAGCTCAGCATCTTGCCCATCGATGGAGAACCGTATGAAGAGGTATGTCTACCCGACTCACTGAAGGACGAGACCAACGGGGAGGGACGGTACTTCATTGGTTTCTCGTACGACTATCTGATGAAGGTATATAGGACGATGTGCTTGTCCTATTATGAAGGCTCTTCCAAAGCTTCTTCGTCCCATGGAAGGAAGAAAGGGGAACGCAAGAAAGTCTGCATGGGATTATGGATTCAATATTTCTTCCGAGGCTCTTTGAAGTATATTGATTACCCCTCTATGGTGCCTACTGCAGTCAAGCAATCAAAGTGGGCTCATTACAAAGCAAGCTTGCCATCTTCAATTCGCCATACACACCAGAATGGGCAAAATCCGGAAGGCGTTGACGCCATCACTCATTGTGCGGCTTTTTTAACATACTGGATTTGTTCATTTGCCCTTCCTTACAGAGACGAGACTGATATTCGGCCAGAAGCAATTTACACTGCCTGCCAGATGGCATGGGGCTTGAAGTTGGCTATATGCCCCGTAGCACTCTGTTCAATTTACAAGATGCTGGGGGAGCTGCACAAATCTCGTACTCCTCGAAGTCTCAGGACTGTGGGGCCACTTCATTTTTTTAATGCATGGGTTTGTACATTGTTCTCAAAATTTGCTCCACGGACACTTCAGGAAGCGACATTGTTTCCTCGAATGATCGAATTTGCCAGTGCTGAGCCGGGTCCTGTGACGAAGCAACTCTTTTCTATTAGGGGCCGATTGACAAAGGTCCCCATGGACTTCTCAGGTACCATCCACTTTTGGGGCGTAGCTACACACTCCATCCCTCTGGTACATCGCTTCCACGAGTGCAAGCTGGAGGCTACAGAGACATATATACATATGATTTCGGGTGCATCCGTGACCCGTCCAATTATGGAGCCCGAGCTGGTTGAATGGGCATTATCTATTCGCCCAAGCGTGCTGGTCTTCAGAAAAGGCGGAAACATTCATTTATAACCTTACTACCCTTTCCGGTTCGGCCGCAACTTTGGGTATGACCAGCACATCCTACCGTCTTTTGCCCAATTTCCTCTTGACAGTAGAACAAAGCAAGGATCAGCAGTTGCTATAGAGGGCTGCACCTGGTGGGACTTTTTCCTTAGACAAGAAGCCAGCACCCTTAGAGTTCTAGTGCCTGGCCATATTCCTCGAGTCACCCCAGAATAGATTAAATGGTGGAATGCTCGCACTGCCTTTTATAGAGATATGAGGACCAATTGTTGGGACGTGGCCGAACGTCACTTTTTAAGCCGCCAGTCTGGCCCAGTGTTTGATATAGATGAATCCCATCTAAAAAGACTTTTTTTACAGCGCCCTAAAGAGGCGGAAGAATATATTCAGGACCATAAGGCCATAAAAAAGGATGAGGAGAAGCCCGTGCTTGTTCTACCTGATATAAATGAAGACAACTTCTTGAAGACCCTAAAAGGGCTAAGCCAGGTGGGCAGCGCTCGACTCGAGCTTCAACAATTTCCCTTTCCTGTGGAGGAGCCGGTACCCACAGCTACTCCTTGGCGATCGGATACAGATCGCTTCTGGCCGTATAGGACATTTGTACGAAGAGAAGACAAGATCGACACCTACTATCGCCAGACTTCTTGGCTCTTTGTATTGATGAAAATTGACGGCCTAGACCTCAGTACGCCTGCCGAAGCTATTCTGGCCCATCCACTATTTATATCTTTCAAATATGCAGATGGCTGGGGTCTGGACCACCTGGGCCTATTTCATTATCTTGCTTCTCGGTAGCACCCGGACTTGGCTCATCTGGCGGACCGGTGTGAGAAGATCGGGGATGTGTGCTGGCTGATCCGTGAAGCAGCCTCTCGAGAGAAGGCAGTGGCCTTATATTATTGGCCTCTTTCTCCTCTTTACAAAGGGCCGGCATGTATATCTTCATGGTCGACAGGAATGTGTGTTTTTCCATTGCTTTTAGACTTCAACTTATTCTTCTCCCTTTTTCTTCAACAGATAGACCTGATGTGCAGTAGTAGGGAAACTATCACCGGATAATCATGCAGGCTCAAAAGCCTTCTTATTTTGATGCCCTTGCACCGCCTCCAACTACCACTCCTCTACCTCAGGGAAGTAGAAAGAAAAGAGCAGCATCTCTGGTGAAGACTGCCGTGGCTCGGGCTAAAAGAGCTCGTAAAGCTGCAACTGAGCAAGCGACTTCCGCAACTCCCGCTATTGAGGTGGTTCCACCTCATGTACTATCATTTGAAGAATTTACTGCTGACCAAGCTCCACCAGCCAGGGATGAGGGTAATTTTACACCGTTACTACTACAGTGATATTTCCTTTAAGGGCTTTTACTATGCTTATTTCGTGCTCTTCCATCTTGTAGCAGTACCAAAAGATGTGCCGACTCCGACTGTCGAGGTGGACGTCGGCGCAGCTAGTGAGACCATGTCAGGAGCGCCTGCTGGCAGTCCTGAGAGGGAAACTCTCCCCTCCCCTACCCCAGCTAGTGAGGCAGCAGGTAGATTGAGCAGAGTTGCTTTCCATGCTTTATATTTTAGAGTTTATGACCCCTTTTATCTCACTGTGCCCTTTGGCGACGTGCTCCAGGGCTTCATGAGATTGTGCTTCCTACTAGGGTTTCATCTTCGGGTACCTCTTCACTATGAAAAGGGCGTCAAACAGCCTTAAAGAAGGTAGCATCCTCTGTGCAATGCATGACTACTCATTCAACTGCCCGTCGTGCGGCCGAAGAAACTATGGAGCTAAGGATTGAAGTGGAGAGTTCTTCTGAAAGTTCCCCATCTTTGTCCAAGGAACATGTCGACTATAGTTGTTCTGATGATGAGGCAGTTGTGGACGCCGATGGGGGTGGAACCTCAACTTCC
Source organism: Amorphophallus konjac (assembly GCA_022559845.1). Lineage (NCBI taxonomy): Eukaryota > Viridiplantae > Streptophyta > Magnoliopsida > Alismatales > Araceae > Amorphophallus > Amorphophallus konjac. The sequence goes on from JAHNEJ010003152.1 coordinate 32,027, forward strand.
TATCAGTTAATAGAAGGATTGTCCGTATTCAGTCTCCCATGGCTCATCATCAGAACTTCTGAGGAGACTATGCCGGAGGCGGCTGCTGGGACTGGCGTAGAGGAGTATCCAGCCACTTCCGTAGCTGAGTCACCAATGGAAGAACCACATGCTCAGCCGGCCCTTGTCCTGTCAAATCCTGAACCGGTGGCAGTCGAAGTGAGTCTTATGCTTTTGATGCCCCTTTCTTTTCATTCTTTGGTCACTCAGACCATCTAACATTCTTTTATCTGCTTCCCTCCTTTAGGCGCCAATCATCCCGAGTAAGGTCGCAACTCCGGTTGTCAGTAGTATTCCCCCAGCCGAAGCATGAAGTTCTTCATCTATTGTGCCTTCAGCCTCTGAAGAGGTTGCGCTCGTATTACGGCATGTGCCTGTCAGAGCTCAGCCTAGGTCTGATGTAGTGCCAATTGAGCTGGATAAATCAAAGGAGACTCCAGGGGCGGCCCGTGCCTCAGAATTAAGGCCTGAGACCCGAGCATCAGCCTTTTCCTCTATGACAGCGCAAGTATCTGCTCCAGCGCTTCCAACCCCTGAAGAGCGGGACGTTGAACTGGAATCTGAGGCAGTTCTAGCACTTCCCAGTGCAGCCACATCAGAAGAGCCTACCTTAACGGGAGACAAGCTGTCGAGACAGGATAAAGTTATTGAGGCACCAAGCACTGCCATTGTACCAGCCTTGCCATCCTCTTCTTCAGCCACGGACACCGACCTATGGGCCAATGTTGATAGTGAAGTTGAATTCCATTTACCGCCAGCGACGTCTTTCCGTATTACTTCTTCAAACGAGTTGGTCTAGCATCATCTGGAGATGCTGTGGCAGGTAGTTTTATCCAAGTTGACCCTGACGTATCCCAAGTTGTGGGGAATTGCCGGACAGCTATCGATTGGCCTTCAGGCGCTGGGATGCCCTATGGAGTTATGGACTCAGAGTGTGATTCTTTTGTTGAAATTTGTAAACCGTCGAGACTTCCTGGGGCGTGTTAAGAGTGACAGACTTGCCGCGCTAAAAATGCAGAAAGTCGATTGCCAAGCGGCTCTGGAACCTCTAGAGTCAGACCTTCAAGAGCGTTATGCTCTTGCTGCAACCTTATCTTCGCTCATTCAATTATTGCGGGACAGGATAGAGAAATTGCAAGTAGAGATGGTCTCTATTCGGGCAGAGCTGCATCTCACAGAGGATATGGATGCCGAAAGTGCTGAGGAGACTGCCGTGCTAGAGGGCCCGGTGGCTTCACTGCACAGCGAGTTGGTTCGGCTTCAGGAGGAGGATATCCGTCTTCACGAGCAAGGGGCAGCCCCTTATGTTGGGCTTTTAGATTTTGAAGACATTTTCCGTCGGACATAACCGTACCTTATGTAGTTCTGCTCCTCCATAGGGAGGTCCTTTTGTAATTTCCTTTCATCGCAGTGAGAATTAGAATTTCTTCTGTTTGCAGCTTTCGGGCTCTCCCTTGTGTGTTTGTCTTGTTGCCTTCTCGTCCTGACGACTGAGTGATAAGAACTTTGTTGCTTTTCGAGGGGTATCACAAGTAAAATGTAGGAGAGTGCTCACCTTTTCAGAGAAAGGGCGAGGGGATCACTCCACCGCATCGCGGGTGCCTCGGAAGCCCAAAGTTTAGGTATGATAGAGAATATTTGTTCGAGTGGCTAGGGATGCCAAAACGGGGGGAAAGCATAGGCACGAGGCTTAGCAAGGGGTGTTTTGTTTTAGCGGCATAGCCGTAAGGCTTTCACCGGAGGGTTTTAGCATTGATCCTGACAATGATGTCAAGGAACCGATGGTAGTTTGTTCATCGGCATGGGGTAAATGCCGAAGCAAAGAAGGTTTTGTTTTAGCAGTATAGGCTTAAGGCCTACACCGGAGGGTTTTATCATCGATCCTGACGATGATGTCGAGGAATCGACGGTAGTTTGTTCATCAGCATGGGGCAAATGCCGAAGCAAAGAAGGTTTTGTTTTAGCAGTATAGGCTTAAGGCCTACACCGGAGGGTTTTAGCATTGATCCTGGCGATGGTGTCCAGGAATCGATGGTAGTTTGTTCATCGACATGGGGTAAATGCCGAAGCAAAGAAGGTTTTGTTTTAGCAGTATAGGCATAAGGCCTACACCGGAGGGTTGTAGTATCGATCCTGACGATGATGTCGAGGAACCGACGGTAGTTTGTTCATTGGCATGGGGTAAATGCCGAAGCAAAGAAGGTTTTGTTTTAGCAGTATAGGCGTAAGGCCTACACCAGAGGGTTGTAGCATCGATCCTGATGATGATGTCGAGGAACCGACGGTAGTTTGTTCATCGGCATGGGGTAAATGCCGAAGCAAAGAAGGTTTTGTTTTAGCAGTATAGGCGTAAGGCCTACACCGGAGGGTTTTAGCATCGATCCTAACGATGATGTCGAGGAACCGACAGTAGTTTCGGATTTCTCGGTGGGACGTATGGGGAATGTCATGCCGGGAGTTTCCATAGCATAGCTTGAGGAGACGAAAAAAATAGTGATGTGTCATTTATATTATTATTATTATTATTATTACATTATTGACCCATGTGCCCTTTCGGATTTTTGCCGGAGCCAGCCCCCTCTTGCTTTTGCCCACGCGCCCTTGCTGGTTTTCACGTGGCGGGATACCCAATTTTGCCTGCAGCGCCCTTTTGGGTTTTCGACACAGCCGAGCCATAGCCATTCTTGCCCTTGCTTGACAGGAGGCTCGAGCAAGTCAGACGGGGCACCTCTATTTTAAGCCCCATTTTTTTTGAATGAAAATGTTCGGGTGGAAGCATAGCGTTCGAGCCGGAGGAGGGGATAGATGGTACGCGAGTATAGGTATAGCAACTTGGACGTGGGGCCGTTCATTGGATGGTGAGTGCCCATTGTTGTGGGGTTGACGCCAACGCAACGGGATGAAAAACTTCGGGCATCGACTCTGACGATGATGTCAATAAGTCGATGGTAGTGTGTTCAAGGGCATTGGGTAGATGCTGGAGCAAAGCAAGGCTTTAGCGGTATGGCCGTAAGGCCTATGCCGGAGGGTTTAAGCATCAATCCTGACGATGATGTCAATGGAGTGACGGCGGTCTGTTCATCAGCATGGGGTGGATGCCAGAGCAAAGAAAGGGTTTTAGCAGTATAGGCGTAAGGCCTATGTCGGAGGGTTTAAGCATCGATCATGACGATGATGTCAATGGATCAACGGTGGGACATTTAATGAATGTTATGCCAAGAATATCCGTGGCATTGGTTGAGAAGTTAATTGTGATGATGTATATATATGTGTGTGTGTGTGTGTGTGTGTGTGTGTGTGTGTGTGTGTGTGTGTGTGTGTGTGTGTGTGTGTGTGTGTGTGTGTGTGTGTGTGTGTGTGTGTGTGTGTGTGTGTGTGTGTGTGTGTGTGTGTGTGTGTGTGTGTGTGTGTATTTTGATTACCACATTACTGACCCAAGCGCTCTTTCAGGTTTTCGCCGGAGCCAGCCCCTTCTTAAAAGCCCATGCACCCTTGCGGGTTTTCACGTGGCAGGGTGCCCAATATTACCTACAGCGCCCTTTTGGGTTTTCACTACAGTCGGGCCATAGCCGTTCTTGCCCTTGCTCGGCAGGACGCTTGAGCAAGTCTAGCGGGGCACCTCTATTTTAAGCCCCATTTTTTTTGAATGAATATGCATGGGTTGAAGTGTAGCATTCGAACCCAAGGGGGGGGGTCAATTCATGTATGAATACAAGTGTAACAGCTTAGGTGCAGGGCAATTCACTGGAGGGTGAATGTTCGTTGGCGTGGGGCTGTTGGTCCCCGGGTAGGCGAGTGGACAAGAAGGGGGGTTGAATTATCCTCCATGCGTTTTGACAAATTTAAAACTTACGCAGTGGAATTAACAAGTTGAAAGAGATTGATAGAAATAAGCTAAGCAAGGCTAAACAAGTTCTCTCAATCTCGCCGCACACACACGATCGTCTTACCAGATTAAGCAAGGAACACACAAACACACAATGCAAACCATAAGACACAAGGGTTTTTAAGATGGTTCGAGACCACGAAGGGCTCCCTACGTCCACCCCTTACCAAACCGGTAAGGCTTCACTCAGGGATAAAACCCCAACACGGAGACGACGCTCCAGTACACACACGGGGATAAATCCCCACGAGGAGAACTCTCCTCACGCTGTAGACACAGCAACACGGGGACGAGCCCCAAACGCTTGCGGGGTAGGCAACTTTTTCCTCACGATTACTCTTTAATATCCATGTAGATATTCAAGTTCCCTTTAAAGTGTTGGAAGGAATTTCTCAAATCCTTATCAATGAAAGTCATTATATTCATTATGTGCAAAGGTGTGGGGGTAAAGTTTTATTTTGCATGTATAAAATGAATTTGTCAAGACACAGCTATGACTCCCCCATAGTGTATGACATATATCACACATGATTAAAATCATTGCATTGTTATTTATGAAGGAGGTGAAGTCTTAGAAAAGTCAAGAAGTGATTTCATAAACTATATACATACACGCATGCAAGGATTCATGGAACCATTCATGCAAGTACTCATGAATCATGATATGCAATGAGACTCATATTCACAATACATGTAGAATATGTGAATGATATGCACGGATGCCAATGCAATCTCTTTATGTAGATTTTAAATTTTTGTGCATTCCAAAACATTCATGATCGTGAATCCAACAGCACACACACACACAGTGCAACAAACGCAGCACAAACGACCCATACGATCGCACGTAGGCGATCAAAGATGACCGTACACAGACGGTCACACACACACAATATTCCTTAGTTCAGAAAATAAACACAAATATCCAAGATATGCTCAACCCAAAATATAGAACATGAAACACATCACAAAGAATAAATAGAAGATATAGAAATGATCCCCCTTTGTCTTCAATGGCTGGAAGACGATGTTCTTTGAAGCACAAGTCGGAGGGAAGACGAATGTAGTCGATGTGAATGTCCTCTTGTGCCTCTCATTGATCCGCTCCTTTTCTTCGTCTTCCATGAACCCCGGAGATGCCTGGATGGAGATCAAAACCTTCTCTCAACTTCTCCCTTTCTCCTCCTTGGCCTTCTTCTCTTGCAAGATAGAAAACTATTAGCTCATAAGGGTTTCTCCTCTTCAAATTCATAGGTCACACAAGAGTATATATAGAAGACATGAAGAGACCATTAAACCCTCTACAAAACCCATGGAAAACACCTCTAATATATGTATCATAACCCTAGGGGCAAATGGGTAAGAGGGGAGCACAAATGGATGGGGTTTAATGGGTTTTCGGATTCACGTTTTTGGGTTTCCGCCGTATTCGGTCGACCTAAAGATAGGGTCGGTCGACCAAACTTTTACAGAGCTGAAACTGATCAGCTCTGGAAAGTTCGGTCAACTGAACTACCCAGTTCGGTCAACCGAACTCTGCTACCATACAATATATGCAGAGTTCAGTCCACAAAGAGATGAAACCTCTTTGCCCAAGTGTTCAACCTTCATGAATGACATATAGACAAGAGAACCAATGATCAAGGAGCATAATGAAACTAAAAGAAACATGATTATCCACACCAAGAGATCAAGATTAAATATCGATGCAATTTATACATTACATTTAAACAACTCAAAATAGAAATCCTCATGAGTGAAATGAAGGATTTTCACACTTGTCATTTTCACAAATCCATGCATAAGATGTGTTGCTTTGATGCTAAGCAATCAAGGGGTCGATTCCATGAGAAATGTGAAGCCATGCTCAACCAAAAATCAACACCACATAGCCATGCAAATATGCAAGTTGAATGAGCATCATGAAGCCAAATTTCACCTTGAGTGATATAAAAGATTGGCGCACTTGTGAGCCTCAATACTCATGACAGAAATGCATGTGAACACTTTGAAAACTGGATTGACCACATCTAAAGGTCAAGTTCAAATAGATATGCATTTGTCCAATATGAGTGCATCAAGTAATCAAGCTCTATGAAGAGTATGCATAGAAACCATTCAAAGCTTTGCAAAATAATCATGAAACCTTCATTCACAAAAGAACCCGACAATTATCAAGATGCGAATTACACAAATTCACCCAACTAAGGATTGGAATGAAGAACCATGCATCTAAGCAAATCTATGAGGCTAGCAAGCCATGCAACCTAACATAATGAAAATGCATGAAACACATTCTCAAACCATCAAATCCTCAACTAAAGATGTGATCATTTAGACATGCATATAAGCGATACATGTGAGGATCATAAAACCCAATTTCACCAAGATTAACATGAGTTAGCTTAATCAACTTTCAAGCACACACTAAGCACATTCACTTGAATTGCCAATCAAACGACCATGCGTCCATATAATGAGTAAGCATCGTTAAAATCACATTCATCAAATTTAAAGTTAGTAGGTTAGCATATTTCAAGCCCAAAAACCTCATGAGAAAAAATGCATGAAAATATCTAACCAAGACTTTAAAAACCTATTTGATGAGATGTATAAAACATAGAGGGAGAGTCGACATAATGCAATGAGTGAGTTGACACTCTTTTTGAAGAAGAACTTCATTGATGGACTCCTTTGAGTTCCAAGTATGAACCATGGATTTTGATCCTATAAATCAAGATATTCAAAGCATGAGTTCTTTAATCAACAAGCATTCATTTGACTTCCAAATGTCAACATTGAAGTCATCCTTCAACTCATCAGACCAAGATGCAAACATGTTGCTCAATGAAACATACACACAAGCATAATCGTTTTGTTATCATTAAAACCAAACATCAAACATCACTAGGGGATTGCAATAGGGGCCATTTGCCAGGTACGTGTTTTCGTTGATGTGAGATTATCATCAACGCAAGAACAGGAAGGCTTAAGCATCGATTAAGACGAAAGGTTCGAATCGATGAGAGGGTAAATACAGCGGCTTAGGTATGAAGCCGTTTGCCAGAAAATGAGTCTTCATTGACGTGGGGTTAACGTCACTGCAATAAAGAGAAAGGCTTAAGCATCGACTCAGATAGAAGGTCTGGACTGACGGAGGTGTTAATGCAGCGGCTTAGGCACGAAGCCGTTTGCCGAAAATGTGTAGTAGAGGTACGAGCCCAGGGTACTTATTTAATTATCCACCATTCCACCTAAAGGGGGGGGGTGGTGCATGGTATAGCTTTAGATGTCTGTCGTTGAGCGGCGGGAACTGCACTTCCCCCCGGTGGTTGACGACGATGTAGGCCCCGCCTTCATATACTCGTTGGACTACATATGGGCCCAACCAATTTTCAGCAAGTTTGCCCTTAGGGTGGGAAGCCATGACTTCTTTTTTCTTCACCTTGACCAGGTCTCCCTTTTTAAATTCTCGTCCTTTGACGAGTTTGTTGAAGGCGCACGCCATGCGGGCTTGATACATCTGAATATTCTATTGTGCTCGGAGACGCTCCCCTTCTAAGTCAGCTAATTCCTCCAGTCTCCTTTGGACATTTGTTTGTTTGTCACGGGCCAGACCATGTTGAATGGCGACCCTCAATGAAGGCACTTCCAGCTCGATGGGGACCACGGCCTCCGAGCCGTATACAAGAGAGAAAGGTGAGCAACCTGTAGGAGTCTTGTAGACGGTTCGATATGCCCACAAAGCTTCATACATCTTTTCCTCCCAACCTCTTTTGTGAGAGCTGATTGTCTTAGACAGGAGGGTGCACAATGTCTTGTTAAAAGCTTCTGCCAACCCATTTGCCTATGGGTGGTATGGGGTGGAGGTTCTCCAATCAATTTTGTATTTGTCGGACAATCGGTAGATTTTTTGGTTCTTGAAGTGACTGCCATTATCTGATATGATTCGGCTGGGAACACCAAACTGGAATATGATGTTTTGTTTGATAAATCTGGCCACCAACTCCCCAGTCACTTCCTTGAGTGCCACCACTTCCGCCTATCTGGAGAAATAATCGATCGCCGCCAAGATATACTTGCATCTGGCAGAAGATGCTGGTAGAGGGCCAACCACATCAAGTCCCCATTGTGCAAAAGGCCAGCTGGGGATTGTTGGATGAAGCGGAACTGGAGGCCTTCTGGGTACATCAGCATGATCTTGACATTTTTGGCATGATTTTGCGAACTTGCAACAGTCATCGAATATAGTGGGCCAATAATAGCCCAGCTTCTTGATTTCAATCTTCATCTTCGGCACGGCTTGATGTGCTCCGACTGTTCCAGCGTGTACTTCTTACATCACCAACCATGCTTCTTCTATAGACAAGCAGCATAATAGGATCTTTTTACAGGCATCTGCCATAATTTGGAACAACGTTCCGCTTTTGAACTCATAGGAGTCTTTGATCCTAAGTAGCTTCATTCTTTGTTCCTTTTCTTTCGGCAATTGTTGATGCATGAACCATTGCAGGAGGGTCTCTCACCAGTCAGGCATTTCATATTCGTCCGGCTGCATATCCAGCATGCTGGGAACCTACCGTCGGTTGATCACAACAATATTCAAGGTCTCATCTAGTGGTACTGATAGAGAGCTGGCCAATTTTGCCAGGGCATCAGCTTGAGCATTTTGCCCTGGGCCCACATGATTAAGCTCAACGAAATAAAACTTTGCCATGAGGTGCAGTGCCTTTCGGTGGTAAGGAGTAAGCTCCAGCTTCCGGACATCGAACTCCCCTTGTATTTGCTTGATGACGAGCATGGAGTTGCCAAATACTTGTAGCATCCGGATCTCCATGTTGAGGGCAATCTGGAGGCCGATTATCAATGCTTCATATTCAGCTTCATTGTTAGTGCATGGCTTGTTTATTAAACATGAGGTATATACAACCTCCCCCGCTGGCGATTTCAGGACAATGCCTACCCCTGCTCTGACCTTGACCAGGCCAACTAGGGAATTTTCAGTTCCTGACGCTCCATCAAAGTAGAGCTGCCATGTAACCTACTGAGCTTGACATGCCTCTAAGGTTTCATCATCAAGGATTTCTTCCCCCAGGGGAGAGTCTTCTAGAACTGGGTGCTCCGCGAAGAAGTCTGCGATGGCTTGTCCTTTGACGGCTTTCTACGGCACATATGAGATGTCAAATTCCATGAGGATCACTGCCCATTTGCCTAAACGGTCTTTGAGTGCCAGTTGAGACAGTATGTATTTGAGTGGATCTGCTCTGGATATTAATTTTATTTCATGGGACAGCATGTAGCGCCAGAGCTTTTTAACAGCGAAGACTAGGGCTAAGCAGATCTTCTCAATGAAGGTATATTTCTCTTCAGTTCTCACCAATCTCTTGCTGAGATAATATAAACCTTGCTCTTTTCCTTCTTCGTTGTTCTAGGCCATCATTGCCCCTAGCGAGTAATGGGTAGCAGCTATATACAGGATTAGCGGCCTCCCCTTTATTGGTGCCCTGAGCACGGGAGTGGTCTTCAGGTAATCCTTCAACTTCTCGAAGGCTGCTTGGAATTCTTTGTCCCAGTAAAAGGGCACATCTTTCATCATCAATTTATGGAAAGGATGACACTGTCTCGATAAGTTGGAGATAAATCGGCAGATATAGGCCAGACGGCCTTGAAGAGACCGCAACTCGGTGAGGCTCCTAGGCGGAGGTAATTCTTGTATTACTTTTATTTTTTTTGGGTCTATTTCAATTCCTCTGTATCTAAACAATGAACTCAAGGAATTTCCCGCTAGATACTCCGAAGGGACATTTCATTGGATTCATTTTCAGCTCATACTGTCGAAGCCTTTGAAATATCACCCGCAAGTCTTGCAGATGATCTTCCCTTTTCCTGGCCTTGACAAGAAGATCATGAATATAGCATTCCACCTTCTTGTAGAGTAGATCATCAAAGATTTTCATCATGGCTCTTTGATATGTAGCACCAGCATTCTTAAGACCGAACGACATTCTTTTGTAGTGGAAGATGCCTTTGGGAGTTCAGAAGGCTATGTGGACCATATCCTGTTCAGCGATCCATATTTGATTGTAGCCGGATGACTCGTCCATAAATGTTAGAGCTTCATGGTCAGTAGTGGCATCGATCATTACTTCGGTGATTGGCACCGGGAAATCATCTTTCGGGCACGCCTTATTGAGGTCCCGGAAGTCGACACATATTCTTATCTGTCCATTTTTCTTCTTCACGGGCACTATGTTATCCAAACATGTGGTGTACTAATTCTCTTCAACAAAGCCGACATCAATGAGCTTATCTACCTCTTTGTTTATCTGATCAATCAGCTCCGGTCGAATGCGCTGGGAAGATTATTTCACTGGCTCTACCCTTGGATCTATTGCCAGCAAGTGCTGCGCCACACTGGGACTCAACCCAGGCATCTCCTTATAGGTCCAGGCAAAGCAATCCTTGTACTTTTTTAACAATTGCAGGTATTGCCCCCGCTCCTCCTGAGAGAGTAGGGCACTGAGAAAGGTGGGTCTTGGATCATCCTTACTTCCCAGATTTACCTATATTAGTTCATCAATGGTGGCTTGGCCTCCGTCTTCAATTTTAGGCGGTGTCGATTGTAAGTCGACAAAGTCTTCAATATCATCTTGTTCAGCCTCTAGGACTTCTACATTTTCTTCGGGTAAGGCCCAATTCAGTGTTGAGACGTCAGGCTGACTCAACAGCAAAGCTCCGCGTCAAACTATGCAACTTGGAGGAGGTGATGGCTAGTTCTGATTAGCTTCATTTCCTGGGTGATGAGGAGCCTGTCTTTGCTAGGCGCCGCAGGTCGCCTTGTTCTCTTCAGCTTTGCCATGGAATATCAGGCCTTTTATTGCAATACTGCTGTCATTTTCACCTTCTTGCTTTGTTTCCCCAGTTAGCGAATTCGGCTCCTGGGTGCATGTCGGTGTCTGCTCTTCTATAGACCATTCCTACTGTTTCAGGGCTCGGCAGTCTTCGAGGATGTGCTCAAATTCGAGATGCTCCTTCTCCTCTTCGGGGTCTTGGCTTTCTTCACTTATGACCTCATCAACCCTGATCCCAGCTTGAAATGGTGCTTCTTCAAGGATGACTTCCTCCCAGCATCTACATTCAACGACATCATCATGCCCTTTTGAGCACAGACTGTCATCAAAGGATAATGCACCCTCTGGGGAGTGGCACTCTGTTTCTTCATTACTAGTCGAGTAATCATCATAAACCACTCCCGGCGAGCTTTTAGCTGTGAAGATGGTAGAAATGACATCCACCTCTGTTTCATAATATTCCTGGAGGGTATACCCTAGCCCCGGGCTTCGAGTGAATTTCAGGAGTTCTTTGTCAGTGTTGGGTGGGTACCACAACCTTTTGAATGCCTCCCTTTGGCCGAAAGGCTGGAGAGAGAGGACTTGCATTTTGGTGAAGAGGTGGGAGACTCGGTCGGCCGTATAAGCCAGGCCCGATATTGGCACCATCCGACTTGCTGACTCTTCAGGGATAACACAGTCATCATCTTCTTTGTCAGTCGGTTCTCCAACATAAAATATTATGGGCGGCTCACAGAAGCGGGGGACTTCCATGGTCTTCAATGATTCCACTATTTGACATTCGAGGTCCAACACGGGTTTAAAAAGCCCTGATGGCACCTTGATGCATTCAAATATCTTTCCCATATCAGCTTCATCTCCTTTGGGATAGGTGACTGGTGGTGTAGCCCTAGAGACATCTCCCATCTCGGAAACATGAGACTTCCCGAGACTCAACATAGTCAGGTGGCAGTGGTGGGAAGCAATCATCTGATGAAGTTTTTCCTTCATTTTTCTTTGTAGGTGCCTCCTTTTTTACTGGCTCCCGGGATGCTTCCACATTGAGAGGTGCATCTAGTAAGTGACACTCGAAGACCTCAAAAGGATGCAAAGCAGCAAATACTCTTTCCTCCTTTTCATTCCGACAGTACTTGATGATATGGCGGAGTGTGGATGGCACTATCAGGTGCTTGTGCAGCCAGGGCCGGTCAAGCAGTGCCTTGTAAGAGGTACTGGAATTAATTACATGAGACTTCACTTTTATGGTGAGATCCCCTAGTGTAAGGTTGAATTCTGCTACTCCGAGCGGGACTTCGAACTTCTGGTTGAAGCCTGCGATTCTCATATCTCTTGAGGTGGACATCAAAATAGTACTTCTGGTATATGCGGTAAGGGAGAATATTAACTGCGGCCCCTGGGTCCACCAAGATTCAGCTCAGCGGTTGACAGTTAAGTTGCCCCCTCATGTACAGTGGCCTATTGTGGTTAGCATCTGGAATCAGCATGTCATCCTCCGTGAAGGTGATTGCCGGCCCGGACTGGTATTCTGTCAAACATGCTTCATATTGAGCTGGCGTCTGCAAAGCTTCAATCATCGCTTGCCATGCCTCTTCACTCAAAGATAAAATCTCCCATATAGTAAACCTGGTTGGGAGTTTCTTCAGCAGCTTCATTGTTCGACTGCCCACTCTAACATTGGACAACCACATCTCTTCTATCCACCGAGGCTCCAGGTCTCTTGCGGTGCTGTTGGTGAGGCTTGTTCTCCACCACCTTCGTTCTCCTGAGAGGGTTGTTGGGAGGATTCCTCGTGTCGAGGAGCTTTTCCAGTCGAAGAGGAACTGACGCCCACCCCGCTCTTTATAAAAGATGCAGGAGGAGGTAGAAAGCAAGGACCTTCAGCCTCAGGATTGGAGCTTTGACTCGGCTGCTTCCCTTTTATAATGGACAAAAATTCAGTGAAGGAGGGAATGTCGCCGTCCCCCTTTTCTTGTGAGTAAAGATCGGGTGGAGGAGGAATCCTGTTACCCTTGACTTCAGGCTCGGGTATCTAGTAGGGATGTTCATTTCTGAAGATAATATTATGATTTCTGGAGGAAGGCGCCCCCATTTCTTCCCAGAACGGGTGGCATGAGCCGTAGTTGAGGCTTCCGCCTGATTTGCTTCGGAGGGTGTGCCGCCCAATTCATCCACTTCACCTTCTCTTGGCAAGCTGAACAAGGTAGACAGGGTGTTGCAGTGTAGGGTAGTTACCCTCTTGTTTCTTGTTCTTTCCTTCTTTCGCTAATCAGGCTTGGTTGGCATCTGCCCCCAGAATAGGTCGCCAGTAGCTTCTTCTGTCTTCTTTTCATTTTGCTCTTCAATGGTCAGATTTTCTAATTGCTCCCATGGTACATGGTCCTTCACTAGCAAAGGCGTCAACTTGGGCTGCTCGTACTCATCAAGCCCATTGATGTAAGCTTGCAGGCGCCGCACTTCAGGGCTTATTTCTTTATGAGAGGGTAGCGGAGTCTGCCTCCTCCAGTTGTGAGTTGGAATTCGGATGACTACCGGCGAGTATGTTGTCTGCCATGCAGGAGCTACCGGGGGTGGAGTGTGTTGTGCAATGACAGCACGTATGTGAGCGCCTGTGATTTCACGAGCTGGCGGTCTTCTTCTTGTTCTTGTAAGCACGGACTGCCATCCTGCCTGTTCTGCAATGGGTGTGAGGAAACATGCCTCATAGGTGTGCTGAGTGCTAACTTCGAATACCTCTTCCGGTAACTGCTGGTACAGTGACACCATGTTAACAATTTGCCTTAGCACTGGGGGTTCATGGGGGCATGGTGGGTTGACCTAGTGCTCACCCATCTATAGCTCCCCTTTCTTTATAATTCCTTCCACTATGTCCTTAAACACGTAACAATCTTCTATAGCGTGCCCCAGCATTCGGTGATACAGGCAGAACAAGGGATCATCTTGTCTCTTAGCATCAACAGGTCTCTTCAGCTCGAGCAGTGTTATTTTGTTGTATTTGTACGCCCATTCAAACAAGACCTGAGTTTTATCCTTTGGGAATGAGTATAGCTTCTTCATCTTGTCTCTTAATGAAGAACCTTCTTTCTTATCGGCAGGCTTGGCCGGCGGAGGAGTAGCTACTATTTTAGCATTTTCTCTTTGTTGCTCAAAGGTTTTGAAATCAACAATGTTCGCCTCTTTCGGGGTTGGTCGCCGATCAACAGCCTTGCCCTTTTGAACTGCGGAAATGCTGGCTGAAGAATGCTTTGTGAGGAAGGACTCGACCACTGCCATAACATTGTTAAGACGGTCAAATGACATGATATCAATGCCAATCATCTTTTCTAGCACCTCCCTTCTTAGATTTTGTTTACAAATCTGGACAGCATCTTCTTGGTGTGGAGGCCGTTTACATCTCATGCTGAGATTTCTCCACCTCTTAATATACTCCAAGGCGGCTTCATCTTGCTTCTGCCTGGTGGAGTACAGTTCTGCCATTGTGACTTCCCTCTTAGTGACATGAAATCTTTCGCAGAACTTTCACTGCATATCGGGCCAGTCTAAGATTGACCCGGCCGACAAGCCTGAGTACCATTCAAAGGCCAATCCGGTAAGAGATGACCCAAAGAATTTTAGTAAATAGGCTTCGTCTGCCGCCAGATCGCCCATCATTATCATGTAATAAGATATGTGTTCCCTGGGGGAACCCTGCCCGTTAAACTTTTCAAACTTGGGCGGTTTATTAATGCCGGGTGGTAACCTCTTCACAGCATACTGTGGTGGGTAAGGCACTCGGTATGCATCAAAGGTGCTGAAATCACCATCAGTTCTCTCTGACAGCTTCATTTCAATCATCCTCTAAACCATCAGTTTATTCATCATAGTAGGGTCTACCGGCTCTGGGTAGAAATGCGCAGACTGGTGCGTGAAAGGAGTTGTCATAGTCATAGCATGTGGTATAGGTTGTGTTGATGGTGGCAACTACTGTACTTGAGAAATTGACGGTTGCGCCGGTGGCAGTTGCAAAAATTGCTGGAAAGGAGCCTTTTCACGACCCATCAATTGAGGAGCAGTGGGTGGTGCAGCCTCGACCGAGCTAGAGATCCCTCGGGATGACTCAACATGCATATCTTGGTGCTTGGATACAGGAGTTTGTTCAGCTTTTTCACTCAGTTGTCTCTTCAGTGATTCAATTTCTTATTGGTATCTGTGGAGCATCATTAGGATAGCCGGGTCCAAAGTCGTGGCCATGGGCATTTGACGAGGATTGTAAGCAACATGAACATTTATCAAATTATGTTTATTTTGAGTGTTTTATTTTATAGGTCACATTCATAAGCTTATGTGTGCTTTGAAGATGTGTCACCATTATGTTAGTGTCTTAAGTCTTCCCACGTGAGTTATAAAGAGTTGTTAGGTGATGTTTGGTCATAAAAAAAAAGAATGGTGTCAAAAATATTTTGTGAGAGGAGACAAGAAAGTGAAAAAAAAAGAATGAGAATTTTTTTTTTGGAATAGATAAAAAGGGAGAAGGTTAAAAGAATAGAGAGGGAACATATTTTGTGAAATAAAAAAAGGGGGGGTTCAAAAAAAATGGACAATGAGGTGAGAAAAGAATAAAAATCATACTACTCGGGTTTCTGTCCCGCATCAGTTTGGTATCAGAGCAAGTTGCCCACTTGTTCTCACAAGTCAGGTCCTTGGCCAAGTCCGCTCCACCGGGAAGGAAGAATTTGAAGCTTCGGATGCATCGTCCTTGAGATGGGGGCGGGTGCGAGGCCCCATTCGAAGCTCTAGATCCGTCCTCCTTCGCTCCACCGAGAAGGGAGAATTTGAAACTTTTTGTGCATCGTCCTTGAGATGGGGACGGGTGCGAGACCCCACTTGAAGCTCCAAGTCCGTCCACCTCTGCCGTCCGTCTTCGCCTCCACCGACGCCGCTACCACAAGGGTCCTGCAATTCGAGGTTCGAGGTCGAACCTCCTCCAAGCGGAGGGGTTTGACGAGGATCGTAAGCAACATGGACATTTATCAAATTATGTTTATTTTGAGTGTTTTATTTTATAGGTCACATTCGTAAGCTTATGTGTGCTTTGAATATGTGTCACAATTATGTTAGTGTCTTAAGTCTTCCCACGTGAGTTATAAGAGTTGTTAGGTGATGTTTGGTCATTAAAAAAAAGAATGGTGTCAAAAATATTTTGAGAGGAGACAAGAAAGTGAAAAAAAAGAATGAGAAATTTTTTTTTGGAATAGATAAAAAGGGAGAATGTTAAAAGAATAGAGAGGGAGCATATTTTGTGAAATAAAAAAAGGGGGGGTTCAAAAAAAAATGGACAATAAGGTGAGAAAAGAATAAAAATCATACTACCCGGGTTTCTGTCCCGCATCAGCATTTCTTCCCCCATTTTGCTCGAAGTTCCTTCAGATGGGACTGGCAGGGGAATATCTTCTTCTTCTGATGTCACCACGTTAGCAGTTAAGGTGGTAACCACTGGCATGCTTTCAGCCATTCTAAGCACTTCCTTGGCGGCCTGGCTTCTTCTTGTCACAGCCCCAAATCTGTGGGCTAATTTGGTGAGTGTAGACATGCTAAAATTGATGCTATATTGAATAAATCTCATGTCACCATGTGACGCCCCAGAATGGACTTCAATATTGGCTTAATATGAAGTATTTCTATTTTTCGTGAATTAATTTCTTGCCTTTTTTATAATTAACGCCCTGATCAGGGGCACTATTTAAATTGACGGCATGGCCAAGGGCGCCTCTTTTAACAATGGACGACTACCAACACGGGCGTCATTTTCTGGATTTACTGAAAATTCTAAATTTCAAATAAAATGAAAATTGTAGGATTAACTTCTTTCATAAAGGCGTTGATTATTTGACGTCTGTCTGGCAGGCGTCAGTTGATAATTTTAAATAAGGAAAGTTATTTGTTTCTATAAATAAATTCAGGAATTGACGCCTTGATGGGAGTCGTTATTCTAATTAACGCCTTTGGATGTGTCATCATTTTTAATTGACGCCCTTCATGGGGTCGTCATTTTCAATTCCGTCTCCCTTTCGCATGCTTCTTTCCAGTAATGGTTCCTTCCTGATTTTGAGCCTTGTATTTGACTGGGAAGGGAGTTTCTTGATGGAAGATCTTTACCTTGTTTTAATCCTTGTTCTCCAAGGATCTTAGCCCTATAAATACCCCTCCTGGGTCTCTTCGCGCGAGAGAACAGAGAGAGAGAGAGATCATCATTAAGAGAGCAGAGCTGACAGAGAGAAGAGTGTCTTATTTGTTTTGCAGGTTCTTCATCCAAACGAGCTCTCCCTTCCAGGCGATTCTCTTCTTCTTCCACAGATGAACCACTGCAGTTCCATCGCATATTGAAGCTCTCCTCCCTTTACTGCTGCACACACAGCAGAAAGGAATCCTTCCTTTAGTTATTTAGTTGTTATTTTCGTAACATCATCACACATCCTCCCTCCCTCTAGTTCTTGCTAGATCTCATACTCTACATATTATTGCTTAGCATTACATCCATATTTTTTCAAACCTTGTTACTCCTCTTAGGGGTTTAAAACCAAAACACACAAGGTGTGTTCATGTTCATGTTCAATTTGATTAATTTCATAATCTTAGAACTTTGATATTACACCCTTTGACTAATCCACTCTTTTATTTGACTTGTGTGTTCTTGCAAGGTAATCAAGACTAAGAACCCCCTTCATCGGCCGGCCGGTAGAAGGAGGAAGAAAGGGTTCACAATCTCCCCCGCTTAACATAAGGTACTCGCGATCATCTTTTTTTTTCTTATTTGAGGTAACCCCTCTGGCGATCACATTCCCCTTTAGCATCCCACGCATGCTCTTCCTTTCACCATTTAATTTTTAAGCTTTAGAAATTGAGTTTGGGTTTCAATCCCCTTTTCATTAAGTGGATTTTTCATAATCTACAAATTGGCGATCACGGTGGGACCTCTAGTGTTTTTAGTTTGATTACCCCTCCCATGTGCTCCACGTAGCACACTCCCATTGGCACCCTCGCATGCCCCTCCCATTGACACCCTCGCGTGTCCCTGCCATTGGTACCCTCGCGTACCTCTCCCTCGTGCTCCATGTAGCACCCTCCCATTTGCGCCCTCGGTGCCCCTCCTTTGACACCCTCGCGTGTCCCTCCCTTGTGCTCCACGTAGCACACTCCCCATTGTGCACCACATGCACACCTCCCCACTGATTAGCCAGTTTTGTAGTTTCCATTGGTTTATTCTGATTGTCAGTTCATTAAGCTGAAGTAATGCCTTCCCTGCTGCCGTCATTTTCTTATTCACGCCTCGTACAGAGGCGTCATTTCTTCATAAGACGCCTTACAGCAAGGCGTCATTTCCATTGTTACTGTTTGTTTTGATGCGGTTGGATCATTGTGCAGTGATTTTGACGCCCCTACTCTCGGGCGTCATTTTATCATTGGATGCCTTAGCTTAAGGTGCCATTTTCTTAATTATTGGTGATTTGGTTATTCCCTGAGTATTTGTTTACAGTGCTTTGCGCCTCTGCCCAGAGGTGTTCTTTTCACTATTTGCGGTGATTAGCGCCTGCACTCCAGGCGTTGTTCATTAAATTAGCGACCTGCCCTGGGTCGTGTTTTTGTTCTGTGCCCATAGAACTACTCTTTTTGTCCGTTTGATTGACTGATCATATATCTGTTGGTGATATTACCTGTTTGCATTCATCTTGGCATACGGTTTGGGAGACCTCCTCTCCCCACACTTGTTAGGAGTTTTCACCCCTCTTGGTGAAGGAAGGACCCTCCATTGAGCATTCCGTCTCTTTAGACCGAAAATTCCTAAGCCAAGCCTCTGTAAGTCCTCGCACCCGTGGATTCTCTCACGGACGCTAGGTAGGTTGTACCATTGAAGTACCCGGAGTATAGATGACCCATTCGTTGGAAAGGAGAGAAAATCTAGATACCCGGAGATTATACCCAAATTTTCAACCAGGATCCACCTTTGAAAGAAAGTACCTAATATTGAATCCACCCTAATTTCCAAGAGAAATATTAAAATCTTGCGCTCATTACAACTTGTGTGTT
This sequence comes from Amorphophallus konjac, assembly GCA_022559845.1. Taxonomy (NCBI): domain Eukaryota; kingdom Viridiplantae; phylum Streptophyta; class Magnoliopsida; order Alismatales; family Araceae; genus Amorphophallus; species Amorphophallus konjac. The sequence goes on from JAHNEJ010003152.1 coordinate 50,864, forward strand.
TCTTTCGAAAAGGTGATATCTTTTGGGTTATATCTTATTGTGAGACATTCATCTCTTTCTCCTTAAGTATGAAATTGCGTTCAGGTAAAATTCTCAACATGGCCAACTACGGATACACTTATGATGGTAATGAGGAGGGTCATTCTGACCCGTTTTATGATATTCCCTCTCAAGATTCTGTTTATTATGAGGGAAACTACCATTCTTCCTCCAATCAAGTCCATATGGTGGACACCACCACTACTGCTTTGGAGGTTGAGCCTTCTTCCCAGGCCCGACCTACTACCCAGAATACTCCAGGGGACACTTCCTCTTCCCTCAATCTCAATGAAATTCTCAAGGCTATTGCTCAGCTGGACGATTCTCAGCGCCAGGTAGCTCAAGCCGCTCTTCTGAAGGGAAAGTTCATCCCGTCGTCTTCTAACCCTCATCAGGCCATGGGTGGCCACTCCGCTAATTCTCCTAATGACCCATCAGTCGTCCCTAGGGTACCCTCGCGCCCATCAACTCCTGTTGTGACTATGCCGGACCAACCGGCAAGTCACTCCATTGTTAGGCCTCAGCAGCCCCTTGGTTCCCAAATTCTAAGAAGGCCTATAACAAACCAACATTCCTTTCATCAGGCCCCAGTCGAGTCTGATAACCATGCTCTGTTATTCCAAAGGATGGCCAAAATGGAGGAACAGCTTAAGAGGGTCACTACACCCAAGGTTGCTCCTGAGATCGTGCTTCCCCCTATGCCGGTTTTCCATCTACCACCATCAGAAATGCCGAATTTCTGGCGATATAATGGCACGGGCAACCCGAACATCCACCTGAAGGATTTTATGTATGAAGCGTCATTTTGGCAAGATAATAAAAATTCATTGGCTTATCTCTTCAGGCGGTCTTTGGATGGCCCCGCACTTGAATGGTTTTATTCCCTGGAGCCGGCCGATGCCGGTGATTTTGATATAGTTCAACGAAAATTCATACAGAAGTACAATGTTGGGTCCCGTAGTGCAAGAACACGGATCTAGAGGGGGGGTGAATAGATCCTTCTACTAAAACTATGTCCAATAAAAATACACAAACTAGCGCACAGCGGAATTAACAAGATTGATAAGATTGAGGAATTAGCTAATCACGATAACTAGGTTCTCTCGATCTCACCGTTCACACACGAACATTCAACCAATATAAATAGTTAAGCACGTATCCACAAAAGCAAACCACAAGACACAGAATTTTTAAGGTGGTTCGGGACCACGACGGGTTCCCTACGTCCACCCCTCACCAAACTCGGTGAGGCTTCACTCGGGGATAAATCCCCAAACGGAGACGACGCTCCAAACACACACGGGACGACGCCCGCACACACACGGACGGAGACGAAGTCTCCCACACGATCTGACGACTGGATCACAAACACAACACACGATCCGACGACCGGATCACAACACACACACGATCCGACGATCGGATCACAACACACACACACGCCGCAACAACCGCAGCACAAAGACATAAACACGATCGCACGGAGGCGATCAAACACGACCGTATACACAACCGGTCACACACACAAATATCTCTAATGTTCAGAAAGTGAACACAAATATTCAGGCATGCTCAAACCCAAAATATAGATCATTGAATACATCACAAAGAATTGATAGAAGACATAGAAGTGATCCCCCTTTGTTCTTCAAGGTCGGTTGATGATGTGCCTTGAACCACGAGTTGGAGGGAAGCCGGATGAAGACGATCCTTACGTCTTCTTGATCCTCTCTTCGATCCGCACCTTTTCTTCTTCTTCCACGATCTCCAGATCTTCACGAAAGTAGATGATATCCTCCTTGGAAGAGCTCCAGCACGTTCTCCTCTTTTTCTTCACCTATACGAAAGAGCAAATGAACATTAGGGTTAATCACATCCCAAATTCATAACTCTTATATAAGCAACTGAAGGGGTGGGGAAAAGACTCATAAAACCCTCCTAATACATGTTAAAAACACCTTAATAACAATAGAAACTAATAGGGGGTAGTATGGTAATGTTTGAAAGGGTTTTCAAAGGGTTTTAAACACTTTCGGAAGTCCCGTCCGGAAGGGGTCGACCCTTGGGGTCGACCCTCGGGCAACAGGTTGCTGGAAAACACAAAACAGCACCTTGTGTTACAGGGGTCGACCCTTGGGGTCGACCCCTGGGGTCTGTTGTGTATCCCTTGGTTTTAATGATGACAATAGGATATGTTTGACTAATCTAAGTTCTATCTTGTTTCTTAAAGCAAATGGTTTGGTTATTTGTGTAAAGATAGTGCATTGAATTAATGCCTATTTGATGATGACAAATATGCTTTTATATACATTTGGAACTTCAAGTCAAATCTTATAAGTTAAGCAAATTTCAGGTTCACTGAAATCCAAGTGGAATCAACAAATCAGTATAAGCGTGAAAGACTGTCTGTCGACCACTGAAGAAGCTATGGTCGACCAACGAACTCAACCAGAAAAGCATCAGATCATCTGTCTTCTGGAAGCACCTTGGCTGTCGACCAAAGCCCCACCTCTGGTCGACCACAGAAAAGACAGAAACAACAGACAGAACTGCTGGCCATCTGGAAACTGCCCCCTGTCGACTAGCGACCAGGCTGTGGTCGACCAACGGGCGACGTGAGTTTCAGCCAGAAGAACCGGCCGTCTGGGGACTGCCCATTGTCGACCAGCGACAGGGTCATGGTCGACCACGGGTTTTTATATCGTCCAAAACCGAACTCTAACCGAATTCTGTTTTGGTTCCTTAAAACCTGCAGATGGTTGTTGCAGGTTGTTGGGCTGCTCAGAAGATAAGATTCCGCACGGGAATCAAGGAAACAATCTTGCTTAGAAGTGGTCAAACTCGTTCTAACGATTGGATTTAAACCGATCCCTGTTTTCTAGCAGATTGGCGCTCGATCTGAAAATTGAGCGGGAAGAACTTTATTCTTGAAAATAAAAGAGAGAGAGCACGGAATAGAAGCCAAGGAAGATACACACAGAAGAGGAAGAAGGAGCTCTCCACCAATCAAAAATCTGCAGAAAGGTTAAAGGCAATCTCGTTGCTGCAGAAGGAAGACTTAGCTCAAGACTGTGCGATTTCCAGCAGCAGAACAATCGAAGGCAACTGACTGGAAGATCAACAGGGAGTCTAGGCTTCTTCATAAGCGTGATCAAGTCCCAGGCTGAACACCTATTCTTCTACACACGCCAATATTCAGTCCTGTCTTTCATCACCTGTTCTTATCATCTTTTCATTTCTGATTACAATTATTGTCAAGCTGTGAGGCAGCAGAGTCAAGCTGTGTGTCAGCAGGTACAAGCTGTGTGTCAGCTGTGTTTTGGGTGAGATCAGAGATTCTCATAGTGAAGCCTTGCTTGAGTTAAGCAAGGGGTGGATGTAAGTCTCAGGAAGAGACTGAACCACCTTAAAAATCCTCTCTTGTGGTGTGCTTGTGTGTGTTTGATTTCCTATACGTATGCTTGCATCTTTACTATCCGCATTAGTTCTATAATTCATTAATTACCAGTAGCTCATCTGGTCGATAGTTAGTAAATTATCAAAAAGGGGGAAAGATCTATTCACCCCCCCTCTAGATCTATTCAGTCCGTATCCAACACGTGGTATCAGAGCAGGTTCTCCAAAAATGTGGTCTAACAACCAGGAGAGACCGGGCGGACTGAACTCTAAAAGCCTCATAGCTGAGGGGCACTCTGTAACTAGACCTCCATATTTTGATGGAACTGATTATTCTTATTGGAAAAATCGTATGCAGGTGTTCTTACGTGCGCAAGACCACGAGATGTGGAGGGTAGTGAGCCGCGGACCTTTTGAGCTACCGGAAGATGAAGAAACCTGGACCAGAGAACAGGTCAGGAAATCAACTGTCAACTGGGGAGCCATGAACGTGATGCAGTGCTCACTACACCCCACAGAATTCTCAAGAGTTTCCCAATGCGCAACAGCCAAAGAAATGTGGGATCGTCTAAAGGTAATCTACGAAGGTACTTCCGAGGTAAGAGAGACAAAAGCAAATATGCTAGTCTCAGAATATGAAATGTTTAGGATGAAAAATGATGAAAGTATTTCTGAGATGTATGCCAGATTAGTACAATTGACTAATGGCTTGAAGAGCTTAGGGAAGACATACAAAGAGCAGGAATTAGTGAGGAAGATTTTAAGGTCTCTCACATCGATGTGGCATACCAAGGCCACAGTCATTGAGGACTCAAAGGATCTCACAACAATGACAGTGGATGAGTTAGTAGGATCTCTGATCGCCTATGAGGTCAATCTGAAGAGAAAGGAAGATGAGGGCAAGAAAAAGAAGCAACTTGCCCTAAAGACTAAGACAAGCACCTCTGAGGTGTCTGACAATGAAGACTCATCTAGCTCAGGTGAAGAATCTGGTGAGCTAGCCATGCTTACAAGAAAATTTAAAAAATTCCTGCGAAAGGAAGGTAAAGGATTCAGAAATCCAAAGGGCATGGTAAGGAAGTCATCCCAGTTTAAATCTGATAAACATAAGGCTCCTTCTAACAAACTCATTTGCTACAATTGCAGGCAGCCTGGACATATGAAGGCTGAATGTCCAGAAGCTCCTAAGAAATCAAGCTTCAAGTGGAAAGGCAAGAAACCCAAGGCGATGATTAGCACTTGGAGTGAGGAGGAAGAGAGCAGTGAAGAGGAAACGACTTCCGAGGAAGAAGAAGGAAAGCTCTGTCTGATGGCCAAGGGAGACAACAGTGATCTTGAGGTAAGTTCCCCATTTCAAGACTTCTCTAGTTCGGATTGGGAAGCAGTATATTCAGAATTGCTTGATACTTATGAAAGAATAAGAAAGGAAAATAAACATTTGAAGAAGAAGATCAGTCAACTGAATAAAGACAGCAATTCAATGGATAACAAAACTGAACTAGAAATGGAAATCAAGTCACTGAAAAACAAGCTGAATCAAATGGACTTAGATGAAGAAAACCACAAGAGAATGTCCGAAGAGAATGAAATGCTAAAAAACGACATTGATGAGTTAAAACTAAAGACTCAAGAATATGAACAGGAAACTAAGTTAAGTCAAGAAAGAAACAATTCACTCAAGGAAGAAAACAACCAACTCCTAAGAGAAATAGAAAGAATTAAGAGTGACCTGAAAAACAAACAGGAGACCTTGGAAAAAATGACTCAAGGTCAAGAAAACTTAAATGCTGTCTTGGGAATAAAAGTAAACTTTCAAAAAGAAGGGTTAGGATACAATCCTACGGCTAAAAAGGAATTCCAAATAAAAACCGTAACTGGGATTGCTGACTCAAAAGGAAAAAGGCCCCTGATTAATCTATACCAAGATAAACAAGAGGATGTAGCTGAATGCTCCTCCAAAAGGAACAATGTCACCAAGGAAGAGAGAAATTTTAAAGAGAAAACAGTCAATCAATATAAGATTCAAAATAATAAACAAGAAACCCAAATTCACAGAAATCACCAAACAAACCAAGGACTAAACCAAGTTAAAAGACATAAATCTGGAAAACAAGATGTCTGGAGACAGGCTGGTCGACAACAGACCCTTCATCTGTCGACCAGAGGATCTGCCAGAACAGGCGCTGGTTACTGGAGAAGCAGTGGTCGACCACAGGTACACCAGATGTCGACCAGAGGTGCTGCCAGAACAGACGCTGAGGTCTGGAGACGCGATGGTCGACCACAGACATACCAAAAGTCGACCATGGCCAGACAAGCAAACAGAAATCACAGGTTTTCTCGGGTAAAACAAAATGAAAACTTGAATACACAAAGGTGGACTCAGATTAAAGAAGCTTTAGAACAAAAGCAACCCAATCTGAACAAGTTCAGAAATAAAAATTTACACTGCTCTAACAGAATCTGGGTTCCCAAGGGATTACTGCAGCAGTTTCATGATTTCACAAGCTATCTTGGACCCGGGTACCATTGGGGTCCAAAAGTTTCTGTGTAACTTGTGATGCAGGTGTGTCTGGCAGCTATACACAACAAGTGGTACTTAGATAGTGGCTGCTCAAGACATATGACAGGGGACAAGGCAAAATTCTCCGAGCTAAACTCAAAAGATGGAGGACATGTGACATTTGGAGGAAATAACAAAGGCAAGATCATTGGGAAAGGTAAGGTAGGTAAGACATCTACAAATTGCATTGAAGATGTACTGCTAGTGGATGGCCTGGAATATAATCTTCTAAGCATCAGTCAGCTATGCGACAAAGGCCATCAAGTAGTCTTTGATTCTAAGATCTGTAAAATTCTTGAACCAAATTCGGTTAAAGTTAAGTTTATGGGCAAGAGAGTAAATAATGTCTACATGATAGACTTGGATGATCCAGCCCACTCCAACTTGTGCCTCACCGCCAAGAAGGAGGACCTGACTTGGTTGTGGCACCGAAGGCTAGGGCATGTTAGCTACAGGGTGCTGCACAAATTGGTTAAGAATAAAATGGTTTCTGGTTTACCTGAAATTTCATTTGCTCAAAATGTCAAAGTATGTGAATCATGTACCCAAGGTAAGCAAACAAGAAAATCATTCAAGGGTAGAACTGAAAGTCAATCTCTAGACCACTAGAACTTGTGCACATGGACCTTTTTGGCCCAACGAGAACTGCTAGTCTAAGTGGTAAGAGATACGGTTATGTACTTGTTGATGATTTCTCTAGATTTACATGGGTCATGTTCTTATCTCATAAAAGTGATGCCTTTTCTGAGTTTCAGGAATTTTACAAAAGGATGAAGCAGGATGGAAAGTCCAAAGTGTGCACAATAATATCTGATCATGGGGCAGAGTTTGAAAACTCTGAATTTGACTTATTTTGCAGAAACAAAGGCATAACCCACAGATTTTCCTCACCAAGGACTCCAGAACAAAATGGAGTTGTGGAGAGAAGGAACCGCACTCTTGTAGAAATGGCTAGAACCATGTTGATTGAAGCCAATCTTTCAAGGAGATTTTGGGCAGAGGCAGTCAACACAGCATGCTACATAGTAAACCGAGCAATGGTAAGACCAGCTAGTGAAAATACACCATATGAGGTGTTCAAAGGTAAGAAACCATCCCTAGCTCATTTTAGAATTTTTGGGTCAAAATGCTTTATTCATAACAATGATAAAAAGATCTTGGACAAATTTGAACCAAAGAGTGACCCAGGAATCTTCTTGGGCTACTCTGACCGATCAAGAGCCTATAGAGTCTACAACACCAAAGATCAACTTGTTGAAGAATCCCCACATATCACATTTGATGAAAATAATGACTTTGACAAAACTGGACAGGTAGGCAAAGATGAAGATGGGGAATTTCTGGAAGGCAAAGAGGAACCAATGGAGACTGAAGCAGAACCAAAGCAAGGTGATTCCAATGATCAACCCGAAGGAGAGATCATCCCAGGTAACAATTCTGAAAATCTGAGATTTCTCAGAGATCATCCTCTAGATAACATCATTGGAGTAATTAATGAACTGATGAAAACTAGATCTCAGCTTAAAACAGTTGATGAATTAGATCAGCTAGCCCTTGTATCTCAAGTTGAGCCTAAAAATGTAGAGGAAGCTTTAAGAGATGAATCTTGGATAAATGCCATGCATGAAGAATTAAATCAATTTGAAAGAAATCAGGTTTGGAAACTTGTTCCCAGACCCTCATCTCATCCTGTTATTGGAACCAAATGGGTTTATAAAAATAAGCTTAATGAAGAAGGAGTTGTTATGAGGAACAAGGCTCGGTTGGTGGCTAAGGGGTATAACCAAGAATTTGGAGTTGATTTTGAAGAATCATATGCTCCAGTTGCAAGGTTAGAAGCCATTAGAATATTGTTAGCATTTGCGGCGTCCCATGGAATTAAATTGCAGCAAATGGATGTAAAAAGTGCCTTTCTAAATGGCTTTGTAAAGGAAGAAGTCTTTGTGGAACAACCCCCTGGTTTTGAAAATGATGATTTTCCTAATCATGTCTTTAAACTGCATAAGGCTTTGTATGGTTTAAAGCAGGCTCCTAGGGCATGGTACGACAGACTGAGTTCATTCCTCACCAAAAAGGGCTACACAAGAGGTAAAATTGATCAAACATTATTCTCCAAGACCCAAGGTAAGAATATACTAATTGTGCAAATCTATGTGGATGATATTGTGTTTGGATCCACTGAAGCTTCATTATGTACTGAATTTGCAAATCTAATGACCAATGAGTTTGAAATGAGTTTAATGGGTGATTTACAGTTCTTTCTTGGATTGCAGATTCTACAATGTAGAGAAGGCTACTTCATAAATCAATCCAAGTACATAAAGGAGATGCTGAAAAAGTTTGGCATGGAGAGCTGCAAACCAATAGAGTCACCCATGGGGACAAATGCAACATTGGAGGCTGATGTAAAAGGTAACATGGTAGATGCCAAGAAATACAGAGGTATGATCGGATCCCTACTATATTTAACTGCCTCTAGGCCAGACATTCAGTTCAGTGTATGCATGTGTGCTAGATATCAATCTAGCCCTAGAGATTCACATTTAGGGGCTGTCAAGCGTATCTTTCGTTACCTTGCCGGTACCCAAGAATTGGGTTTATGGTATCCTACTTATTGCAAACTAGATTTAATTTCATATTCAGATGCTGATTATGCTGGTTGCAAAATTGATAGGAAGAGTACTAGTGGTTATTGTCAAATATTAGGTGGATGTTTAATATCATGGGCTTCTAAAAAACAGCATTCTGTGGCACTCTCCACTGCTGAGGCTGAGTATGTCGCAGTAGGGAGCTGTGGTACACAGGTTTTGTGGATAAAACATCAACTCCAAGACTACAATGTAGATCTTGGATGTGCACCTATTTTCTGTGACAACACTAGTGCTATTAATTTGTCTAAAAACCCCATTCAACACTCTAGGACAAAACACATTGAGATCCGTCATCACTTTCTAAGAGATGAGGTCTCCAAAGGAAATTTCATGCTTCATTTTGTAGAAACTGAAAAACAACTGGCAGACATTTTCACAAAACCCCTTAACAATGACAGATTTTCAACTCTAAGAAGGGAGTTAGGAATTTGTAGAATTTCTCCTGAAAATTCTTGAAATAATCATATTCATGTGTTCACTGCATAGATTCTGTCATTTCTGTCTAAGTTATGTCAACTAGGTCTCTAGTACTGGTCAAGTTTTTGAGTTTGGAAAGTCTTGTGTCGGGTGCTACTTCAGCAAGTTCTACAGAATACTGGTTCTCTACGGCTCATCTCTTGTGGTCGACCACAGACAAGGCGCTGGTCGACCAAGGCATCAGGACAGGAAATAGTTAGCTCTGGGAATTCGCAGCTGTCGACCACAGGCGATCCAATGGTCGACAACAGGTTTGTCAGAACGCAGTCTTCTCAACAGGCAGGTTCTGTGTCAGCACAAAGGTCGACCACAGGCCACTCCATGGTCGACAAAGGACCTGAAAAAGGGAAATTAGATCTAGTCAGGCTGCTGGCTTTGGTGGGAAATCTTCTGAACTTTTTGGACTCTGAGCTCAGTTTTGCTTTACTCACTCATCCTTGTTCACACTTCCTATTCCTTGTGTCTCTATATCTCTTTGTGGCCAACTTATTGTTTTCTATCTTCAGCAAGGACTCACAAATTGAGGGGGAGTAAAAAGTGTAAACTCATTCCTTAATAAATCATTGAACAACCTAACCATATCTTACAAGAAAATCACCAAAGTCATCAATGAGAGTAAAGGTTAAGTGTAGTAATGAGAATTTGACCTGTACTACTGCAATAAATTCAAACCATAACTATGACTCTGACTCAAGACTATTGAGAACTTATGTTTTTAGTAATGAGACTGTTTCTCTATCTGTGTCTGTGTTGGACAGTGAAAATAAACGCAGCTATAGCATGAATGTATATGGAATACGCCATAATTCTGCCTTCTTGGTAGAGCAATGGACTGAGTTCTGAGAAACTACTGTTCTCTATCACAAAGCAAAATTGGCTGAAAAATTAAGTGGGAGACATGTATGTCATGAAGACTCAATCTACCTCTGCCACTCTCAAAATTATTAATTGGGCATCCTGAGTAACTGGGGATATTGGCGTCTGATAAACGTATATCCTCACGGATAAAAAGTGTGTCCCAGTTAAAAGTGGAATGGTTAGGCATGCTAAGTAGCCGGGGTTTCTGGCGTGTAAAAAGCGTGTCTCCTCGTGTGGAAAAGCATGTGATAAACCTGACCACAGCTCTTAAATATTTCAAAACGAAAAGGCAACAAAAATGGTTGACCTAATGCACTATATGCAAATAAAAGCATAAAACACTGTTCAGCTTGTTCAGCTAGTAAAATTATCTCATGAACCATATTATAAGTTTAAGGAGCCGTGAGTAAGAAAGTGGATATGGGGAGTCAATTTATTGGGGCAATACTTTCAAATTCTTTGAACCACAAGACCCACTCGAATTTGTCACAAGGTGGTCTTTGAGAAAGGGAGGAAAGGTTACTTAAATGTCTTATTAAAGAAAGGGGGTACACTTCAACCATTTCCCAAAATATGAGTTATGCTGATTAAATCCTGACCGCTCGTTTGTTTCATCGCGTTGGTTCACTTTTTGCTGTTGACAAAGGGGGAGAGAGAAGCTTATGTGTCATTGTGTGCCTAGATGTGTGTCTAGATGTCAAGTTTACTTTGTCTACGTGTCCTCAGTGTCTTTATCCTTTTTTGAGTCTCTCATGTAATTAGTGCTATTATTTTTGAAAGTCACATCAAACGAATTATCTGAATGAAATCTGTGCTATGATAGCCTTGCATGCAATATCAAATGAATTTTATAATCTGTTGTTTGTCACAATGACTCATGGTTGTCATCATCAAAAAGGGGGAGAATGTTGTGCATCCCTTGGTTTTGATGATGACAATAGGATATGTTTGACTAATCTAAGTTCTATCTTGTTTCTTAAAGCAAATGGTTTGGTTATTTGTGTAAAGATAGTGCATTGAATTAATGCCTATTTGATGATGACAAATATGCTTTTATATACATTTGGAACTTCAAGTCAAATCTTATAAGTTAAGCAAATTTCAGGTTCACTGAAATCCAAGTGGAATCAACAAATCAGTATAAGCGTGAAAGACTGTCTGTCGACCACTGAAGAAGCTATGGTCGACCAACGAACTCAACCAGAAAAGCATCAGATCATCTGTCTTCTGGAAGCACCTTGGCTGTCGACCAAAGCCCCACCTCTGGTCGACCACAGAAAAGACAGAAACAACAGACAGAACTGCTGGCCATCTGGAAACTGCCCCCTGTCGACCAGCGACCAGGCTGTGGTCGACCAACGGGCGACGTGAGTTTCAGCCAGAAGAACCGGCCGTCTGGGGACTGCCCATTGTCGACCAGCGACAGGGTCATGGTCGACCACGGGTTTTTATATCGTCCAAAACCGAACTCTAACCGAATTCTGTTTTGGTTCCTTAAAACCTGCAGATGGTTGTTGCAGGTTGTTGGGCTGCTCAGAGATAAGATTCCGCACGGGAATCAAGGAAACAATCTTGCTTAGAAGTGGTCAAACTCGTTCTAACGATTGGATTTAAACCGATCCCTGTTTTCTAGCAGATTGGCGCTCGATCTGAAAATTGAGCGGGAAGAACTTTATTCTTGAAAATAAAGAGAGAGAGCACGGAATAGAAGCCAAGGAAGATACACACAGAAGAGGAAGAAGGAGCTCTCCACCAATCAAAAATCTGCAGAAAGGTTAAAGGCAATCTCGTTGCTGCAGAAGGAAGACTTAGCTCAAGACTGTGCGATTTCCAGCAGTAGAACAATCGAAGGCAACTGACTGGAAGATCAACAGGGAGTCTAGGCTTCTTCATAAGCGTGATCAAGTCCCAGGCTGAACACCTATTCTTCTACACACGCCAATATTCAGTCCTGTCTTTCATCACCTGTTCTTATCATCTTTTCATTTCTGATTACAATTATTGTCAAGCTGTGAGGCAGCAGAGTCAAGCTGTGTGTCAGCTGTGTTTTGGGTGAGATCAGTGATTCTCATAGTGAAGCCTTGCTTGAGTTAAGCAAGGGGTGGATGTAAGTCTCAGGAAGAGACTGAACCACCTTAAAAATCCTCTCTTGTGGTGTGCTTGTGTGTGTTTGATTTCCTATACGTATGCTTGCATCTTTACTATCTGCATTAGTTCTATAATTCATTAATTACCAGTAGCTCATCTGGTCGATAGTTAGTAAATTGCAAAAAAGGGGGAAAGATCTATTCACCCCCCCTCTAGATCTATTCAGTCCGTATCCAACAGGGTCGACCCTTTCACGCAGGTTACATAAAAAACAGCACTGCGCGCTCTGGCGGCAGGAATTATTTCTCCTAGCTCCGAACTCCGATCGAAGCGAGACTAGAGGCGTTGGAAAGAGGACTCGCAGAGCTACAACATATAATTTTTATGGGGAGATCCAACAGTGAGATTGAAAATGGTGAAGACTATAAGACAATTTGAGTTTGAAAAATAACTAAAACCTCCATCAAATCAAAGGGAAACAATTGATTAAATGTTACCATAATCCCATGAAGATCAACAATGATTTTGCATCCTGAAAAACATGATAAACCAAGAGGTTAGTTGAGAATCAAAATATATGAGTTATGCATTAACACTATGAACATGTTCACAATGAAATACATCATTGAACCTATTCAAACATGCGTTTTGCTTCTCAAATCACTTAGCAAAAATATATTTGACCAAATGACAAGTTTTTGAAATGATAAGCATGAATCTATCATTCAATCAACTATAATAATATGGAAGCTCAACCATTCAATCATATTCTTGAATCAACCAAATCTTCAACATCAAAATGTTTCATCACACAAGTGTTAACAAATATGCCAAATGCAAAGCATGTATAATATCATGGAACCACATTCATTCAAATGGCATTCTTGTTGATTAAGAGCTAACATTCATGAAGCATTATCCTAAGAGGAACATTATCTTCACATGCATCTCACACATCAGTATATACCAATCATGCAAACATGCTTTCTCATGAGTACAAGGCATGTGCATTCTTCCAAGTATGTTTCACAAATTCATGCACATATTGAAATCACAATAACTCTATGAATGATATGTCACTATCAGTCAATTAGAAATGTGTGTTCAGTGAACACAATCTCATAGATTAAGACCCAAAAGAAGTCATCTCCAGAAAAGCCATCTTCATGCAATTCTTTCATACAGAAGTCATTAACTCAAGCTTTTAGAGCAAAGTACACATGACCAATCATTCATCCAATACATGAGCAATATGGAACCAACTTTCATGAAGTCTTGTATGAATATTTCAAGTCCAAAAATATTATGAAGAAAATGCATGAAAATATCCAACCAAGACGTTGAAAGGTATTAGATGAAATGAATGAAATGTAGAAGAATCATTGCAATGCAATGAGAGAAGCAACCCCCTTTTTTCAATAAGATCTTCATTGACGCACTCCTTTGAGTTCCAAACATGAAGTATGGATTTTGATCCTGCAAATCAAAATATTCAAGGCATGAGATCCTTAAATACAAATCATTCACATAACTTTAAACATGAATAGAGTTAACTCCCTTTAAGAAGAAGAGCTTCATTGATGGACTCCTTAAGATTCCAAGTATCAGCCATGAAGTCGTGTTCCTACAAACCAACATAAATATAACATTAGTTCCTTAAACACCGAGAGTTCACATGGCTTTCAAGAGTAACCATTGACTCCATCTTTCAACTCATAAAATCAAGATATACAACATGTTGCTCAATGAAACATGTACACACACAAACACAATCGTTTTGATATCATTGAAACCAAGCACGAACTATGGGATGCAACATACAAGGACCGTGTGGGTCCCTCCTTATCCGTTACAGACCTGGTTGCTAAAAAGATGAAGCCCGAGGAGGACTTTGTTTTATTTGCTGATAGGTGGAGGGCCATGGCTGAGAAATTGAAAGACACATTGTCAGAGACGGAGCAAGTCAAAATGATTATTTCAAATTCTACTCCACAATTCCGTCATATCCTGGCCATGAATAAACTAAGCACTATCGAAGAGCTCTATGAAAGAGCTAGATATATTCAGATGCGAATGAAGGATTCGCCAATCATGGGCATGTTTAAGCCTAGGCCAAAGGTGATAAAGAGGAATGTTAATATTGGCAATACTGGGGCAACCACTGAAGGCACCGTTACCAACGAGCAGGTGAGCGCGTTTGGCAATTCCACACCCTTCCGCCACCCTTCAAACCCAGGGCCGTCACCACAACAGCCCGTCTTCCATAATCAAGTCCACCAGCCAAATAACAACCCTCCTCAGACCTTACGGTCTCCTCCACCTTCTCAACAACAACCCCACATTACTCCACCAAATCAAACCCCACAATATCACCAAGTGCCCCCACCGGCCAATTATGCACCACAATAATTTCAACAAAGAAGCCCTTTGGGTCCCCGAAGGGCACAGTACTCCCCTCTTCCCGAAAGCTTATTGGATATCTTTAATGCCCTCATGGCCGCTAACCTGCTCACATTGCCAAAGGAAAGAGCAATATGACCCCAACATGTGGATACATCCCGGTATTGCGTCTTTCACCAACAACCGGGGCATAATATCGATCATTGCTTTCACTTCAAAGATTATATACATGACATGAATGATCAAGGTGATATTGATTAGGATGAAATGAGGAAGGTCATTGCTTCTCTAAAGATCTGAAGGCCTCCTCAGCAGCCAGCAGCTCAACAGCATCAGCAACAAGGACAACCACAAGCCCTTCAACAACAACAGGTTCCTGCTCCCCAACCCAATATGGGGATTGTTAATAATCCACTACCGGAGCATCCGGTCCCAAATCAGCAAGTGAATATTGTCACCTCGATCCACGAAGTGGAGAGAGGACAAATTTGGCACAATGAAAATGCCTCTGTCGGGCTATTAATCAGAATTCTAATCCACCACCCTCATTGATAAGAAGGCACCAGCCTATCCCTCCTTCCCAACCACAACGTCCCCTTATACGCTCCCTCACTCCTGGGCCATCCAATGCCAATATCGTCCCTTCACGTCCCCTTCTTTTGCGCCAACCCACAAATTCTCCATCACCCCAAAACCCTCCACCAAACAGACCTCCTCTTATTCATACCTCGCCGGCAGCCGTCGCCCCTCCCGTTCCACCTCCATCTACCACCACCATGATTTCAAGGCCCCTTCTTGTTACACAATCACCATCACCTCATTCCAATAATCCACGGCCGGCGAGGCCCCTTATAAGAACCCTTCCTCCCACCAACCCTGCGCCTACGCCCACCACCACTCCCTCTACTTCCTCCACCCCTTTACCCACACCAATCCCGACAGAGGCGCACAGAACGATGGTGCTCCGTAGCAGACGGATGTTTCAACGAGTGTTTCCCCAGCGGGAGCAGGAGCCACCACAGGAACAAGGAGAGCAAGAACAAGAATCTACACAGGGCACGGAGTATGATTTATTGAAGCACCTGGACAGAACACCGGCCCGTATTTCTATTCTGGAACTGATTAAAAGATCTGCCACACATCAGCAAGCTTTGAAACAATACCTGCAAAAAGTAATGGTGAATGAAGATATCCCGGCCGAACAGGTTACTACTGTCTTAAACCCAGTTAGCAATCAGCCGGCTATTACTTTTTATGAACATGAGTTGGCTCCGCAGCCGGCCAGGAAATATGCACTGTGCATCACCATTGATATCAACAAAATAGCCGTGAAGCAATGTTTGGTTGATACTGGGGCATCCATTAATGTTTTGCCACCAAGCACCTAAAAGTTATGCAGCATTCCGGAGAGTCAGATTCGACCATCCACTATAACAGTCACAGCTTATGATAACACAAGAAAGCCACCACTAGGAATGATTACTCTGAAAGTCGGCTTGGGGCCAGTCTTGGTCACAGTAGATTTCCATATTTTGGATATGGACCCGACATTTAATGGCATTTTGGGTCGCCCTTACATTCAGGAACTGGATGCCGTGCCTTCCACGAATCATCAATGCATCAAATTTCCACACGAAGGACGTATCATTAAAGTGACCAGTATGCCCATTTTGCCGACCGAAGATATACACTCCGCAACATCAGTGCCCTCCATGTGGCCTTCCAATATGCCTTTGCTCTCAGTATTGGATGTTGCCGTTCTGCGGCAAGACCCGATGAGGTCATCATCTCCTTCAACCCCTTCCACCACACAGCTATCCAAGGGTAAGAAAAAGAAAGGTTTGATGAATACGCCCGGATGGAACATTTTAATGAAGGCTTAGGCGCCAATCTCCAAGGGAGAGTTAAGCATGTCAAGCCTCAAAAGGTGATTCTCCGAGGTGGCCTCGGATATAAAGCACCAAGCAAAGATGAAAAAGAACCGTGGGCCGTTATGACTTCCACTCTCAGGACTGACCGGCAACCTCTTACATGGACCCTTCAAACACATTTTGTAACAGGAGGTATTCAGAATGATGATGAGCATACTACAGTAATCACTTCTATGCTGAATTGTCAGGATGTGCATGCACGGCAGTTTGCTCGCCATATAGCGCCACTAGCCACATATAAAGCTTTGGAGTCATTAAGGCCAGATAAGCGAAGGAAAATGGATGATCCTGAATGTGACTGGTATAGGTGGTTTGACATGAATGATATCTCTATTGCTCTGAGCCGCTTGTTCATGCCGACTGATCCAGAATGGCCACTGTTGATTCATGAGTTGATTGAAAAGCCAGCAGTAATTACAGACAAGAGGCAGCTTCTGAGTGACTATTCGGATACTGGAGAACCCGATGTGCCGTTTGAAGAGGGTTTCAATACAGACAGGCTGTGGGCCGGCCTTTTCTTTACCAAATCCATTCACCCGATGGCTGTTGTCCGTTTGATTGATCGGGTGTTCTTTTCAGATATCCCTAGGCCGCCTGCGGTCTTAATAAACTTCTCTCCAAATTCACTACAAGTTTCTCTTCCAATTCCTCCCTTGCTCCTCGAGCAGTTTTCCAAACTCTCCATTACACCCCCGCGTGGGTCGTCATTGATTCAATCCTTCACCAAACTTTCAATTTCAAAACTCTCCCCCGTTTCCACCTACCATTGCTTTCTCCTTGAAAACGAAAAAAAAAACGTCAAAATTCAAACTTCCCAATCCATCTCCGTTGAGGAGACCTCCTATCTTCTTCCCGAGTGTGTCCCAATCCTGGGGCCGCTCTTCCCAGATTCATTAAGTAATCTCCCCTACCCCTTCGATGAGGGGACTTCGTCTATATCCCCTTCTGTACCCGCTTTTTCTCCTTCACCTTCACCTTTATTGAATTCTAGTGATCAAGTTAGTTGTTCTTTTTCCTCTAATTTTCAAACTCATGGGGGAGCTTCACATAAGAAATCCAAGGGTAAGCAGATTCCCCGTAGGTTCTTGTTGGAGTTAGCTAGAAGATGTCGGGCTTGCTTAGCCGTCCCCGAATTTGTGGAGAATTCGATCATCCTGCCAGAGATAGAATATGAGGATATTTATGCTTCTAATGAGGGTTTTGGTGTCTATGAGATTATGAATGATGAAGACCCTATTGAAGAGGGGGATGAAAGTTACGAAGAATATGAAGACGAGGCTGATGCTTTTGCTAGTGGCATGAGAAGATTTGATGAACCATCAGCCTCAGTAGAAGAACCTACCAAAGAAATAAATATGGGTACGGAAGAAGACCTTAGGATCATCCTCATTTCAAAGAACTTGCCGCCATCCGAAGAGGAGGCGCTCATTTTGGTTCTTCAAGAATACAAGGACACATTTGCATAGAGTTACGAAGATATGCCCGGACTAGATCCTGCGCTCATTGAACATCGGCTTACGCTTAAGCCAGGGTCTGTCCCGGTCAAATAGCGGTTGAGACGTTTCCACCCTAATATGGCTTTAAAAATGGAAGAAGAGGTCGATAAGCTACATAAGGCCAGATTTGTTAGAGTTGTCCTCTATCCTAATTGGGTGGCTAACATCGTCCCAGTCATGAAGAAAGATGGAAAGGTTAGGATTTGTATAGACTTCCGGGACCTCAACCGCGCGTCCTAAAGATGACTTCCCCCTCCCTCATATTGATGTTTTGATTGACAATACGGCAGGATTTGAGACTCTCTCCTTTATGGATGGTTTTTCAGGTTACAATCAGATTCGCTTGGCCGAGGAGGATCAAGAGAAAACGTCGTTCACTACACCATGGGGAACTTATTGTTATGTGGTCATGCCTTTTGGACTTAAGAACGTTGGAGCCACCTATCAAAGGGCCATGATGGCTATTTTTCATGATATGATCCACATTTATATTGAGGTGTATGTGGATGACCTGGTAGTAAAATCAAGAACAAGGATTGAGCATCCTGGGGTTCTAACTAAAGTCTTGCAAAGAGCACGGGAGTACCATTTGAAAATGAATCCCAAGAAGTGCGTATTTGGTGTTTCATCAGGGAAGTTGCTTGGATTCATTGTTAGTAAGAGGGGTATTGAGATTGATCCCAACAAGGTGAAGGCCATAAGAGAAATGCCTCCTCCCAAGAATTTGAAAGAAGTTCGGGGATTAATCGGGAGGTTGCAATTTATTCGCCGATTTGTCTCTCAACATTCACAAAGATGCAGGCCGTTCTATGAGCTTACCAAGCCGGGAGTCAAGTTTCTTTGGGATGACAAGTGTCAGGCAGCTTTTGATGGATTGAAGGATTATCTATCAAATCCTCCTGTCCTGAGGCCGCCAGTTCAGGGCAAACCGCTTGTTCTTTATATTTTTATCCTAGATGACTCTGTAGGCGCTGTCCTAGCCCAAGTTGATGAAGAATGAAAAGAGAGGGCAGCCTACTACTTGTCAAAACTCTTTAACCCATGTGAGCAGAGGTACTCAGCCATGGAGAAGACTTGTGCAGCTTTAGTCTGGGTAGTTCAGAAACTCAAGCATTGTTTTCTAGCTCACGAAGTTCATCTCATTGCTCGTATGAATCCAATCAAGTTCCTTCTTGAAAAATCTGTTCTCACTGACCGATTGGCGCGATGGCAAAGCTTCCTCTCTCTGTTTGACATCATCTACATTCAGCAAAAAGTGATTAAAGGCTATGCCATAGCAGAACATCTTGCTCATCACCCTCTCCCCAGATTTGACCCTGTTTACTCAGAGTTTCCAGATGAGGAACTAATGTCCGTCAATCAATCCGATTCAATGTGGACATTACATTTTGATGGAGCTTTGAATTCAAAAGGGAAAGGGATTGGTATTGTTCTTCTATCACCGGAGGGTATCACTATTCCGCTCGCCTCCCAGCTTACATTTCCAGTTACAAATAATGTAGCTGAGTACGAGGCTCTTTTGGCCGGACTGGAGGTCGCTCATCAACTCGGTGTTACCCAATTATGAATTGTAGGTGATAGTTAGCTTATCCTTCGCCAAGTGCTCTCCAAGTGCCGCACGCTCAATCCTAAACTCAAGCCCTACCAAGAATTGTCTTCTGCTTACACCAAGCTTTTCACCAAATTAATCTTCGTTCACGTCCCTCGTGACCATAACATTCTAGCTGATGCTCTTGCTTCTCTTGCATCTTCCTTGGTTCTCCTTCCCGAAAGGGATTCCCACTCCATCACTGTTCATAAGCGGCTCACTCCCGCCATTCAAGACCCATCTTTTCTTAGGATTAAGGAGGAGGTGCTTAGGAAGGTTGAGCAAGGCAGAATTATTGAGAATAAGGAGGTCATGCTGTTGGACTTGGAAGAAGAATTGGATGATGAAGAAAAGCCGTGGTATTATGAAATTGCTAAATATTGCCAGGATCAATCATATCCTGAAGAAGCCACAGCGGAAGAAAAGAAAGCCATCCGAAGGGTTGCTCAGCGATACACTCTAATTGGAGGTGTACTTTACAGAAGAGGTCTCATTGGAGTTTTATTAAGATGCCTAGATGATGATGAATCCTGGAAAGTTGTGGAAGAGGCCCATTCGGGAGTGTGTGGTGGTCATGTCAATAGCCAGATGCTTGCTAAGAAGATCCTTAGGCTAGGTTTCTATTGGCCCACTCTAGAAGAGGATTGTTCTATCTATGTCCGAAGGTGTGTTAAGTGCCAACTGCACGTCGAAAAAATTCATTCTCCTTCTTCTTCACTCCATCCTATATCTTCCCCATGACCTTTCTTCATGTGGACTTTCGATATCATTGGACCCCTTGGTGATCCGACCCTCCTCACAAAACCAAAGTCATTCATACTGATGGCGACGGAATACTTCACCAAGTGGGCGGAAGCGGAAGCTTACGTGGAGATAAAAGCGTCAACCGTATGCAAGTTCATAATGAAGAATATCATCGCAAGATTCGGCATCCCAAGTACCATCATCACCGATAATGGACCCCAATTCATCTCTCAGGAACTTCAGGACCTCTGCAACATGTATAACATTGCATTGCATCATTCATCTCCTTATTATCCACAGGGCAATGGCCAAGTAGAGGCAACTAATAAGACTTTGATTAAAATTATCAAGAAAACGTGTGAGGCTAACAAATTTGCGGATTGGCCAGAAAAATTGGTTGAAGCTCTTTGGGCCTATCGCACTTCCATTCGTACTCCTACTGGGCAAACCCCTTTCGCCCTAACTTATGAAATGGAGGCGGTAGTTCCTTATGAATTTCTTGTTCCTTCTCTGCGAGTACAATTGGACATGGAATTCTCTATTGATGAGCGTCGTGAATCCCTCCTTGCCCAGTTGGAACTCCTAGATGAGAAGCGTCTGGCCCCCGCCGAACATGCGCGTATTTATCAAAACAGGCTTTCACGTTTTTATCAAAAGAAAGTGATTGAGAGAAAATTCAAAGTTGGTGAATTGGTAATTAAAAGAATCTTTGTAAAACCAGGTGGACCTCGTTCAAAACTCCAACCTAACTGGGAAGGTCCTTTTTTTATAAAAAATGTTTATCCTGGCAACGCTTATAAATTGATTAATGCTGAAGGTGAAGAGCTAACTCATCCTTGGAATGGCCTCTACTTGAAGAAATACTACCCCTAAAAACTAAAAAAAAGAGTGAAAAAAATCTAAACAAAAGAAAAGAAAAAAGAAGAAAAGAAGAAAAAAAAGAGAGAACGAAAAAATCTTGGAGGCTGGTATAGTACATGGGCCATGACACCTGAAAAATCAAAATCTGTAATTCATTCTTCAGTCTTAATGGTTTAACTCTAAGGTCAACTCACACACACTACACGCTTTACTCCTAAACTTGAGCAGCCCAGAATTTGAAGAAAGTCAGATCCAAACGGAGAGTGTACAAACCTCACCTATTCTCTCCTCTTCGACTCGCGAGAGGGAGTTCGAGTCAGGGAATACTAACTGAACCTGCCCGCTGCCCAAGTAGGTGGAAGTCAAGGCCCAAAAGGGAGCAAAATGCTTAAAAGCCCAAGTACAATTAGGTTTTTATTTGTTGAAGAAGAAAAGAAAAGAAAAAAAAAGAAATTCGCAAAAAGCATGTCAAGAGGGCAAAGTCCCCGCAGGGAAAACCCTGGTCGTAAGCGTGCATGAATAAGGGCAAAAAGAGCAGCAAAATCTCCCTAAGTCAAAGACCGAATCCCAACGGGCATTAGGGCAGGGGAAGAAGGTTTTTCTTGATCTCAACAACCTCCCGTGAGCTTCCTTTACTTATTCTTCCCTTTCCCCCTCTATGGTAGGTTATAAGCTCGAAGCACGGCAAAAGACCGACTAAGGAGGATGGGCCATGAGAGAATATGAGTAAAAGCAAGCATTTAATCACGTTGACATTTTGTTAAGTCTTTTAAGAAAGATTAATGAATTTAAGATGGTGATTAAATAAGGTTTAAGGCCTTTACGTTGTGCCCAATCTCAACAAAAGCCAAAAAAAAAATTCCTTAAATAACGCCCTCTTAGCAGACGTCATTTCCATAAATCATGACTCCTCTTGGGTCGTCCTTTTAAACAAAAAATAAAAACAAAAAAATTGTTTTTCCTAAACAAGACGCCCTTTCTGGCAGTCGTCCATTTCATAAATAACGCCTTCTTCCATGTCGTCATTTTTTAAAATCAAAATAACAAAAAAAATGATTTTCTGAATACAACGTCTCCCGTGGCAGCGTCAATTTAACAATTAACGCCATTCTCTGGGGCGTCATTTTCAAAACATTTTTCAAAAAAAAATATATATATATGAAATGATAAAAATCCTGCTCATGTGTTTGATTGCATATTTGTGTGCCCATCTTTATTTTTAAGTTGGCATATGTTTGCTTGCGTGTTGCATTCCCTTGGGTATTTTTCCATGATTTGCCTTCATTGATTAAAGGCTTGGCCCCTTGACCCGTTATCAAGGTCAAAGTGAAGACATCCCTTGCTTATTGAGCAAGGGGCCAAGTCGAACATATGAATTAATCTGTTTATTCAAGTGTGGAAGCACAAGGCAAAAGTAGAAGGCAAGAAAGAAAAGAAGACACAAGTACACAACTACACAAAGTGCCCAGGTAACAAAAATCTCAATTTCATATATATATACATCATAAATATCTGAGTACAGGTGTGAGGGTGGAGGAGTACAAGTAAGTCTCTCAGCTCTCGCCTCCACCCTCCTCTCTCCTACTCTCTGCCTCACTCTCGTCCTCCCGACGAGGCGCTGGTGGAGGGGGCATGGGCCCCCGGGAAGTAGCTGGAGCTCGAGCCGGCTCCTCTGCCGGAGAGAGGAACCCGCCACAAAAATAGAGCTGGTGAAGCTGTACCCTGCAGCTCGCGCCCGCTCCCGAACTCGTTGAAGTCGCTCCTCGGTCGCTCGTAGCTGCTCCTGTGCAACGGCTAGCTGGGCCCTCAAGGCTGTAAGATCCCGATCTCAAGCTAACCGCTCCTCACGATCCCGGGCACGCTCCGCCTGGTGCTGCTCACGATCCCAGGCACGCTCCGCCTCGTACTGCTCGAGGTCCCGGACACGCTCCGCCTGGTGCTCCTCGCGCTCCTGAGCACGCTCTCTCCGCTCCATCTCGAGGGTGACTCGCAGCTCCGCCACGTCCTGAGGCAGCTCCTCTCACCGCCTCAAGGCCCGCTCCAGCTCCACGACCCGTTGCTCACGGATTGCCAACTCTATCCCGGCCAGGGCAGCCCGGGTATGTGCCGCCTGTAACTGTGAAGACTGCAAACATTTAAACAAATCATCAGTTCCACATTTAATACAATAATTCAATAATTCATGGAATAAGCAACATACAATTGAAAATAAATAACTCACCTGCGTGGCCATCGCCCGCTATCCCTCCTCGATGCAAGTAAGAGCGGCCCGGAGCTCCTCGGTCTGTAAGAAACAATTTTCATGAGTATATCATATAAATAATTTAATGCAAGGTTAAGTTTGAGTTTGAAATTTACCCGTGAGGCGAGGTTGCGCTCTGCCGCCTCGGCTCGTGCCCCTGCCCCTGCTAGCTGCTCTGCTAGTGCAGTCACCTCTGCACTAGGCCCTCTCGAGTTGGAGGCCTCTCCTGTCTCTCTCCCTACTGCTCCCTGCTGGGCACGCTGCATTTATTGAGATTGTCAATAGCTAATCATCAATAAAAAATTCATTTGCATATAGGAATAATTTTAAACACTTACTAAGGTCTCAAGGTCTGCCCGTGTATTGGTTAGCTGTGCCTCTAGGCTGTGTAGGTGGGCATGTGCATCCATCGCCATTATATCCCGCGCATCTTGCATTCATCACATGTTAATTGCATGATAGATATACAAAGCATTTGCATTTAATTTAGAAATAAGTGCATTCATACATACCCCTAGGACGCTCATCTGGGGTCGGCCGGCGTAAACCTCCCAGTAGCGTCGGAGGTACTCGGAGCTGTCGGTCGCCTGTGAAGTGACCCGGGTCCCGCCACCCTGCCAGTCTGCGTACTGGTCGGAGAATCGCACTCTCCAGTCGATCGCCTTCGTGCGACCGTGCGTCTTCTTGCCTATACCCTGCGGCTCTCCTACCTCGATCCACTCCTGGTGTAGATCGAGGGTCCTCATCACCAGCCTAAGCCGTAACGGCTCGATCTCGTTCAGGCAATGAACCCAAAGCTCATGCCCAAAATGAGGTCGGCCCGCTACGACCCACGGCTGGCCCTCGTCAGTCATCCCTTCATAGGGTCTCCACCTCACCTGCATTCACAAACATGCATTCACATCATCATATCATCATCATATTTCACATAAAAAAAATTAAAAAATAAAAATTGCATCATGCATACCAGTGAGGCGGGGAAGTCTCGAAACTCCCATCGTAAAACGTGCAGCTCATATGCAAGTGGGGCTCCAATCACCACTGGCAGCCAGCGTCGCGCCAGAGGGAAGGATCCCTCATCTCCGGGTCGTAGATCAACACGCCCCATGGGCATGTACAAATGGCTCCAAATCTGCATCCATACGTTGCATTAGTTAACCATGCATATGCATATAATAAAAGGAAAAGAAAAAAAACAACAAAAAAATGCATACCTGAAGAAAAGGTGAAAAGCCAATACCTGTCGTCTCTCGACCTGTCCCCGTGGACAGGTCGGCTATCAAGTGCGCCAGCAGCGCTGCTCCCCAGGCGTATCTGCCCACGCCCTCTAAGTCCTCGAGTATCCCCAGGAAGCGACAGTTGATGACATCGCCCTTCGTGCCGAGCAGCAATCTCCCGAGCATCAAAAATAGAAACCTCCTCAAATCTCTGTCTGCTCTCTCTCTGTCAGCTGGATCCTGGCAATAGGCAGCCCTAGCCCCATCTATCAATCTCTACGAAAACTGCTCTAAGGACTCCCTAGATCTCTTCCTAGAGTCCCCCAACCCCATAGCTATGGTAAGGTCAGTGCGGAAAACGGTCCTACACTCGCTAGGCGTCTCATAGACCATCTCTAGCCCTAGTAGCCTCTGGGTAAGCTCACTATAATCAGGTAGGGTGATCCCGCTCACAGCCTCACCATCTACCCTCAGCCCGGTGATCCTAGCCACATCCTCCAAACTAGGAACCATATGCCCCCATGGCATCAGAAATGCCCGGCTAGACCTATCCCATCTCTCTCTCAAAACCTGAATCAAAGGCAGGTCTAGTCTGACTGGCTCAATGCTGAGGAAAGCCCCAAACCCCATGGCATCTATCCTAGCTCTCTGGAACTCGGGGAGGCAGTAATACGCTGCCCGGACCTGGACCAAAGAAATCCGTGTCCTCATCAGCCGCTGCATACATATAAGAGAACTTTTTTCTTAAGTTTTCATATGAAAATTCATTTAAGCTCATTAATTGTGATATTTGCTGTTTGGATAATTAACGACCTACCGTGGGTCGTGGTTTTCATGATTGACGCCCCTGAGGGCGACGTTATTTCCAAATAGGTTTCAGGTGGTACTGTACGTTCATTTAATTGACGACCTACCCAGGGTCGTTGTTTATCTAATTGACGCCCCTGTGGGCGACGTTTTTGGAAAGTGATATTCTAAAAATCTGAAAAAATTTGGAATTAACGCCTAACCATGGGCCGTCAATTATCTAAGTAACGCCCCTGTGGAAGGGCGCGGTTCATGAAGTAATTTTCTATCCTAAATTATATTTCGGGAAAATGTTGAATTGACAGCCACCCTGTGGTCGTTACCCATCTAATTAACGTCCCGATGGGGGGCGTGGTTTTCCTGGGGTTTCAAGATTTTAATGTGCGAAATTGAAATAACAGAAATACATACATTTTAAAATTTAAATGAAATCACAGGGAAATAACAGCATGCTGGCGAAACATGATAAAATTAAAAATAACGACATGTTGAAGGACGTTTCTTTCATGTGATTAATTATTTTTAGAAAATGAAAAGATGTAATTAACGACAATCTCTGGAACGTTATTTAAATTCACGACACCCCTGGGGGCGTCATTTTACTATGTCTCTGGTTTTGTCATGCCCGAGGGCTATGGAAATGGGGAAATAATGGAAATGAAATAAAAAAAATAGAGAATAGGGGTATGGGGACCTACCTTTTGACGTTCGGGACCGATCAACACCCCACGGAGGGGTTGTCTTGGTTGCCTTGGTCGTCGGAGCTGGCCGGGCCGACGGGCCACCGCCGCCGCCACCTCCGATTCTCCTTCTTCTTCCTCACCATCTTTTTCTCCTTCTTCTCCTTCACCTTCTCCTTCTTCTCCTTCGCCTCCTCCTTCTTCTTCATTCCCTTCTTCTTCATCATCTTCTTCTTCTTCGTCATCTTCTTCGTCTTCTTCTTGTTCTTCTGCGTCACCGACCGCCGCCGCCGGTGTCTCTTCGGCCGCCGCAGGAGGGACCCCCTCCACGGCTGCTTGTTCCCCTTCTAGGTCCACCACGTCGGGGGCCATAACCCTCTGACGTTTAGGAGCGCCGCCCGCCATTGGGTTGTGAGAGAGTGAGAATGAGAGAGATAGATGGGGGGGTTTCGGTTTGGGTTTTGCAGAGAAAAGAAGGAAATGGAAACGAAGGAAGGAAGAAGAAAGGGGGAAAGTAGGGTTTAACGGTCGAGAATAATTGACGCCCGAGCGGAAGGCGTCTCTTCTTAAATTGACGGTTTGAAGTAAGGCGTATATTTCAGATTTGACGCCTTGAGGATAGACGTCATTTGTGTTCTGCATGGGAGTTTGTAAACGTCGTCAGACGCATTAATGGGATTTGATTGACAAGAGAGGGTGTAATTATTACCCCTTTAAATTTGACGACGAACAGAGCGGGCGTCCATTGTTTAATCCGCGACGTGAGTAAAGGCGTGTTTTATAAGAAATTAAGGATTATCTTGAAAATTATTTGAAAATTTGAATTGATTAACGCCTTGTTTAAAGACGTGAGTTAAGAAACGCCAGTGCCTTGGGCGTCAATTATGAGTTTGAAATATAATGGACGGCTTCAGCTGAGGCGTGTCTTAAGTAATTAACGCCGTTGATAGGGGCGTTGTTCAGAACAGAAGGACCGGAACTCCTTGTTATCAGACAGAATTGCTTGAAATATCAGAACTGATCACTTTCATACATTGCTTTGGCTCAGATAAAAGAGGAATTCTTATTGCATTCATGAAAATCTTTGGTTACATTCTAAGCCACTGTGGGCCTTATCTTCTTGAGAGACAGTACATAAGCTTTACATTTGTTCTCTTCTTCTTCAACATGAGTCTTGGATTTGTGGAGAAGTGCCACCTTCCATTGAGCCATTATGGTCCTGATTTCTTCATGATCACCACTTGAGCATAGATCCCTCTTCTTGATTGGAGGAAGGTGAGAAGGTCCTTCGAAGAGATGTCGAGGAAGTCCGAGTTGTGGGAGGCATCGGTGTGCGTTGTAAAGGATGAAGTCGGTCCCGCCAATTAAACGGAGCTCGATGCCGGAGGATAACCTTGAGTGAAGTTCTTGAGTTTTGAGAAAACCCGGTGTGCATGTGAAATTGCTCTTTGGCATTGTTTTGAAGTAATCTCTCCATTCATTCCTCTTCTTGAGCTTGGAAACTCTATTAGTAACTCTTTCACATAAGCCTAAGGAGTTTGTCATATACCTAAGTGGGCGCTTGGAGAAGATTTTGGAGGCCGCTTGGTTTGCTTGACATGGATCAAACTTAAAGTGAAAATCTATCCAACAAGCTAGAAGAAACATTGATCCGAATAAAGGCCGTCCTAGTGAAGCCGAGGTGAGCCCATTGTATAGGTTGGCTAGTATTGCCCCACCTATTCTCTTTCCCTCCCACATGCTTGCTATTACACTCAAGTGTTGTTCCTCTAAATGATCCTCCAATGAAGGGAAGAATAAAGCTCCTCCTACACATATGACAAACCCCTTCATCACTCTCTCCAAAAGGGCTTCATCTCCTTGAGCCTTATCCATGTTTTTATATACCCAAGAAGCCAACTTCAAAAGATTGATTCCCTTGTTGGCCTTCATTTGATTCACCAAATTTGAGCTTTGAACAAGGCTCATGAGCATATCATGGGCTTGTATAGGCTTAGTCATATGGGCCATCTTTGTTTCCTCTCCTTGCTTCATCTTCTTCAAACCCAAGAGCATCTCCACTTCTTCTAGGAGGATGGTTGCTTCAAAGGTTGGGAATAGAAAAGTATGGGTGTGAGAGTGCCATAATTCTATAAGAGCTCCAATGGAAGCCCAATCAAGATGGATATCATTATAATGAGTGGCATGGATGATAAGGCCTAGAAGGTTCCACTTAGCAAGGAAGGATCTCATGTCTAAAGAGAGCTTGGAGAGTAGCAAAGGAAGCCACTTGACCTTTAGAAACCTTCTTGGACCAGGAATAATGGGGTAATCCTGAAAACATAAAAGGAAGAAAGAAGAAGAAGGAAGAGAATAATAATCAGAAATTTTGAACAGAAAGAAAGACAATACAAAATAAAAGCTTCAACATCAAGAACACTTACTTGGCCCTTGGTGATTTTCACACTTATATGGCCTGGCAATTCAGAAATTCTTGGGAAATTCATCCTTGGCTTTTTGGAAAGCCTTTGCTGCATCAGTTGATTCATCATTTTGATAGTCTGCTTGACCAAAAAAACAAAAAAAAAAGAGCTTCGATGCTCTGTTCTGCTTTTGCTTGGTTATTTCTGTCCACTTAACAGAAGATAGCTTCGTCTCAATGCTTCGATGGTCTTGATACTTGAAAAACACCAAGAGTTGCCCTATTTATAGTGTTTTGAACGTTAATGAGTATCATGGTTTGAGTTTGAATCAAACAGTTTGCCGGAAGTTTAGTTCCGAGATGGAAACGAAAACAGGTAATTGACGATGCGCTGTTTGGCGTCAGTTGTTAAATTGACGACACTTTAAGGGTCATCATTTACCCCGCGCCTCCATGGAGGGCGTCATTTGCATTCCAATTCCAAGTTAAACCTTTAATGCAATTAACGCCTCAGTGCACGTCGTCATTTCTTGTTTTGACGCCGACCAGAAGGGTCGTCATTTTCTGAGCTTGTGCGTTTAAATTGCTTTGGTTATTTCATGAACTTAAGTGCTGTCATATCATGATTAAATTATTTTTATCAAGCACTTATGATCATATTTTGAGCTAATGATCTTTTGAGCTTTGAAGTGCAGGTTGTGTAAGTCTGAGCATCGTGGGTGCAAAGTCTCTAAGTCTATACGCCCTAAGCATTCCATTCATAAGTCTGTACATTGCACTCACCCAAGTACATACGTTCCATTCTCAAAGTCTGCACGTCCAAAGTCTACACATTCATAAGTCTGTACATTGCACTCACCCAAGTCTATACACTCCATTCCTCAAAGTCTGTACGTCCAAAGTCTACACATTCATAAAGTCTATATGTTCCATTCCTTTCACTTAGTCCATACATTCTCTAAGTCTATACATTCCAAGTCTATACGTTCTAATAAAAATTTCATAAATTCTCAAAATTCTAATAAAAATTCATAAATTCTCAAAATTTCAATAAAAATTCAATAAATTCTAAAATTCTCAAAACTCCAAAAAAAATTCCAAATAAAAAAAAACAAAAAAAATAAAAATAAATTCTAAAAATTCAAATCAATGTTGTTAAGTATGCTTCATGCATCTTTATATCATGGCTAATGAAATTTTGAGTGCAGGTTAAGAAGCTCTTGGTCCCATCGACTGGGCCTCGGCATCCAAGCCCCACGGTGACTGCACCTCATTTCTCAGTTCCCTCATTACTCACCATCGTCATGTATGCATTCATGTATGCATTGTTACTATAAGGTATCTACGCTATTATAACATATCAAGAACCTTGTGGTTCTGATGAACCTGGAAT
The DNA here is from genome assembly GCA_022559845.1 of Amorphophallus konjac. Classification (NCBI taxonomy): domain Eukaryota; kingdom Viridiplantae; phylum Streptophyta; class Magnoliopsida; order Alismatales; family Araceae; genus Amorphophallus; species Amorphophallus konjac. The sequence continues at coordinate 80,696 of JAHNEJ010003152.1, forward strand.
TTGAGTTCCCCTTCATCAAAAATAGTGATAATTCCAGGGGAATCTTGATCACACGGATAGGCCGTTGAGTCATTCAAGTTTTGGGACGATGGTTCCTCTTTCTGAGTTGATGCGTAGACAAACGGGCTTCGGCTTAGTATCAGCTCAGAAATCTGGATTCTTGACCAAATCTAGATGGCTTAGCAATATTATCCTTGATTATCTTTTATTTTAGTTTGTTTTACCTTTTCCTTTAGCCCAGCATGCATCATGTAGGACTTTGAGCTTAATGATGAAAATCTTCATATTACGCCAATAATGAAGGTCGCTCGTTCTTAATTGAGTTGACATGAGATATTCCATTCCAAATCAAGTACTTTATTCTCCTTGAAGCTGCTCAGGCCGGTCTCTTGAAATCATCCATTTGCTGGATCTTTATCTCAATTCACTTTACTTTTCTACAAATCCACATTGGTTGTAGCACGTCCACATTGGCTGGTAATCGCTCTCCAATGGTGCCTCCCTGTCGTGCCCTCGCGCACATTTTGTCTATTTAGTTTACTCTCCTTTATCCAGCTGATCGATGCTTTCTCGGAATTGTCCGAAGTTGTTTCATTCAGAATCTTGGAAAGATTTCTAACGCTTAGTGTCAGAGGCGTGTCACATCACACATTGGCATCTACTTATCAGTCGTTCCACCTCATTCCGCCTGTTTCATTTTTCGCTTCATTCCGTCTCACTCCCTTGCAAAGTAGACGCCAAAGCGGGGCAGCTGTAGACACGCTAAAATTGATGCTATATTGAATAAATCTCATGTCACCATGTGACGCCCCAGAATGGACTTCAATATTGGCTTAATATGAAGTATTTCTATTTTTCGTGAATTAATTTCTTGCCTTTTTTATAATTAACGCCCTGATCAGGGGCGCTATTTAAATTGACGGCATGGCCAAGGGTGCCTCTTTTAACAATGGACGACTACCAACACGGGCGTCATTTTCTGGATTTACTGAAAATTCTGAATTTCAAATAAAATGAAAATTGTAGGATTAACGTCTTTCATAAAGGCGTTGATTATTTGACGTCTGTCTGGCAGGCGTCAGTTGATAATTTTAAATAAGGAAAGTTATTTGTTTCTATAAATAAATTCAGGAATTGACGCCTTGATGGGAGTCGTTATTCTAATTAACGCCTTTGGATGTGTCGTCATTTTTAATTGACACCCTTCATGGGGTCGTCATTTTCAATTCCGTCTCCCTTTCGCATGCTTCTTTCCAGTAATGGTTCCTTCCTGATTTTGAGCCTTGTATTCGACTGGGAAGGGAGTTTCTTGATGGAAGATCTTTACCTTGTTTTAATCCTTGTTCTCCAAGGATCTTAGCCCTATAAATACCCCTCCTGGGTCTCTTCGCGCGAGAGAACAGAGAGAGAGATCATCATTAAGAGAGCAGAGCTGACAGAGAGAAGAGTGTCTTATTTGTTTTGCAGGTTCTTCATCCAAACGAGCTCTCCCTTCTAGGCGATTCTCTTCTTCTTCCACAGATGAACCACTGCAGTTCCATTGCATATTGAAGCTCTCCTCCCTTTATTGCTGCACGCACAGCAGAAAGGAATCCTTCCTTTAGTTATTTAGTTGTTATTTTCGTAACATCATCACACATCCTCCCTCCCTCTAGTTCTTGCTAGATCTCATACTCTACATATTATTGCTTAGCATTACATCCATATTTTTTCAAACCTTGTTACTCCTCTTAGGGGTTTAAAACCAAAACACACAAGGTGTGTTCATGTTCATGTTCAATTTGATTAATTTCATAATCTTAGAACTTTGATATTACACCCTTTGACTAATCCACTCTTTTATTTGACTTGTGTGTTCTTGCAAGGTAATCAAGACTAAGAACCCCCTTCATCGGCCGGCCGGTAGAAGGAGGAAGAAAGGGTTCACAATCTCCCCCGCTTAACACAAGGTACTCGCGATCATCTTTTTTTTTCTTATTTGAGGTAACCCCTTTGGCGACCACATTCCCCTTTAGCATCCCACGCATGCTCTTCCTTTCACCATTTAATTTTTAAGCTTTAGAAATTGAGTTTGGGTTTCAATCCCCTTTTCATTAAGTGGATTTTTCATAATCTACAGTGAGCTCTTCTGATTCTTCGGGCAGGGTACCATATTTTTCGGTTACCACTGTCATGTTGCAGGAAAAGACTTGCATCTTGCCTCTCTGCCTCCAGACCCGCCTCCTTGCTTGGCCTGGGAAGGTCAGCCGGTCAAACATGGATATTCTATTCTCTTTTCTCCGTTGTGGGGAGTCTTCAGGGCATCCGACCTCTCGATCGTCTTCATATTCATTAGAATATATGGATGAGACCCCCTCTTTTGCTTCCTCTTCTTTTTCTTCTTCCTCCTCAGTGCTGATGACGCGGAGGAGCCGTTGTTGGCCTAAGGAAGAACTCCCCAAGCCATGGAAGTAGTCATGGACTACTTTGGTCATCTCTTCCTGACTGTGCCCATGGGATAGAGTGCGGGGCCGCAATCGGTCTTACGTCAACGGCATGTAAGCTAGCCGTGACAAGTTGACAGTTTCATTCAACTTCCTCGAGTGTCGGAAAACATCACCCTGTCTGGCGCAGGCTCTGTTGGCAGGCGGTGAAGCCACTGGCATGACTTCCTCCTCTTCCGGTACAATTCTCTTGCCCCCTCTCCTGGGGCCCTTAGCAGTCAGTCTTGCATCTTGCAGGGCCGGAGCCGGACCCCGGGTCCTCTTGGGAACCCAAATCTGCTTGAACCTTGATTGTTTAGGGTCCAGCCTCCCCCAGTTGTCCTTTTCCAGGTTCGCCTTCCGGTTCTCCAGCACTTAGAAAGTATTGCGGGTAGGAACCGCTGGAATCATGCGGTCTGGTAGGGCTTCGACAGTGCGATCGTTCAGGTACACCCGAACACCACCGATAAACACGGACTTCTCGAAAACTGAAAGCCGACCTTGGGGAACAACCACTCTTGCTCTTCTATGACTCTTCTTCCTTCCTCCAGCCACCTTGTTGCCAGTAGGAGCAGCCCGATAGTCCACGTGGTGGAGAAGCAAGTAGCAGTGCAACGGGGCAGGGGAGCCCTGCACGGAGTGCCAGTCTTCAGCGGGGTCATGGCTTTGGCCGCGATGGCTTCTTTGTCTTCTTTCTCGACCCGTAGCAGGCCAACGAAAGCAACTCCTAGGAAGTTATGGAACCCTACCACAAGTGGCAGAGTCCCACAGGTGGTGGGCACCGCCAGGTAGCCATACTCGGCATGTGATGTGACCACTTGAGGGCCGAAGGTCAGACTAGCAAATCCACCAGCCATCGTAGTTTCTGCAAAACAGAATGAACAAAGAATCAGTATTTTTGGGGAAGGCCCCAGGGCCTTCCACTTTGGCGAAAAGATGGGAGAATCATTCCCACCGGGCGTGCCAACTTTGTGGGGACATAACTTATTTATTTGTTTTATTTAATTTATTGATTTATCTATTACGTAGGACGTGCCAGTCACTTTCGTGACAAAGTTTATTGTGCGCTCGTCTGACTTATCAGACAATTGTGGGTGATCGTGTCGGGACCTGAAGTCCGCCATACCATAAAGGCTATAGCTTTAATTACATCCTTCCGAAAGAAGGAAAACCCTTGATTAATCATCAAAGTAGAAGGGCCCTCGGGGCCGAATAAAATGTATGAAAGTAATGTTCACTTCATAAAGCAGGACGCAGCACATGCAATCATGCGATATGGTAATATTTTTTATTATTATTAGACAAGCTTTCGGTACGTGGCGGAGAATTTAGGTCATAAGATTGCCTTACGCTTAGTGATAGCTTCCGGTCGGGCCTAACCCAACTTTCGACTAGACACTATTCGATATACCAGAGAGCCGGGCAGGTGCGGATGTTCATGGACGGGTTCATACGAACAAGTACAGAGCGCGTAGCGGTTTACTCCTCTTGTTCGGGGATTAAAAATAGAATTGGGCTTTGACATTGTTTTAATTGTTTATTACTTTATTCAAACATTCATTCATATGTATTTTCAACGAAGACAAACTCAACGAATATTTTGGCAGCACCTCCCCTGTCCTGAAGAGTATCGGGGAGGTTATAGGAGGTTCATCCATGAAGAGTCAAGACGAACTCCAAAGAGACGATCATGCCTGAACGGCAATCCCGCACCATACGATAAATGGGGAACTCGGGGGCTAGCCCTCTGAATGATCCCACTCGTAGGGTTGTCGATCAATGCTTGACATTTCATTTGTTGAACCGCTTTTATTATTGCAGCACATGCTCATAGGTTCATGAAAACCAGCATGGCCACACTTTGAAGGGTTCATACGTCACCGGGACAATGTATGCCAAGGGATGGCAATTATTTATCCATTATCCTCTTTATGGGATGTTTGGTTCTCATAATTTGGTATGGGTAACCGTGAGGTCGCCACCACCATAAGAGGTGAAAATAAGGTGAGGAAACCAAACACACGATGCGGAATTAAATCTTCGATTCTTAATGGAATGTCGGCAGCATCTCCCCCTGCCCCAGAATATGTTGGAGGAGAGGTATAGGAGACCCGCCCACAAAGGGTTGAGACGGGTTCCGAAACAAATGGGTATATCAAATATGATAGCCCGAATTAGTTTTGCCGATTATTCTTGGCCCGTTAGCGCCACAGTGTGTACATGGGAGCCCCCAAAGGAGGACCAACAAAACCATGGACCAAGGGACGCAAAAGGTTAGGGGCACTATCCGCCTTTGAGGCGGTTGAAGTCTTATTTCCCTGACAGCATCATCGTGGCTCACGCTATAATATGTTACGAAGCCCCGTGACTTAACGGGATAATTGAAGCACCTGGGGAGGTGTGAGATAACACAGCTTCCCGGTTTAATTTCGGCAGCATCTCCCCTTATCTTGGGATATGCCGAGAGGTGTATAGGAAATCCATCCACGGAAAGTCGAGACGGGATCCGTAAGAGATGGGCATATCGGAGCCCAAGAGCCGAAAAGGCCAAGAAACGATGGGTTATTATTCGCCATTGAGGTAGTTTATTCACTTTTCCCCTTAATGAAATCATCGGAGAGCACGCCATAGTAGATGGCGGATCCCCGTGACTCGACGGGGTTGTTCGAAAAACATGATGCAATACTAGAAGATTAAATCGTGACATAATTCCGGCAGCATCTCCCCTTATCTCGGGGCATGCCAAGAGATGTATAGGAAACCATCCACGGAGAGCCGAGACGGGATCCATAACCAATGGGCATATCAAAGCCCGCAGTCGAAAGGGTCAAGAAGCGGTGCGATGGCTTCCACCATCAGGCTATCCCTTTAATATTCCCTTCTTGAGGTCAACGGAGATCACACTTCGATCAACAACGAATCCCCACAATCCGTCAGGGTAATTGAAAGAATCCAAGAGAATATAGTATGCTACTAGCAAACAACCCCTTGGGATAATTCCGATAGCATCTCCCCTCGCCCCAGAATATGTCAGGAGAAGTATAGGAAACTCGTCCACGGAGTGCCGAGACAGGGTCCATAACCTATGGGCATATCGAAGCCTGGGGACCGAGAGGGCCGAGGGATAATGGAACACTGTTCGCCATGAGGTGGTTCTCTCGATATCGCCCTAACGGATTCGTCGGAGATCACGCTTTAGTTAATAGCGAACCTCAGAGATGTGGCGGGAGCAATCAGAAAAACCTGGAAAGTAAATCATAATGTAGGGGTAGAAGACCCCGTTAATGTAGCTTCTCTGCATCTTTGAGGCTGGCCAGTCAGTAGGAATGGCATGAGAAAGGGTGTAGTAATCAGCCATGGGCATATGGGTTAAAAGGTTGAAGAACATGGGGCCCAGGCGGCAGCCAAGGCAACAAGTTGATTTGGCGGACACAGCCATACGACGGCCAGGGGCAGACGTATGTGAGAGCGAGACGGCGACTGGCTTCTGATACAGTAGCCAGGGAAGCAGAGTGGCGCGCTAAGGACAAAACACGCTACAATAGAAGAGAGCGATTGGTGAGGGCTGATACGGCGGCTAGGGAGAGGACGCTGATCCGGCGGCAGAAGGCGGGTGGCCTCAATCCGGCGGTAAGGGGTGGATGACCTAGTTCGGCGGCAGAGGACGGATGGCTTCTGATATGGCGGCTGGGGAAGGGTCTGATTCGGCGGCAAAAGCACGCCTGCCGTCGAATCAAGGATCCGTAAGCAAGATGGAGGTAGACAGAGGTCAGCTAGGGCGATTGGAGAGTTATGAAGGCAGCAGGTTCAGCCGGCGAAGCTTTTGGGCAGGCCAGGGAATTCCAAGAGGTAGATGGATGGGCCGTGTTCGTAGTTGACATGCTGATACGGCGCCTGGGGAAGTTGTAGAAGAAGCGGTAGCAGAGATGAATATCAGAAGCCATCCCTCGTTCATCCAGGGGGAGACCTGATGCGGGACGGGACCACGGACACGACAAGCTCGCGATCGTCCCTTAACGAGGGAAGCGTCGGATGTGCGCGGTTGAGAAACCGGTAATGAGCTAGGGTGGTCGGCTCTCTTTTGCGCCTGGATCGGGTCACGGGACGGCTTCGCTCTCTCTCGCAGCAGTGATATTATAAATTGAAGGCGAGCTAGGTATCCCTACACATGCTCTCTAGCAGCGGCATATAAAGCATATAAAGAATTAAGCTAATGCCAAATGTAAGGGTGAAGGCGATACCTCCACGCTCTCGGCGTGGCGAAGACGGCACCCGGCCAAAGCTCGTACTCCCGGGAACTTAGTACATTATGTTTACAGCAGTACAAATAAGCCCACTCCACGCAGGGAGGTAAAGGGCGACACAAGTGGGCCCGGGAGGACCAAGTTCGGGTTGACGGGCGGTTTCGGGCAATGCTTCGGCTTCACGCGTACTCGTGCTAGTGGGGGCCCACGTATTGACCGGAGGGGTCGTGTGGGGCCTGATGACTCCTCTATTGTGGAGACACCTGGAAAGCGTTCCCCTGGGATGGCGAACTGCTGGAACGACGGCCGGACGCCGGGCGGCCCTCGGACGACGCTCGCTGGGAACTCGGCCACGAACCTGAAAGTTCTGTTTGCAGGCGCGCAACTCGGAGAAAACTGCTGCTGCGATCAGCCCCGTCGTCGGAATGCGACGAGATTAGTGCCGTTGGAAAGCTGACTCAGAATACTTCGACGTAGGGGTCTTCAAAAAAAATAATCAGATCTGTATTTCTGATCATGTATTTTACAAGCTTGCTGGAATCTGGCCAGAACTGCAGGGGCAGGTTCTGACTTCTCTGAAGATCGACGTTGACCGAGGAGAAGACCTCCGAATCTGGAAATGATTTCTTCAGCAAAGTTGAAGGTCTCTGAGAGAGGAATCCGGGACTATTTTTGGTTTTTTGATTGGATAAGAAATGGATTTTCTGGGATGTTTTTACTAGAACTGGGTCGGATCTGGGAAACTGTGGGCAGACTGTTCTTGGGAACTTGGACGGTTTTTGTAAAATACTTGGAGGGTGAACCAAAAATTAAGAAAATTCCTGGTGGTAGAGGGATGTGGAAAGAGCTCCCAGTAAATTTGGGCGACCCAAAAGAAATCAAAAGGTGGTTCGAATGGGGTAAACTCAGAGCTGATGAACAGTAAACAGAACCAAGACAGATCTGGAACTTGGACTTGGACGAAAATCAAAAAATAGCTAAAGGATGAATTTTGACATGATGTTTTTTGTGGGGATAAGGGTTCTAGAGGGGAACCACCCCTGAAATTTTGAGCTTCAGAAGATGAAGGGAGTGATAGCAGGAATTCGGAGAAGAAGGATCTGTCCTGAGTGGACAGAACACCGAAACCGTTGGCAACGACGCGTCGGCGGCGAGACGATGGCGGCGGCGATCACCGGAGTTGCTTCAGATGCTGGAGGGGATCAAGGGGGAAGGGATTACACTCTAGAAAGGGAAGAGGGGGTGGAGGAACCAGGGAGAGAGAGGGGAGGGGTGCAAGCTTCACTTGGGGCAAATGCCTTTTTTTCCATTCATTAATTCATTCAATATGAAAAATACAACCTTATATAGGATGCCAACCAAACTCAACCTCAACCCTTGGATCTAGGGGTTTGGATTGAAGGGCTGGGATACAATGTGAATCACACATTTAATACATTAGTTTAATCTAATTTGACCATTCTTATTCAACCTTGGACTAAATCTATTCAAACACCACCTAATACACACCAACCATGCCTAATAAGGCCAAAAGAGGGGGCGCCCCATTCATGGGCCTCTTCTTGGGCCAAGTGTGGTTAAAGGCCATGTAACCAGCCCACCAACCATGCTAGACTCTTCCAACTTAGTTGGCCCATGAAGGAGTGTAACCCAATTTGGGCCTTAAGTGCATTAATGACCCATTAACAACCTAATGACCCAATATGGCATAAGCTCCCTAATGGACTCTACTAAAGGCAACCTAGCCTTGGACTTGACATAACAAATGGACCATTGGCTTGATATAAGCCTTACAAGGAGCCCAAAAGAAAGAAATTACACAATTACAACTTCATACAAGCCATAACACACTAATACACTTCACCCGTGTATGGAAATCGCCTTTGATGCCCCATCAATTCTCCCCGGGTGGGAGGAACTCGACCCCGTCGAGTAGGGGTATGACTGCGCGAGTACTCCGGCGGATCCGTCACCGTGCCAAGTAGTGCGGGTATTCTCCACTCCAAGTGATCGGCACCTGCTCATTCCATATATACTCGATATGCAAACTGCTATGGCTAAAGGTGGTCACTTCGAAGGGGCACTCTCAAAGGAAGGAAACAGCTCGAAGACTCACTAGGAATCACCGCTGAGTCCCTATAGGTGACTGATCCGGATATAGAAGTAAAACCGATCCCATACTCATCAAGTGAGTCCACTCACCTCTTACTCGTAAGAGACCGACAACGAGCTTGCACAAGACACATGCAGACTCACCATGCACAGACACACGAATGCAAACCACGCAAACAATCGACTCAAAATCACCACACAAACAAACCACACAAAGAAAACACACCGACTCATGCACGACTCTAGACTAAGGTGGTAGCATCAAGCCCACTAGGTGGCGGTATCCTGGGCGGCCGAAGGGTCGCCCAGCTCTTCCCCCATGGCATAGTACTCATCGGCCAGTGCCTCATCGGCCTCGTAATCGACACACTCAAGCTCGGGAGGTGCGGATCCTCCAACACCTAAGGCTAGGGTGGTGCGAGCGGGACACTCACTGGCAATGTGGCCGTACCCGTGACAGTGGAAACATTGTATTCGCGATCGACTACTCTCCCCGATAAGAGGGGCCTTACCCTTATCATCCCGTCGGGTAGGGGGTGTAGGCAGTAATGGGGGAGATGTAGGTGCTTTGGACAATAGTGGAGGGGGTGCCGGTACGAGAGGACGGGCTATAGGAGCTGGGGGACGGGCAAAGGGTGCCAGTGGTTGGGATGGAAATAGATCCCGGGGTGGAGGAGGGCGAGGCCGTGGAGCGAAGTGCTCCTGACGGGTGGGCTCCTGAGGTCGAGCCATGGGAGGCCGCTGATGTGGGCCTATAGAGTGACGGGGCTCGGCACTACGGAGAGGGGTGGGGCCCAACCGATGGCTAGACTCGAACTCTCCCTCAAATTGCTCCATCTCGAGAGCAACCTGATATGCCTCTTCCAACGTCTTGGCATTGCGGCGGAAAAGCTCATACTAGTAGTGTGGCCGCAAACCACGTCGAAAGTGGGACACGGGCATGGTACTCTCCTCCGTGACACCACATCGTAGAAAGTACTCATCAAACTCCGCGATGTATTCGGAGACGGACCGGTCTCCCTGGCTAAGACTTTGCCATCTATCGATGAGTCGCTGGCGGTATGTGGGAGGAAGGTACTTTTGCCGAAGTTTATTCTTCATCTCGGCCCATGTGTCGATCGGGGGTTCTAGCCGCTGAAGTAGCAGGCTCTCCACATTCTTCCAATAGGTTTGTGCCTGCCCCATGAGTTTCATGGTGGCAAATCGGACCCTTCGACGCTCCGACATATCATACCATTCAAAATAACGGTCCATGCCAAACTCCCAATCTAGGTAGACTTTCGGATCCAAAGACCCGTAAAAAGCGGGAGGGTCCGCTCGCACGGTCTTAAGGACCCTATCATCATCCTCATCTCGTTGTGGCTGAAAACCACGACGGCGTTGACCATACCCCTCGTAGGCATTGTCGGACCCATAGTCCTCGAGACCAAGGTCACGATGCGGTAGTTTGGAAACCCAAGGAGGGGCGGGTGGAGGAACCAGTGGTGGCTGGTTTTGGGCCGCGGGAGCGGCCTGGACTTGGGCCATGGGAGCGGGTTGGACTTGGGCCCCCGCTGGAGGAGGTGCGGGTGGACCTTGGGCTGCCCCAGGAGGGTCCCCGTGTGACATCTTATCTAACCGCCCAACGAGGTCTTGGACCGACCTATCGGAGTTCTCCATGCGTCCCTCCATGGCCCTAAGGCGACCATCCATATTCTCGGAGAAGGTCCGAAAGTTGGCATCGGATTGGTCCAACCTAGCCATAATGGCCATCATCGTCTCTTGTAGGGAGTGGAAGTCTCCCGAGGTATCCCGTGGGTTGGCCATAGGTGGGGGTGGGGGTGAGTACTGAGTACCCCGACGAGTGGGCATGCAAACACACCGACTAGAAGACACCGACTAAAGCAAAACACACTAATGCAAATGATGCGCCTAGACTTAACCAAAACTCGATACGTGGCGGAGGTAATCGACCCGAAGGTCACTCGCACAAGTGTGCGACCTTCCCGATAGGCGTAACCTAACGGTCGGACAACACCTTTTTATATACCGAGTAAAGGGATGTATGCGACCCAAAAATGACTCTTTTTTTGTTGTTTTTAAAAAATATGATGATCCTAAACACGACTTAGACCGACTAATGACTCGATGTAAATGACACTCTTTTTTTTTCTTTTTGACACCCTAGACTCAACTCGCTCTGATACCAAATTGATGCGGGACGGGACCACGGACACGACAAGCTCGCGATCGTCCCTTAACGAGGGAAGCGTCGGATGTGCGCGGTTGAGAAATCGGCAATGAGCTAGGGTGGTCGGCTCTCTTTTGCGCCCGGATCGGGTCACGGGACGGCTTCGCTCTCTCTCGCAGCAGTGATATTATAAATTGAAGGCGAGCTAGGTATCCCTACACATGCTCTCTAGCAGCGGCATATAAAGCATATAAAGAATTAAACTAATGCCAAGTGTAAGGGTGAAGGCGATACCTCCACGCTCTCGGCATGGCGAAGACGGCACCCGGCCAAAGCTCGTACTCCCGGGAACTTAGTACATTATGTTTACAACAGTACAAATAAGCCCACTCCACGCAGGGAGGTAAAGGGCGACACAAGTGGGCCCGGGAGGACCAAGTTCGGGTTGACGGGCGGTTTCGGGCAATGCTTCGGCTTCACGCGTACTCGTGCTAGTGGGGGCCCACGTATTGACCGGAGGGGTCATGTGGGGCCTGATGACTCCTCTGTTGTGGAGACACCTGGAAAGCGTTCCCCTGGGATGGCGAACTGCTGGAACGACCGCCGGATGCCGGGCGGCCCTCGGACGACGCTCGCTGGGAACTCGGCCACGAACCTGAAAGTTCTGTTTGTAGGCGCGCGACTCGGAGAAAACTACTGCTGCGATCAGCCCCGTCGTCGGAATGCGACGAGATTAGTGCCATTGGAAAGCTGACTCAGAATACTTCGACGTAGGGGTCTTCAAAAAAAATAATCAGATCTGTATTTCTGATCATGTATTTTACAAGCTTGCTGGAATCTGGCCAGAACTGCAGGGGCAGGTTCTGACTTCTCTGAAGATCGACGTTGACCGGGGAGAAGACCTCCGAATCTGGAAATGATTTCTTCAGCAAAGTTGAAGGTCTCTGAGATAGGAATCCGGAACTATTTTTGGTTTTTTTATTGGATAAGAAATGGATTTTCTGGGATGTTTTTACTAGACCTGGGTCGGATCTGGGAAACTGTGGGCAGACTGTTCTTGGGAACTTGGACGGTTTTTGTAAAATACTTGGAGGGTGAACCAAAAATTAAGAAAATTCCTGGTGGTAGAGGGATGTGGAAAGAGCTCCCAGTAAATTTGGGGGACCCAAAAGAAATCAAAAGGTGGTTCGAATGGGGTAAACTCAGAGCTGATGAACAGTAAACAGAACCAAGACAGATCTGGAACTTGGACTTGGACGAAAATCAAAAAATAGCTAAAGAATGAATTTTGACATGATGTTTTTTGTGGGGATAAGGGTTCTAGAGGGGAACCAACCCTGAAATTTTGAGCTTCAGAAGATGAAGGGAGTGATAGCAGGAATTCGGAGAAGAAGGATCTGTCCTGAGTGGACAGAACACCGAAACCGTTGGCAACGACGCGTCGGCGGCGAGACGATGGCGGCGGCGATCACCGGAGTTGCTTCAGATGATGGAGGGGATCAAGGGGGAAGGGATTACACTCTAGAAAGGGAAGAGGGGGTGGAGGAACCAGGGAGAGAGAGGGGAGGGGTGCAAGCTTCACTTGGGGCAAATGCCTTTTTTTCCATTCATTAATTCATTCAATATGAAAAATACAACCTTATATAGGATGCCAACCAAACTCAACCTCAACCCTTGGATCTAGGGGTTTGGATTGAAGGGCTAGGATACAATGTGAATCACACATTTAATACATTAGTTTAATCTAATTTGACCATTCTTATTCAACCTTGGACTAAATCTATTCAAACACCACCTAATACACACCAACCATGCCTAATAAGGCCAAAAGAGGGGGCGCCCCATTCATGGGCCTCTTCTTGGGCCAAGTGTGGTTAAAGGCCATGTAACCAGCCCACCAACCATGCTAGACTCTTCCAACTTAGTTGGCCCATGAAGGAGTGTAACCCAATTTGGGTCTTAAGTGCATTAATGACCCATTAACAACCTAATGACCCAATATGGCATAAGCTCCCTAATGGACTCTACTAAAGGCAACCTAGCCTTGGACTTGACATAACAAATGGCACATTGGCTTGATATAAGCCTTACAAGGAGCCCAAAAGAAAGAAATTACACAATTACAACTTCATACAAGCCATAACACACAAATACACTTCACCCGTGTATGGAAATCGCCTTTGATGCCCCATCAAGACCAGGGGCTATGCGATCACTTCGCAGGTCCCTGGCGTCCCTTTGAGGAGCAAGCAACCTGTTAAGAGCCCTCTCATTGGTTCCACGGGGCGACGAAGCCATCAAATGCGACAGCATCCTTCTCACGGAAGCCCCTGGCAGAGATGAGAACAGAGCCTATGTATACCCACTCCAGGAACACACAGAGGCCACATCTGAGCAATGATGAACCTCTGGTGGCCATTGGGGTGATTCGAAAAACTCCGGAAAGAAAGTTGCAGGAAACTGATCAAGGGGATAGTTCGTGCAGAGCTGTAAACATTCAAGCTATCATTCAATCACACAGAGAGGAAAGAGAGCAGAAGTAAGACAATGGATCAACAAATTAGAAGACCCAAAATATTGCTTCCTCCACAGAGTAAAGCAGACGATGCTACATTTCTGAAATGTAAATTACAGAAGATAAGAAAATAGAAGAGATATATAGGAGAACGAAAGATGGGGAGAGGGGGGGATAACTGTAGCCCAATCGAGGGCATTACATGGTGATCGGACCCACTTTGCTAATCTCTCACTCTCTTCGCTCTTCTCTGTTCTCCCCGGTTGCTCTCTGGATTTTTCTTTCTCACTTCTCTTCTTTTTTTTTCTTCTACTTCCGATGGCTTCCTTCAATAGCTTCTTCCCCAAGTCTTCGGATCGGGGTGTTTTATATTTGGAGAATGGGGTTGATACGGCGGCACAAGGCGCACCCGCTTCTGGCCGTCGGATCGGGTTTGATCGCCGGATCATGTGGTAGCCGCCGGGTCATATGTTAGTTGCCGTATTGGTGTGTCTGCGCTGGACATTTTCGGCCCATTTAGGACCGCCAAGCTTCCTTTAGCCCATCAGACCTCCTTTTAGCTTATTTAAATGCTTCTTCGGCCCATTCCTTCGTTCGACCCTCTACTCAAGTATTTCAGTGACAGGTGGCCTTTCAAATGATTGTCTGCATCTGGAGTGTAGCAAGCCCTTCCTTCGGGAGCCGTTCCTTTAGAAATAACCCCGAGTGTATCTCAACCACTTCTGACGATCGGGAGGCTACTGATGGAGCTTAAGCAGGCAGATGGTTGCCTGAGCACCCTTTCGGTTTCGGTGGACAATGTTGTGGTTTATTCGGCTTAATCGGTTCCATAATGGACGATGATTTTCCAGATAGCGGCTTCGCCGGGAAGGCGCAACCAGGTGTGATATTGTGCTGTAGCTAGTCTTTTCTCGTCGTAAAGTAAGGCTGAGATCAATATGTCTCCATAGCATTTGGGTGTTTTAAATCACCATAATCGAGCTTTCATGAAATCTTCTTAAGCTCGAGGTATCTTGGGATGAGGCTTCACGGGCTTTGGACTTGCCGTATCTGCTTGTGTAATTTTTCAGGTGTCAACAGCAGGCAACTCTGTTGGCGATCGGGGAAGGTAGCTCTGACGGCATCAACGGCAGTGGGGGAGTAGCTCCGACGATGGCGGTGGGTAGTGGTCGACACTCACTATGAGAGAGAGAGAGAGAGAGGAGAGGACTGTGCGTGAAAGGAGGGGGCTCCGGGGAGAGGGTTATTGGGAGTTAAAGATGGATTTTTCCATCAAAAATTTGTCAAAATTTCTATCCATGTATCCCTTTTCCCATCATACAATATTTCAATCCATCGGAAATTCTGTCACTAATTCCGTCGCTATGTTTTTTGGTGCCAAACCAAATTTCATTTCGTCTCTATTCCATCCCTAATATATCCCTAAATAATTTTCTAATTAAGTAAGATAATAACTGAGTAATTTATAAAATTTGAACGGAGAGAAATAAAATAGAATGAGTCGGGTTGACGAGTAGGCCGAACTCAAAGCCTGAGTCCGGCACATGGGCCTGGAAGGATCAGGATTTTAGGCCCGACCAAGGGTCCACGGGCCGTAATGGACCTTACAACTTGGTCCGAAATAGGGCCAGGATCGCGGGCCTATTAGGTTGGCCCACCCCATTGGCAGCCCTAATTTGTACTAGTCGTAAATTCATCGTAAAATCCTTTTTCCACTATTTTACATTTATACATTTAAATAGTATAAACTTGAATTTCCCAGCATTGGCAAACGATATCCCACTCAGCATTACGAAGATCTAACCATTGGATTTACTCCCGAGTAACATCTGACCGTATGTTTTAACTTTGATCAAGATATGACAGTTGGATTAACTCCCGAATGAAAATGTAACCATTGGATTTAAATTTGATGAAGATGCAACTATTGAATTTTCTCTCGATCGATCTGACCATTGGATTTAAGCCATTTGACGAAGATCCAACCATTAGATTTACTCCCAATGTAAATCAATCTGGTCCCGATCGAAATCTTGATCTAAATATGACTATTGGATTTAAGTTTGATGAAGGTTCAACCATTAAAGTTGCCCAAAGCGTTGGGGTAGGATGATTCCGTCGTAAAATCGCCGTAAATCCGTCGCTAATTTATGACGGATTTGTGATGAAAAAAGTAACGGTCGGTAAGTTGGGACAGATTTGTGACGGAAATACATTCCATCTCAAAATAGAGATGGATTCGCAATGGATTCGTCTCAAAAGTCCCCTTGGCCTACATCAGGAGTAAATTTAACAGTTAAAATTTTATCAAAACTTAAACCCAACATGTAGACCAGTAGTAAATCTAACGGTCAAATCTTGATTAGATTTCGATTGATATTAGATTGATTTAGATTGAGAGCAAATCTAACAGTTAGATCTTCATCAAACAGCTTAAATTCGCATCTTCATGAAACTTAAATCTAACAATCACATTTTCTTTCGGGAGTTAATCCAACAATTAGATCTTGATCAAAATTAAAATGTACGGTTGGATGTTACTTTGGAGTAAATCTAACGGTTAGATCTTCGTGGTGCTGAGTTGGGTATCGTTTGCCAATGTTAGAAAATTTAAGTTAATACTATTTAAATGTATAAATATAAAATATTAGAAAAAATGTTTTACGATAGATTTATAACTAGTACAAATTAGGGCTATCAATGGGGTAAGCTAGCCCAATATGCCCACAATCCTGGCCCAGGGTGGGCCGACCCGATAAGCCCACGATCATGGCCCGATTTTGGGCCAAGTTGTAAAGCTCTTTTCGACATTGGACCCTTAGTCCGATACAAAAGTCCGGCCTGACCAGGCCCGTAGGCTAAACTCACGTTTTGAGTTCGGCCCGCTCACCTGTCTGACCCGTTCTATTTTTTTCCATCACAATTATTTTTAATATTTTTAAAATAAATATCACTAATAAAATTTGAGATAAAATTATTTTTCATCTCAAATTCGTCACAAATATTTTAGCATTTTTTAAAAAATAATGTCGTTAATAAAGTTTGAGATGGAATAATATTCTGTCTCAAAATCTATCACAATGTTTGACGAATTTTAGGACAAAATATAATTATGTCACAAATCTTAAATTATTTTTTAATTATAAATATAAATAAATTTGAATCTATAGTGGAATTATATTCCATCTCAAATTCGTCGAAAATTTTGAATGGATTTGAGATAAAATTAGATCGTCACAAATAGTTTAGCATATTTTAAAAAATAAATGTTGTTAATAAATTTTGAGATGGAATGATAGTCCATCCCAAAATCCGTCACAAGTTCTAATGGACTTTTGGACGGAATATAATTCTGTCACAAATCTTAAATTATTTTTAATTAAAAATACAAATAAATTTCAATATGTAATGTGATTATATTCGGTCTCAAAATGGTAAAAAATAATGGACGAATTTGAGACAGAATTATGATCCATCACAAATATTTTAGTTTTTTTTTTAAAAAATAAATGTTGTTAATAAAGTTTACGGCAAAATCATATTTCATCCCAAAATTTGTCACAATGTTTGACGGATTTTGAGACGGAATATAATTTCATCTTAAATCTTTAATTAGTTTTTAATTATAAATATAAATAAATTTGAATCTACAATAAAATTATATTCCGTCTCAAATTCGTCAAAAATTTTAAACAAATTTGACACAAAATTATATCCGTCTAAAAATTCGTCAAAAATTATAATAGATTTTGAAATGGAATGTAACATGTCTCTATTTGTGATAATTTTTAGGACGGAACAAATTCTGTCACTATTTATGATGAATTTTGGGACGGATTATAATCCGTACGAAAAATCTATCCCTAAACCGCCTTTTTCTTATAGTACGTGGAAGATGGAAAAATTACGGGCGGGCTTCTAATGAGATGGCTACAATCTTTTGTGACCAATTTCCCTTGCTAATACGTCGCTAATCCATTGTTACCATTTGCGAAATATTCATCACTACCTTGCCACTAATTTTTTCAATTTAGCAACTATATAATGTTGTCTCTAATCCATCGGTAACTTTGCGATGAGCATTTCTTCATCTCTAATTCGTTACTATTATTTTAAAATTTAGTGACGAATAATAAAGCATCTCTAATCCGACACAAAAAAATATTTTCTAAAAATATTCAGAAATTATTTTTTGTTGATTTACGATGGAATTATATTCGTTGTTAATCCATCTCCAAATTGAAAAATACTTACGATAGTTATATTATCGTCACTAATCTGCCATAAAATTTGGGACGAAATACTTTATGCCGCTAATCCGTTGATAAATTATTTTTTTCACAACACATATTATTTTTCGCAAGTACGTCTCCAAACTACATGCAAATTTATTAGTCGCTGAATATTTCAACGGTTTAAATTTTCATGGCAAATTCATCGCTAAGTTTAGACAAAAAAAAATTTGTCGTAAATGACATGTCAATAACAGTGCATTTTCTAGTAGTGGTCTGGGTGGTTTTTTAAAAATTTTAGTTTTCGCTTCGTTTTCTGATCTCTCCACCTGTGCGTCGCTTACATCCTCTTTGCCTCCTCCTGCTATAACCTACTCCTCGTTGTCTAATTCCTATATGCCCATCTGACATTGCTCATCTGTGGGCATCTCATGTAATAAATAGGTCAAGATGTCCTAAGCGAGAGCCACGGCGGGATGCAATCATGATAGTAGATGTGCTTGCCGGGCAACTTTTGGGCTTCTACCCCCAGCTCGAAGGGATCCTTTGCAAATGGGACAGTGAGTTTCCAGCCCAACATGGGCTTCGACTATCCTGATCGTGGGCATCGAGTCCACGACTGCCTTTGATGCAGGCTAGTGCTTGTACCCTCACCCTTCGAAACCATTTATCTTGATTTGTACGAGCTACTCAAGCTGGCGATCTAAGTCGGGTCATGCTCCCTAGCTGGGGCCTCAGCCCCAACTCCACCCCATCATCGCAGTAGAGCTCGAAGGCTACGTTGACACGATCTGGGTCTGTGACATTATAGACGTCTAATTTTGGACATCTTACGGACCACGATTTCACTCATCATAAGAATGATGTTTTTTCTTGATGATTGGACCCTTCAGTGCCCATTTTCAATCCAATAACTCAACCGGGTCGAAAACCATCGAGATAACGGGCTGAGTCCACTTTCTGGGTGGCCAAATTGATGGTTCTCCAACTCCCAGAAGAAGGCCAAAAAGTTGGCTGCCCAAGACATTGGCTGGCCACATACTTGGCCGCCTTGGTATCCTGGGCGGCCATGGCCGCCCAGGTCCTCTTGAATGGCCAGCGGGATGGCTGTCTTCTAGTAACCATCTATCAACCCACGTTTTCACGATTCCTCCCACCCTGGGAGCTTCCTCCGCAACCTATCCCACTCCGGGGAGTTGATGCACGTGTAGCCATGCACGTACTCGCTCCAAGAGTGGCTGGTCCAAAAGCCCTTCACAAGGATTTTACCCCATTTCAAATGGATTTCAAGAGAGGGAAACCCCTCCAGGTATAACACATGTCCCTAGGGTTCCAGCACCGAGGGGGAGGGGGCTAGATAGTGGTTGGACATTTTTCGAGGTTGGCCATAATCCTAGAGTGCTGTGAGACCTTCGAGAGTTCTTCCCACTTCCATCCCACTGATCCCAAAGGTGAATTGAAGCTGAAGAGTTCCAATCTCCCCCTGCGGAAGAAAGATCAGTGCCCACCGTCAGAGGAGACCAAGCCTATAGTAAACAACCATCGATCTGGCCGCCCATCATCCTCGAATGGCTACAAATCCGGCCGCCCATTGCTCGTCGATGGACACCCCCCATCTTTCTTCCTTCTATTTACTTCCCTACTATATTTTAGTTCATTTTCACGCATTCCCCTTCATTTCCATTGCATTACATGCATGATAGCTTTTCCTATATCCCAATTTTAAAGAGATTTTCACCCCAAAACATATGGAAGGTGGGTGGTCGAAAGTCTTGACAATCTCCTCTTCCGAACCCCCTTTCTAGTAAGAATAACCCCCGATTGCATGCGTTTTCTTCCGTTCTAAGCAAATATTACACTTTCGCAGTGTAATGGGTTCACTTTCCATGGTTACTAGTTGATTTTCAAGGACTTTGGACCAGACTCGCAGATTTGATCTACCCGTTCTTGGCCAACCGAGAGCGAGGAAAGGTAGGACCCACAATCCCCTATCTGGAAGGCGTTTGCGATCACCCTATTCCTATAGGACTCAGGTAAAGTCCCTGGCGATCACCCTATTTTGTTCATATTAACCTCGTGCACTGTAGTGTTGGATCGAGCTTTGGAACTATGTCGACTCGAGTGTCCGCCCCGATCCTGGCACAAATCCGGCACCTACAACCCTCTGGCAATCACGGTGGGACCCTCCCACTCACTATGAGTCATTTAAATTGAAGTCTGTTGTGCCTCTTAGGCACAAGCATGTGCATTGTGTTTTGATGATAGCATGCTGATTTGTTTTGATGATTGCAACACAGTCAGTGCATTATGATATTGTGTTTTGAATATGGCTGCTGATATGATTGCATAGGACTGTGTCTGATTGCAACACAGTCAGTGCATTATGATATTGTGTTTTGAATATGGCTGCTGATATGATTGCATAGGACTGTGTCTGATATACAGCATTGAATGCATGAGTTTGCATGAGTATTGCATGATGCGTTGACGCATGGGATCATTGCGTCAACTCACTGGTCTGTCCCAGAGCTGGTCTATAAAATGTGTCAACTGGTGCGTCGACGCAGTGGACTCAATGCGTTGACGCATTAGAATTGTTTTGAAAGAGCTCTTGCTTTGCTTCATACATTAGTCTTGAAGTCTGTACAGCCAGTGCACTTGCAAAGTTCATACATTGAACTGTGGCTTGCACTGTTCATGATTTGGGTAGCAAAGTCTATACACTGCAGGGTAAAGCCCAATGTCTAGGCATTGCTGCATCGCTTGCATTTCAGAGTCTATACATTGGTTTTGTCATGCACATAGACTTCCAAGTCTACACATTCCTACATTAGTGTGCTTCACGCTTTGTTCATGGCTGAGAGTCTATACACTGGGCTTGAAGTGTACACAATGAGCATCTCATGTAAGTCCATACATTCATAGTGCATTGCATTGGCTAAGTATATACAACGTCAGTTCATGCATTATCTTAGGCTAAGTCTGTACAGCCTACGTCTCATGCAGCGTCAACGCTGTGAGCATTCTCAAGTCTGCAGCGTCAACGCTGTGAGTGTGTACATCGCATTCACGTTTCACAAAGTCTATACATTATGCATGTTTGAGTTGAAGTCTATACAGAGTCTGCATCTTTGGAAAGTCTGTACAGCGTGAAGTCTACACATTGGCACTATAGCTCGCTCGTGCAAGTCTGTACATTGGAGTCAGTTCACCAAGTCTATACACTGGACCTTGTTTCACCAAGTCTGTACACTCCACATCCTTTGCTACAGGAACCAAGTCTATTCACTCTCCCGTTCAAATCCTTCCAAGTCTGTACATTGCCTTTGTGCTTCAAAGTCTGTACACTGCATTCTCATTTAGCGAAGTCTCTATATTGCATACAAGCATCATAAAGTCTGTACAGTGGGCAAGGGTGTACATCCTCCAGTGAACACATTAAGTCTATACACCGCCTGTGTTCATCTGAGTCTTATGATGTCTTTATATTCATTAAGTCTATACATTGCGTTGTGCATACTTTACATTACTTTCGCCTTCACAGCAAAGTCTATACAATGCAATGCATAAACTTAGAACTGATGACTTCGTTTCATCTGTCTGACAGGGACTGAAGAGCCTAATGAACCCCTTAAAGCAAGAGGGCTGAAGCCATCCAATTTCTGCTGTTGGAACACACCAATGCGTCAACGCCTTGATCAAGTGGCGTGAACGCAGTAGTTCAAACAATCAAGAAAGAAGCTTGTGGATTACTCTGGTGCGTCAACGCATTGATCAAGTAGCATGGACGCAGCAGTTCAAGTATCCCTTATTGCAGCCTCTGGAGTACATTGGCAACGTCGGCGCTGCAGCTCCATGCGTCAACGCAGCATGTTGAGAGCGTCAACGCAGCACGTCTATCTGCTGAAGACCTGCTCACTGAAACGCATCAATGCGTCAACGCCACGGGTTGGAAGCGTCGACGCAGCAGTTAAAAAGGCTAGGCTGTTTGTTCACTGGAACGTATCAATGTGTCAACGCAGTAAACTGATGGAGTCAACGCATCAGACTTGAGTTTTCATAGGTTGAAGATCTCTGAAGGCTGCGTCAACTCCTTGGAGCAAGTGGGTTGACGCCATCTAACTCCAGTTGCTGAGCGTACTGATGAATGGGCACGTGACCCGAAGCTGGCACCTGACACGTGATCCGAGGTGGTGCTGGGCACGTGATCCGAGGAGGAATCTTCTGGACGGAAGGCGTGGGAAGCACACGCCCTATCTCCCTACTGCTGCTGTATATATTGGAGCCTTCGTCTTCAGATGGAGGCTGATCGTGATCGAAGCAGAGAGCAGAAGCTGAGAGAAGAAAAAGGGAAAAAGAAGATAGAGCTTCCACGATCCAGTAGAAGAAAAGAAAAGGAGAAAGAGAGAAAAGGAGAACATAGATCGAGAGAAGAAGAGAAGTGCAGCAGAGAAGAAAGAGAAAGAGAGAGAGTGAAGAAAGAGAGTGAGATCGAGGGAAGAAGAGAGACAGAGAAAGAGAAGGAGTTCGTTCCTCAGATCTTTGGTTCAAAACAAGATCTAAGGTTGCTCATTGTTAGAGCTATATTTCGTGCTTCATTGTTCAGCCTTTAGTTGCTGTGTTTCCATCTTTTCTGTTTTCTATTTTACATCTTTGTTCAAGCTGTGAGTCAGCGGATTGCAGAGGTGCTGCCTCTGGACGGCTAAGCTGTATTACCCAGCGGTTTGCAGTGGAGGATTCCACTGGACAGCAAGCTGTGTTGCTCAGCGGGGCGAGGAGGATTCCTCGGACGGCAAGCTGTGTTGCCCAGCGGTTGTATGGCAAGCTGTGATGCCCAGCTGTTCAAGCTGTGAGTCAGCGGAATCCACACTCAGTTTGAGTGTGGGGTGGATGTAGGTCTGCTGGACCGAACCACCTAAAAACCCCTTGTGCATTGTGGTTTGTTTTGTTCTATTGTGCTTCCGCTAGATGAATGCATAGGGGCGCTCCATGTGTTTGGCTTCTGGTTGAGCAGAAGAGTTAATTAGTCTTCTTAGAGTGTTTTAATCTGTCAAGAGAGCGAAATTCTAGTTGAGCTATATTTTGTCTAAATCTGTCTTGTTAGCACTCTAGTGATCTTAATGTGTGTTTGTTTAGTTCCGCATCTGCCCATTAGCATTTAAGCTTGTCTAGTTTGCAAACTAGTAATTCTAGTGAGCATCATATTTTAATTGGGCGAAAGATTTTTAAAGGGCTATATTCATTCACCCCCCTCTGAATACTGCACCGAACCCAACAATTGGTATCAGAGCAGGTCTCTGATCTATCAGATCTAACAATCTGTAGAGGATCCTGCTAGTGTTTAGTGCATTTCAGAGTGGGTCTTTTGAAATCGTGTGTTGCTTCATTGAGTTGTGCTTTGCCTTGCTCATCTGTTTTTGGTGTTATTTGAGTTGATTCATTGTGCTTAATTAGTGTTCTTCCTAGAACTCTTATTCTGTCTAAAGCATGAAACTCACTGCTGGTCCTCCGAAGTTTGAAGGTTCGGGTTTCTACAATTGGTTTAATCAGTTCAGAGAATATGTGATGCAAACTAATCCAGATCTGTGGATAGTCATTGCACACAGTTCCTATGAAGTTCCAAAGGATGAATCCTTATGGAAAACTTCAGACAGACAAAAATTCTCTGATAATCAGAAGGCCCTGGAGCTAACTCAAAGGGCTATAAACACTGACAAGTTTCCATGTGTAGTCAATTGCTGCAGTGCCTCCGAAGTGGTCGAAATGATAGCAAGCATCAGAACCCATGATAAAGTGAATTGTCTCATGGCAACAGAAGAAGATGAAGATTATGAGGAGGACACTTCATCACAGGTAAACTCTGGTACTAATAATTTTTCTCTGGAAAATATGATTGAATTGAATGAGCATTTATTAAATAAATATGATAGACTGAAATCTGAAAAGAGAAAAATAAGAAAAGAAATGTTGCATGAGGTTAGAAGTCTGAAAGCTGAAAATGAAAACTTGAAATCTGACATGAATAAAGAAAAAGATGAGTTGAACAAGTTGAAATCTGAGAATGAAGATCTTAGAAACAAACTCATCAGTGAAGATAATTCTTGTAAAGCATGTGCCATTCTCGAAGACATGATTAATGATTTTGATTCTGATGACAGTTTTCAAAAGGAACAAATCAAATCTCTAAAGGAAGAAAATGTCCACTTGAAAGATCAAAATAAAAAGTTGATGGTTCTGAATACTGTTTTCTCTGAAAGATGGATGACAATTGAAAAAGAAAAATCTGTTTTGAAAGAGTATATCAATTGCAGTGACGAAGAAATTACTAGCTTTATAATACACACTGCTGATTTGGAAAAAGAACTTTGTCTGTTAAAAGAAAAACTGGCTAGGTATGAGAAGGAGAAAGTTGATTCAGAAAATCTTATAATCTCCTTGGAAAATAAAATTACTGAGCTGAATAGTACTTCATCTAAGTTGGCCAAGGATAAAGGCAAGATGAAAATGTTTCTGGAAGATGAAGTGAGTAGTCAAAATGAAAAGGTGGAAAGTAGCTTTGGAATTAAGAATGGTATTAGGAACCTGCTATACACCACATTTGTGCCGAGTTCTAAAGTAGCTGGTCCCTCAAATAAATCATTGAAAGAAGCTGCTGCTCATGAAATTCAAAAACGAAATAAAAATCAGAAAACCCCAAAAACTCAAAGGAACTATCTGCATGCCAAAAACTCATCTGATAAGTGCCATGTTTTAAAAAAATTTAATGGTTCTTGTTCTTGTCATTATTGTGGTAAGCATGGACACTGTATGAGTGAGTGTTTTGTGATGAAACAAGATGATAGAAAACATGCTAGAAAAGTTCTGTCTGATCAGAAAAAGGGTAATCTGAATGTTAAAGAATTTCATGCTAGAAACCATGATTCTAGGAAAAAGAATCTAAATTATTTTTGTTGTGTGAAGTTTGGCCACATTGCTGCAGATTGCTGGTATGCTCAGGGAAATCATTTTACTTCAAAATTTGTTGAATTCCCTTCAAATAGAAATTCTCTTGGCAGAAATAAATCTGTTTTTAAAGGAAAGACACCTGTATGCTTTGAATGTGGAAAACCTGGCCACCGAGCTTCTGAATGCTGGTGGGCAGGTAATGGTAAGTCAAAATTTCATGCATATAACAGAACATTTAATGCTTATGGTCATAGGTCTCATGCTCCTGTTGAGAAGCATCATAGAACCAGACAATCTGTTGTTTCATGTTATTATTGTGGAAATTTTGGACATTCCATGTCTGATTGTTCTTTTATGGAATTTGATGATAATGTTGTAAAAAGAATGTTTAGAACACCTGATAGGGGTAGTGCAGGACCCAAGACTGCTTGGGTCCCTGCAAGATCATATTGATTGATATGTTGCAGGTGTGCCTTGGTGAGAGAAATAATAGGGGTAGTGCAGGACCCAAGACTGCTTGGGTCCCTGCAAGATCATATTGATTGATATGTTGCAGGTGTGCCTTGGTGAGAGAAATAAAAGGGGTAATTTAGCCAAGGCACTTGAAAAGGAAGCCCCAGGATTCTACATTTCAGGTTAGTTCTGAACTTGTCTTTAAATTTCATCATCTGAAAATGCTGATTTGTCTATTTGATATCTGAAATTGTTGAACTGTTTGTTTGATGTCTGATACTCTCTTCATGTCTAGCTGATCAGTCTGCATTCCAGACTCAGCTACTGAGTTTTACTTTGCACATATCTGATGCTCTTCTCTCACTGATTATTGCACTGAATAAATAGGCTGATAGATACTCTGCACAATCATTTTTAGAGTCAATGCATGTGTCTTGTGTCAATGCATTGCATGCTTGATTACATACTTGGACTAAGCTTGAATGGGTCAGTTAGTGCATACAGTCAATGCATGTGTCTAGTACTTGCATATATCATCTGCATGACTGTCAATGAAATTGATCAATACATAAGGGACTGATTTGCATGACTGTCATTTGCCTATTGTCGTAGACTGCATGTTTTTCAATGCATAATAGGGCTGCTTTGCACTGCATTATCATTTGCTTATAACTTGGATGCATAAATCTGAATTGATTGCATACTTGTCTCATGTATCCTTGGTGCATAGTCTGCATGTAGGACAGTATATTGCATAGCATATCTCTTGCATCATGATGTCAGGGGGAGCTGAGAGTTCTATTCAATTCATTGAATCATATTCACTTCTCTGTGTTCTCATTCAAATAATTCATATTCTTTGACATCAGTTGCTCATTGAACCATATTGCCAATTGCTATCCTTTCTCCATCATTTTTACTAAACAACAGTTTTGCATCTGGTTTAGTACATTGAATGGTGATTATTACAATTGTTCACTTATAAGAATCACACTTACAAATTGAAAGGAACTAAAGGTTTAACCTTTATAAATTGGAGAGTTAAGTGTCTGCACTTTAGAATTTGAGATAAAAGAAAACTTTTATAGCTCTTAATCTTTGTCTCATGGCTAAAATAGAAAAAGTTTTTGTAATGCCTAAATGTGTTGAACTGGATATGTCTAGAACAGGCTAATAAGAGTGTGTACTGATTTTTAAACAATCACTCTAAAAGAAATAAGGGCAGCAGTAAATAAGATCATAAATGCTATGAACTGAACATAGTGACAGAGCAATGGCTCAATTGCACTGAGAAATTGTGATCTTCTCCAATGAAGCAGGAGAACTCATAGTCATGAAGTGCTTCAGAATATCTCTGTTCAAAGGGTCAAATCTATAGGGGGAGTTCTCACCAAGTAACTGGGGGTATGGCCTCTAATCAAGGTGTACCCTTAATGTCAAAAGTGAAGACTATTCTTTGTGGGTTTTAATCTGAAATAGGTCTAGTAGTTTATGCCTAGTAACTGGGGGTACCTGCCTCTGATCAAGGTGTACACCTAATGTCAACAGCATAAATGCCACTGATCTATTTACTTAGTTCAGGTTCTGAAAAATTTAAAAGTGAAAATCAAACTGCTGTAACCTTTCGAAAAATCAAAAGTCAATGAGTGAAAATTGTTTTTATCAATACATGTTCAAGTTGCCTCTCTTGAATTTTCTTGTTTAATCACAAAATGGTATTATTTCTGACTTATCTATTAATACCTTGTGCCCTAGATTCATTGCTATAAATGGAATCTATAAACTCTTGTTCAGGGGTCAAATATTTTACTCTAGATTTATCACTGTTAAACCTGAATTTTTGCCAAAATTGTATGTTGCTGATTCTTATACTTTAACAGTTGTTTATAATCATGCTTCCCTTCTGAACCTATGATTCAGCTGTTGTCAAGTGACCCTCCTACCTTCTCTACCTTGTTTATCTGTTCATATTCCTTCTCAAAGGGGGAGCATTTATTTAGGGGGAGAAATAATTCAGGGGAGTCTTACATTCAGGGGGAGAATATTCTAGAGGAATTTGCATGCATAATGCACTTTGCACTCGTGTTTTTACTATTTTTCTCTTTTTGATCATGTCAAAGAGGGAGAAAATCTTGTGTGTGACTCACTGTCACATTGTCACATTGTGTTGCCATCATCAAAAAGGGGGAGAATGTTGTGCCTCTTAGGCACAAGCATGTGCATTATGTTTTGATGATAGCATGCTGATTTGTTTTGATGATTGCAACACAGTCAGTGCATTATGATATTGTGTTTTGAATATGGCTGCTGATATGATTGCATAGGACTGTGTCTGATTGCAACATAGTCAGTGCATTATGATATTGTGTTTTGAATATGGCTGCTGATATGATTGCATAGGACTGTGTCTGATATACAGCATTGAATGCATGAGTTTGCATGAGTATTGCATGATGCGTTGACGCATGGGATCATTGCGTCAACTCACTGGTCTGTCCCAGAGCTGGTCTATAAAATGTGTCAACTGGTGCATCGACGCAGTGGACTTAATGCGTTGACGCATTGGAATTGTTTTGAAAGAGCTCTTGCTTTGCTTCATACATTAGTCTTGAAGTCTGTACAGCCAGTGCACTTGCAAAGTTCATACATTGAACTGTGGCTTGCACTGTTTATGATTTGGGTAGCAAAGTCTATACACTGTAGGGTAAAGCCCAATGTCTAGGCATTGCTGCATCGCTTGCATTTCATAGTCTATACATTGGTTTTGTCATGCACATAGACTTCCAAGTCTACACATTCCTGCATTAGTGTGCTTCACGCTTTGTTCATGGCTGAGAGTCTATACACTGGGCTTGAAGTGTACACAATGAGCATCTCATGTAAGTCCATACATTCATGGTGCATTGCATTGGCTAAGTATATACAACGTCAGTTCATGCATTGTCTTAGGCTAAGTCTGTACAGCTTACGTCTCATGCAGCGTCAACGCTGTGAGCATTCTCAAGTCTGCAGCGTCAACGCTGTGAGTGTGTACATCGCATTCACGTTTCACAAAGTCTATACATTATGCATGTTTGAGTTGAAGTCTATACAGAGTCTGCATCTTTGGAAAGTCTGTACAGCGTGAAGTCTACACATTGGCACTGTAGCTCGCTCGTGCAAGTCTGTACATTGGAGTCAGTTCACCAAGTCTATACAATGGACCTTGTTTCACCAAGTCTGTACACTCCACATCCTTTGCTACATGAACCAAGTCTATTCACTCTCCCGTTCAAATCCTTCCAAGTCTGTACATTGCCTTTGTGCTTCAAAGTCTGTACACTGCATTCTCATTCAGCGAAGTCTCTACATTGCATACAAGCATCACAAAGTCTGTACAGTGGGCAAGGGTGTACATCCTCCAGTGAACACATTAAGTCTATACACCGCATGTGTTCATCTGAGTCTTATGATGTCTTTATATTCATTAAGTCTATACATTGCGTTGTGCATACTTTACATTGCTTTTGCCTTCACAGCAAAGTCTATACAATGCAATGCATAAACTTAGAACTGATGACTTCGTTTCATCTGTCTGACAGGGACTGAAGAGGCTAATGAACCCCTTAAAGCAAGAGGGCTGAAGCCATCCAATTTCTGCTGCTGGAACACACCAATGCGTCAACGCCTTGATCAAGTGGCGTGAACGCAGTAGTTCAAACAATCAAGAAAGAAGCTTGTGGATTACTCTGGTGCGTCAACGCATTGATCAAGTAGCGTGGACGCAGCAGTTCAAGTATCCCTTATTGCAGCCTCTGGAGTACATTGGCAACATCGGTGCTGCAGCTCCATGCGTCAACACAGCATGCTGAGAGCGTCAACGCAGCACGTCTATCTGTTGAAGACCTGCTCACTGGAACGCATCAATGCGTCAACGCCACGGGTTGGAAGCGTCGACGCAGCAGTTAAAAAGGCTAGGCTGTTTGTTCACTGGAACGTATCAATGCGTCAACGCAGCAAACTGATGGAGTCAACGCAGCAGACTTGAGTTTTCATAGGTTGAAGATCTCTGAAGGTTGCGTCAACTCCTTGGAGCAAGTGGGTTGATGCCATCTAACTCCAGTTGCTGAGTGTACTAATGAATGGGCACGTGACCCGAAGCTGGCACCTGATACGTGATCCGAGGTGGTGCTGGGCACGTGATCTGAGGAGGAATCTTCTGGACGGAAGGCATGGGAAGCACACGCCCTATCTCCCTGCTGCTGCTGTATATATTGGAGCCTTCGTCTTCAGATGGAGGCTGATCGTGATCGAACCAGAGAGCAGAAGCTGAGAGAAGAAAGAGGGAAAAAGAAGAGAGAGCTTCCACGATCCAGTAGAAGAAAAGAAAAAGAGAAAGAGAGAAAAGGAGAACAGAGATCGAGAGAAGAAGAGAAGTGTAGCAGAGAAGAAAGAGAAAGAGAGAGTGAAGAAAGAGAGTGAGATCGAGGGAAGAAGAGAGAGAGAGAGAAAGAGAAGGAGTTCGTTCCTCAGATCTTTGGTTCAAAACCAAATCTGAGGTTGCTCATTGTTAGAGCTATATTTCGTGCTTCATTGTTCGGCCTTTAGTTGCTGTGTTTCCATCTTTTCTGTTTTCTATTTTACATCTTTGTTCAAGCTGTGAGTCAGCGGATTGCAGAGGTGCTGCCTCTGGACGGCTAAGCTGTATTTCCCAGCGGTTTGCAGTGGAGGATTCCACTGGACAGCAAGCTGTGTTGCTCAGCGGGGCGAGGAGGATTCCTCGGACGGCAAGCTGTGTTGCCCAGCGGTTGTATGGCAAGCTGTGATGCCCAGCTATTCAAGCTGTGAGTCAGCGGAATCCACACTCGGTTTGAGTGTGGGGTGGATGTAGGTCTACTGGACCGAACCACCTAAAAACCTCTTGTGCATTGTGGTTTGTTTTGTTCTATTGTGCTTCCGCTAGATGAATGCATAGGGGCGCTCCATGTGTTTGGCTTCTGGTTGAGCAGAAGAGTTAATTAGTCTTCTTAGCGTGTTTTAATCTGTCAAGAGAGCGAAATTCTAGTTGAGCTATATTTTGTCTAAATCTGTCTTGTTAGCACTCTAGTGATCTTAATGTGTGTTTGTTTAGTTCCGCATCTACCCATTAGCATTTAAGCTTGTCTAGTTTGCGAACTAGTAATTCTAGTGAGCATCATATTTTAATTGGGCGAAATATTTTTAAAGGGCTATATTCATTCACCCCCCCTCTGAATACTGCACCGAACCCAACAAAGTCTTCTGAATTCCTTCTCCAGTAACTTGCCTTTTCATTTTTCATTTTCTGTTGCTTATTGCGCCTACTGGGCGTCTGGTTCGTCGGTGGAGCCAGAACAAGAGGTAGCCAAGTTTCTGGATGCCCAGACCTAAGGCGGCCAAGAACCTAGCTTTCGAACACTCCTAGGCAGCCAGGAACCTACCTGCCCACCATCTATAAGCAGCCATCGATCCGGTCATCTTCTGTTTATGTTCCCCTTCGTAGTATTGTTCTTGTTTGCTTTCTAGTTCCATAATTTTGCTTCTGCTTTGTATATTCCTGAATTCTATGTGTTCTAACAGTGTAGTTCTGAGTCTAGGGTGGGCTTAGGAAGAGCCAGCATCACATAGATTAGGAACACCCTCCCTTTGGATTGGACTCTTCACCTGGAGATTCTCACTCAGGTGCAACTAGTCCTTTCCATTTGGGAACCTCCATAAGTCCCCATGAACTGTGGATTCCCACACGGCCACCAAGTAGGTTGTACCACTGAAGCCTTATTAGATTTCTCAAAGGTCTGAGTGAGCTTTATCTTAGGATTACCCCGGATTTAGCCACAATTCCCCTAGATAGCTCCACTCACATCTATAAGGAACAAGCTAAAATTAGACTAATCACGAGATGAACCTAAGTTAAAAAATTGGGGCGCTTTGTCTGCAAACTTGCTTGTTGTTAGATATCATTAATTCAATCATACTTGGCCTTAAAATTCCACTTGAATCCTTAAAATTGAATATGTTGAATTGCTATGGATCAATGTTATGCTAATATGCATTTTGATGAGGATGATAATTTTGAGTTTTATGATGCTCAAACCATGCTTGATGTGGAAGAAGATACACACAATCCCTTCATTGGGATGTGTCAAAATTCACCAATTAATGAGAATGAAAGCACAAGTGGTGAAGAATTATCCTCCCAAAGTCAAGAACCAATCAATGTCAATCCCCTATCATCTCCAAAGGAAGACCAAGAGCTAGTATTCCCCTGATCACTTGATTACTCTAGCTTCCCAAAGAAAGTCAATTCTCAATCCTCAACCCATTCCTAGGAAATCTCTGATTCTAAGGCAAAGACCATTCAATAGGACTCCCTTCTGTGTTGCTAGTCAGCCTAACCATCCTCTTTACCATCAAGGGGTTTCTCAACTTGTAACGACCCAAGATCCGGATATCGAGTCAAATCCAATACCATTCAGATCCTACGCTGCCACTCACGAGCTGGAAAGCTCAGAAGGATTATTTGAGGAGTTATGGTTATGTATTGAAATTCTAAACAATAGCAAAAAATAAATTATAGAATTAATAAATGATTACTAGAAATGAAATTAACATTTTATGATAATTTAACATAACTATAGAGTCCAGTCCACATGTACAGTCAACAAGAAAAGAAACGTACACTGTTACGGGGCATACCCCGGCACTGACGAGCCGGCTACTAAAGGTCCTCCGACCGAGATGCATCACCTCGAGGAGAAGCGCTACACCTGAAAAAGCAGGGAGTGAGTCTCATCTCATTGGCTCTGTAGGGGTCCCGAGGATCCCTACCACAACGAAAGCGGTAAGCAGTAACAACAATAACAGCAGCAATAATAACAATAGTAACAGAACAGTAGTAGTGGCAAAGCAACTATAATATTAACAATATCAATGGCGGTGGCTAGAACAATACTAATAGTAAACAACGGAGCTATGGAGTCTCTACGCTACTCCTACCCTTACAGCGGAAAACGATCTCGAGTCGGAACTGTCGATCTAGGGAAAGTCACGATCGCGCTACCGAGAGACCCTACGAAGCCTTTATCGTACGAACTATCCTCATGGATAGAAGCCACTACGGAAACCACACCGTCATAATGTCCTATCCTAGCTACTGAGAGAACCTTGACACGCTGTCGGGAAAGCCTCGGCCTTGCGGTCGAGAAGTCACTCTAGAGTCACCTGGTCAAAACGCTCTAACTCTACTCTGGGGAACCACGGCTCGCAGTCGGGAACCAAACTCATGGGTGACTGAAGTACTCACTCGCTAGCACCGACTGGATGCGTCCACTGACGTCTTACACCATGCCCTAAGTGTTTCCCTACTCACCTCAGGTGGAAACTAAGACACTGAAATCAAGTAACCATAGAACAAGGACTAGCTGGGGTCACGCCCATCGGCATGGGTCCAAAGCCCCCAATCACATTTTCACACACATACTATCTGCTCAAAGTCAGGTCCTCTAGTTAGTTTTCCCCCCAACCAGACTCTAGTTGCAAAGACAAGGGGCCCTACGGTAACCAGCCTAAAAATTGTAAAGCAGGGAGTGAGCCTCATCTCATTGGCTCAGTAGAGGTCCCGCGGATCCCCACCACAACGAAAGCGGTAAGTAGTAACAGCAATAACAGCAGCAATAATAACAACAGTAACAGAATAGGAGTAGTGGCAAATCAACTATAATATTAACAATATCAACGGCGGTGGCTAGAACAATACTAACAGTAGACGACAGAGCTACGACGTCTCTACACTACTCCTACCCTCACAGGGGAACCATGATCTCGAGTCGGAATCGCCGATCTAGGGAAAGTCATGATCACGCTGCCGAGAGAACCTACGAAGCCTCTATCGTATGAACTATCCTCACGGACTAAAGCCACTATGGAAATCACACCATCGTAATGTCCTATCCTACCTACCAGGAGAACTTAACACATTGTTGGGAAAGCCTCAGCCTCACAGTCGAGAAGTCACTCTAGAGTCACCCGGTCAGAACGCTCTAACTCTACTCCGGGGAACCACGACTCGCAGTCATGAACCAAACCCACGGGTGACTGAAGTAGTCACTCGCTAGCACCGGCTGGATGCATCCACCGACGTCTTACACCACGCCCTAAGTGTCTCCCTACTCACCTCAGGCGGAAACTGAGACACTGAAACTAGGTAACCATAGAACAAAGACTAGCTGGGGTCACGCCCGTCGGCGTGGGTCCAAAGCCCCCAATCACATGTGCACACATAGACTATCTGCTCTAAGTCGGGTCCTCTAGCTGGTTTTCCCGCAGTCTGACTTTAGCTACAAAGACAAGGGGCCCTACGGTAACCAGCCTAAAAACCATCTCATCAGGAACAGCTCTCGACCACGCAGTCAGAACATGTCGGCACTCAGTGAGTAACACTCTCGACCTAACTGCTAGTCCGTGCACGACACTCAGTAAGCTGTGCCTGTTTAGTACTGCTCAGAAGAAGGTCTAACTCATTCACACCTGAAACTACGGAATGGCACAGCTTGGTACAGGTAAACCATCTAAGGCTGGTAACGAGAAGTAGCGAATGCTGACCTTCTAAACTCACGCGGGAACGAACCTCCGCTATCAATAATCCATACGGGGAAAAGACTCCCAACAATACATAAGCCCCACATGATGGCCCATAATAATTACACGGAAACCATGGATCATATAGAATCACGCGACATCTCTTTCGTGAAACCATGACGAGCACGGACACCTCAGGGCATGAAACGACGAAGCATGGCGCCCTGGGGCACATGAGAGCTGGGCGGCCACATCACTGGCCGCCCAGAGGGTTGTGTAGCCACATTATTGGCCACCCACCCTGGGCACCTGTGGGCTGGGCGACAAGACCCTTGGCCACCTAGTAGACTTGGGCGGCCAGACCTCTGACCGCCCAGCTCTGGGGTACACGGCCACTCCCATGGCCATCCCCTATTGGGTTCGTAGAAAATGAACCGAACTCCATGCGGAGTTCGATCCCATGCCCCATTAGCCTCGATGCGAAGGGGAAAACAAGGGGAATCCATCCACGGGCATTCCTACGCCTGGGAAATCGTATTAAACCATAGATCGAGGCCTAGATCGACCGAAACCGTCGCTTGTCCCCAAACATGAACATTTCCCCAAAATAAGCAATGCACCCACTCTCGATCTCGCCAGGACATGGAGTCATAAGGGAAAACACACGAGAGTCCTAGGAATCCATCCCCCTACCTTTCCGATGCTTTAACTGTCGAAAATCTCATGAAAACACTGATCCACCCTGCGCCTGGCTCACGAACCCGTGAAGCCTCACCACGGCACTCCTCCGCTACTCCTCACCCTGGATCCTACTGCACGTCATCGCCGCCACTCCACCCGCTCACCTCCCCGCCATCGTCGGCCACCCGGAGGTGAGAAGAGAGAGGGAGAGAGTGACGGGAGAGTGAGGGAGAAACAAAAGATGAGGGAGAGACAGAGGGGGAAGGGGGTTAAATAGGGTTTATTTTTTATTTTATTTTATTTTTTTATTTTATTTAAAAAATTCACATAAACCTCAAAAATTCTCGAGAAATATATTCTTGCTCAATTTTTTTTGGGAAAACGATAGGTCGCTCAACGCGCCGTCACGGACCCGAAATAACTCACATAAACACTATCTAAGGGTCCGAAGATAAAGTCCGAAACCCAATACGGACACGATTTGTAACTCGCAGAAATGTGATCCGAGACCCGGGGCGTTACACAACCTCAAGCAATTCATGCAATGCCTAATGTCGATGCACCCCTTAAGCAATCTGATTTCATATCTAAGCAAGAGGTGGAACAATATGTCTAGCAAATGGTCGCCAAGAGTCTCCCTACATCTCGGCCTCACTCCTTAGCTAACTATTGTAAACTTACAAATGCTTACTTTCCCTGAGTTTTAAAGCCCCAAAATATTGGAAGTACAATGGTTCCACTGATCCACAACACCATCTCTCTTGCTTCCTAATGGACTCTCACTAATGGTTTTACGATTGGGTCCGTCTTGTGTGTCTCTTCACTCTCAGCCATTGATCTTATCAACTTCGACATTGTATCCGAGCATTTTATCACTCAATTCAGCCACATGGCTAGTGTAGCTCCCACTCTTTTGGACTTTGTAATGGAGAAGATGAAGTCCAATGGGGACTTCATTTAGTTTGCAAATAGATGGAGAGCTATGGTGTCAAGGTCTAGGATCGCCTTCCTGGAATCTCAAGCCATCACTGTGTTAGTTAATAACGCAGCTCCTCAGCTCCGTGCCATCCTAATGCTCAGTGAATTTCACACTTTTGCTCAACTTTACAATAGAGCTCCCATTGTCCAAGCCCAACTTAGAGATTCCTCATTTCCATTTTTCCTTGATGATTGTGATGTCCTGACCTTGGAAGGGGCAATTTCCCACAAACACATCAATGCTTTCAACCAATCACTCAACCCTGCCAATTGCAAGGTTGCCATTGCAAATCACCAAGCACCTATGAGGGGACAAGGGAACACTCAAAACCCTTTTTCTTTCCATCAATCATCTCATGTTTCATCTTACACTCAGGAAAGGTTAGGCATGATCAAGGACAACCAAGAGTCTAGGCCAATTGAAGGAGGACAATATTGACAATACGATGAGAAAGATGTCGTGAATGAGCAGCTTTTAGTGAACTCAGACATAGGGAATGCAATTGGCCATAGGGAGGGGGCAAAACCTTTGGTCTGAATCTGACCCAGGAGTGAACTACCCTGTCAAAGTTGATACATCCCATTTTCTTCCACTCAAACTCCACCCAAAGGGGCAGGACCCTTAGTTCTTATCCTACCTAAGGGTGCATCATCTAGTCAGCACCAAGATCAAGGTGTCTCTTCTTCATCCATGGCGGAGAGTCGCTCAACCTTATACGCCCTTCACCAAAGCACCCCGCCAGTAGAGCTATTAGTATCCCTCACTTTAATCAAGCCAGCTCCAACCCCAACCGTGCTGCCGATTCACCCCGAACTAGCTCCTATAGATGATTCCCCATTAAATGAGTCATTGACATCCCTTACCCTAATCTATCCAACTCCGATTCAGCCCTAGCAATCCGAACAAACTTCTTTCGATGAATCAGATGCTGGGCTCACTCTCCCAAATCAAAATGTCCATCCAACTAATCAATTAAGCTCCTCATATATCCCTAACCCTCAAATTGCTCATGCCTTAGAAATATTGGCTGACATCTCAACGGTGTTGGATTTAGCCACAATCACTTCATGTAAATATAAGGAGCCCATCATCCCAGTTTTAGATGTCCATCAATCTACTCTATCCTCTCAATCTTTGGAGTTATCTGTGTCTAAGAAGAAACCCCAGGATATAGGGTGGCAAATAATATCAAAGATAGGTTATTCATCTAACGCAAGGTTAGGTAAAGATGAATAAGGAATCAAAGAGCCGATTGAGAAGGATGGAACAATTGACAGATTTGGCTTAGGGTGAGAGCAATTCAACAAGGTGAAAATTGCATGATCACTTTATAAACGGATCCCATCAATTGGAAGCGAGGATCGTAAATTTAGAAATATGCCATGAGGGTGAACATGTGGATACAAAGGAAAAACTAGAAGATATGGACATGGAAGACTTGAGTTTATCAAACATGTTCTTAGAAGAATCACTATCCCCTCTGATAGCCTAAGAAAAAGTTTATGTAGCAAAGATGGAATTGACTTTATTAGTCCTTCTCTCTTTCCTATTCTTCCTGCTTATATCCTTCAAATGTGGTTTCATATTCAAAGCCAATGAATCCCAAAGAGGGAAGCATGAAGCTTTCATCGAGAAGCCCACTCTAGGGGCAAAACGTTTAGATCATGATTCCTTAGCCTAGGGATCATCCTCTATCTTTAACCACAGAGCACTAATCAATGGCCTTGCCAGGGGCATCTACCCTATACGTAGTATATTAGAAATAGGTTTAGAAGAATCCAAACTTTCGGCTACTTCACACGGGAAGGTTAGGAGCACACAAGCAAGTCTAGCTAGAAGTTATAACCTGTTAGCTCGAGTCTTAGTGTTTAGTCTAATAAAATCCATCAATATCTTGCATGATAATAAACAATCCTACAAACCACTTAAGGCCAAGCTCTTTCGAGTGAGAGCACCCATTAATCCTAGTAGGTATAGGGGTCATGTCCAAGGCCGCATACTTGCACTCAAACCACTCGAACCCTACTTCTGGCCTTCTAAGGAGGAGGACTGCTCTTCCTCCATCCAACGGTCTATAGAATACCGGAACAACACCATCAAAGTCTGTAGGAACCCTGGTCCATAGTTAATAATCCAAAAACCAAAAAAATAAATAAAATAAATAAAACAAACAAATGAAATTAACCAAAAATCAAAAAAAATTTAAAAAAAATCAAAGAGAAAACCAACGGTTTGGCAGTTGCCATGTATTTCAGTGTCTATCCATCATGCATGATAAAGGTCATGTTGCATTGAAGCCTCGGTAGGCTAGGACTTTGAGTTACTATAACCAGAGAGAATTTTGTCTTGGCTAAGTAGTTGATGCTCTGAAGGGTAGACAATATGCACACACTTACGTGGATTCAAAACTTGGCAACTGCTTAAAGCAGATGTCTATCCCGAAAACTTCTTGAAGATTCTAAATCCTCTTTTTCCTCCCTACTCAGCCTATCAAGATATTTCGCGCCCTTAAGACGTTGAGTAGAGTAGCCAAAAAAAACAATACCCTTAGGTGGGAGTAGGACTTATCTTCCTTACCAAGTGAGACCAGAGTACGTGAAGAGGGCAATGTCACCACAGATAAACAAACAAAATTCATAAGGGGAGCAACATCCCGAATTCCAAGCAAGTCAAAAAATAAAAAGAACAAAAAGAAAAAAATCTAAAAGGGAACAAATTAAAAAAAAAAGCCTGGTCATGACTATGCCTGGTCGAAATAAAGAAAGTCCTATAAATCAAGTCAAATCCTAGGGGTAATTCAAAAGCAACAAGCTCCGAAGGTGGTCCGAAATCACTAAAAGGGTGGCGTGAATTTGGCTCGCTCGCAGCTCATCGCTTTAACAGTTTTACTGATCTTCTTGTGACGTTTCTTCCCTACATTCTTTTCTTTTTAAGGACTCAGAGTCTGACGAAAACTCTGAGGGATAGATCTCTGTTAGCGGCTTGTAGCCTCTCTTCGAAAAACACACCTTATGGTTATCTACCCCAAAGAACAAAAGCTATTGCTATGAAGAAATATGGATATTTCTGGTAAGTCAATATCCTTATCCCCCTTTAGCGTTCTTCATCAACCTTGGGTTTAGGTCAATGCAAGCGCGTCATCAGTCGGTGTGATGACATCTGATTTCGGGTTAGTGTCACGCAGTTGATCATTAGGGTTCCAAGGTGTTCCATTTTATATCATCTACGGTTGTGAGGAAATTGACCCAGGTCGGGTAAATTATTTACCTTGAAGACTTTTGGGGTGTATCTCTGCAATCAGAAGCAACTGAGAGCCTAAACTTGGCATGATGGTATTGTCATCATGATATGTTTTAACCAGCGAGATCATCATTCGAGGAATTTAGAGGCCCAAATCAACCTAGATGTGTGCTCAGAATACCTGGGAGGTTGTAGAAGAAGCCTATCATTCCGTCATTATTATGATCTCTCATGGATAGTTGCCAGACGTTGGCCAAAAAATTCTAAAATATCAAAATCTAAAAAAAAGTACAATATGTCAAAATTATAAAACAAAAATAAAAATAAAAAACAAAAACAAAAAATAACAAAAAAATCACTCAATCAAAAGGGACATTTTTCCAAACATGCATCGCACATATCATCACACCATCCCCTACATCATCACCCCACAATTGTGAACCTAAAATGCTACTCCCCTTACCTCATCCCATCCCACTAGGGGATTTATACCTACACTACTACCAACACACAAAGTAGGGGCAAATTGCATGCCTATCTACCCATCCAAGCTAGTTAAGTCTTTGGTTACCCCATTCTCCTCGTTTCTTTACTTTCCACAAATCCTAACAACAAATCAAATTTCGCCAGCTCAGCACTTTAACTTGAGTCTTATGCAAATAAAACCTTTATTTCACTTGATTTTCAGTAGATGTCTAGTTGCATTACAAACACTTTTTTTCTGATCAAACGGTTAACCCATGTCCTCCTGATTGGACAAATGTCCTAACTATATCAGCGGGTCTAAAACGGACTTTGACTATGGCACATGGTAGATCTTCCTTACTCCCTATACTTGTTGGCACCCAAAATATGATCGTCGGCGACCAAGCCACAAAGACGAAGGACCCGGCCCGCTGAAGCACGGAAGCCGATAAAGATCAACATATTGAAGACTTATCAAGCTACCAGAGCCTCGAGTCACCCCTGCATGAGCATGGGGACTTCACCTCAGGAGAGCCGAGATGAACTCACAACCAACCGGCAGTGGGACCAAGCCTGCCCAATGACCCGGCATCGACTCTGTCGTGTCGCATACACTACACCCGTTATCCGATCAAGGACGACGGTCTACCCAGTGGCTACCCACCACATGAAAGGCTCTCCTGAAGATGAAAGAGTCCCCCTGGCTCTCTAGGACGGAGGACCGAAAGCTCTGTCGGCAGAAGATCCCGATCACTCGGCACGGGTATGGCTTCCCGCCAAGATGGGCCCGTTAGTGGCCGAATGATTGCCCAGCTCAGGCGGAACTATCCCTGGTGTTATCCCACCCCCTAAGGAGCTTTGGGCACAAGCCAGACCGAGCCAGCAGCACGAATCATAGAGCCGAAGGCCGTGTCAGCGGAAAGCCCGCATGATCAAATCAAAGCTATCTGGAGTCTCGGGAATGGCCGTACGTCGACCTGGGAGCTTCGACAAGACATCTCGTCGAGGTTTCAAGGAGCATTCGTGAGATAAATGTTTCCGGTGACCCCCGGAATCATCCCCGGACTCATCGACTGACTCGCGACGTGCGAGGAACATTAACACGGTGCGCCCTAAACCGGGGCGCCCCCATCTGGCGCCCCTTATTCCGGCGTGGAAAGAACCCCACCTGGGCCCGTTATTCCGACGCGAAAAAGGCCATGGAGCCTTCCCCGGCGTGCCATTTTCCACGCCAGATCAAGACTTCGGACCTCCTATATATATGCAGGAAGCTGTTCGATTGAAAAGGAGGACGACGACAAAAAAAAAGAGAGGAGAAGAAGAAAAAAGAGGAGGGTCGGAGAGCGAACCAGATTCCGGGAGAGATAGAGCTCTTGGGGAAAAGGGTTTCGTCTGAGCGTCCTCCGCCGGCCATCTTCCTCTGCTTTAGCTGAAGATCCGATACTCTGTTCTGAGAACAGGTGGGCACCGGCGCTTTCGTGGATTCTTTTTTTTTTGGGGTTTCTATCTATCAGATGTAAGCGAGAGGGGGAGGGATGGCGATGATACGAGCCGACCCCCCCCCTTTCTCTGCGATTCTCTCTTCCCGTTTGTTTTGTTGTTGTGCCTCTGCACATCCCTCTGCCTCTGTAACTGATGAACGGCGACCGAGCGACGATGCTGGCACCGGATTTGTAATGTAAATGTTAGTCCATCCCCGTCTACTGGGTGGTGATATGTATATAGATGCGTGGACCAATAGGTCGAATGAATGCTCGAAGCTTATTCCCCTTCTCTATCTATGTCAATGCATATGTATGAGTTCTTCCGCGCGTGGTTCCCGACTCCAGTTTCCTCGAGTCCCGATCATGCCCCGAAGCATCGCGGGCTACAGAAACTACCCCTCCCCGAGTCTTTCCCATTGACCGCTTCCATGTTTGTTTTAAGGGTCTTTGTATCCCCTCCGTGGACAGAGCTGTGCTCATGCGCATGCTTCTTCCCGCCGTGGTATCGAGGGTCTAACTCCCATTAACTCCTCCCTTCGTACTGCTCTGTTGCTCGCGAAGTGGGAGTCACCTTTGGGATGGCAGGATCCATCGCATGAATGTTGCGTCCTAGTTGTTCGAGCATATGCTTCTACGATTGGCTCATCTCATCTGTGCATTGACTACCCCTCTACATCACGGTCAGTTGAACCGTTCTGAGATTCTTTCATTCCGTCTTAATCGCCCGGGGAGGGGGACATTCCCCATTGCTTCACGGAACTGCTGGGTGATCGAGGGCTCTACCTCTTGATGGTAGATGCTTCCTCAAGGCCACAGCAGATAATAACAGGGGTCCTAGTCTAACAAGCTTAGCCCCAACAATCTGGAGACCCGATTGAGGCCAAGGGATGTGTGTTCCTAGTAGGCTAGCCCTCAGAGCTTCACTCTCTTAATGGTCGGTCCCTCCAAGGGATGTGTCGTAGGCTGTGGGTTGCCCACCCCTCGTAGGCTAGCCCTCGGAGTGCTGCTCCCATTATCAGTGGCCTCATCCCTCTATCCTCACCCACGGAGCCTTGGTGCCCCTCGCAGGCTAGTCCTCGGGGTACCCTATCCGTTGGGAGTTTGCTGGCTGCCATTGTGCAGACCGGCGGTTTAGGGGCTTACTCCACAAGTGGGTATGACCCCGTTCCTCCCCTGCAACTCTTCATGTTCAGGGGAGATGCTGCCCAATTTTGGGCAGACTCAGAATAATTAAGCCATAATCAGATGCTATTCTGAACCCAATCAACTCAGTGCTCGAGTGTGAACCTCACACT
>JAHNEJ010000957.1:0-141186 GCA_022559845.1 Amorphophallus konjac
CCAACTGCGATCTGGCTGTTTGTAGATTGTCTACTTGGTAAAAGCATCGGTACTGTGGTAGTCAATGCTGATCAGAAGAAGCTGAAAGTCTTAGGAAGAGTTTTTCCTCAAATGAAGTCTGCATTCAAACCTCAAGCAATGTGATCGAATGCACCATCTCTATCCTTGGGCCATGCAGCTATATCTTGATAGATCCTTGTGCTGCAAATAGTTCAGTTTCAAGAGTTGGTAGATAGCCTTGGTTCCTCAATTATTCCAGTATATTTTAAATCAGTAGCTGGCACCCTTAGAGGAGACTTCTTGTTTTCTTCTC
This sequence comes from Amorphophallus konjac, assembly GCA_022559845.1. Taxonomy (NCBI): domain Eukaryota; kingdom Viridiplantae; phylum Streptophyta; class Magnoliopsida; order Alismatales; family Araceae; genus Amorphophallus; species Amorphophallus konjac. The sequence continues at coordinate 314 of JAHNEJ010000957.1, forward strand.
AGTGATTGAAGGAAGCAGATTTGAAGATGGTGGCCCACCATATTTGAGTGGATTTGCACTCATTGGATACCAAAGACTTCAATCTCATCAGTAGCATGGACTTCCTACAAGGAAATAGAGCTCAAATCGACTACTATAAGAGGAAAGTGGCATTTGCCATCCTAGGTGAGGCAGTTTTCTCCTTTGTAAGTACTTCACTTGTTGCTTATGCGTGTAAGCTTGTTATATTTTATGAAGTAGAAATCCTGAAAGACAAAAAGGAAAGACATGCAGATTAGTGATGCCATCCGATGCTTAAACCTTTGCGTATCCAATTTTTGATAATTTAAAAGATAAGCAAAGAGGCAAAGATATGTGAGGATGGACACAAGGATCAAGGACATATTTATTTACTTAAAAATAGGGTAAAAAATAGAGCCACTGTCGAACCTGCCACATAACCTTCAAGACCTTTTCAGGCTCAAGGCTTGAAAGTCAGATACCTAAAATCCATAGGATGTGTTCCCCAATTTTACCATCAGTGACACTCTGCCATTGCATATCTAATGTGCATTTAGTTGGTCAAGGACTCAGTTAACTGACAAGTTAATTTGACTCTATAGAAACATTATCAGCATTGTAGTCTCAAAAAGTAAGTAATTTTTGTCATTTGATATTCAAGATCTATACCTAAAAACTAAACAACATCCAAATGAATAGATCTCTAGAGTGCAATACCATAAGCATATAATAAATAGATATTTGATGTAATGGTATCCCAAAACCATCACTGTTAATAATCATATGCATAATCTAAACAAAATTTTATACCTTCTTGCACAAGTATCCTGTTTGCACAAACACATGTTTGCCCACTGTTACGAAACTTTGCTGCAAGCTGAAAATTTGTAAAGAAAAAAAACAAAGAATCCATTTGGTCAAGTAATAGCCAATATATCAAAAATGATTATCAACGAATTTGTGGATGCATCAAGTCATAATAGAACTAACTAATATTAGAAAATAGTGGGATTACCACCAATTTCATTGCTAATAGAGGAAGCACAATCAAAGGCATAGAGAACAGATTACTCGAGCCCAAAAAAAAGGAAGAAACAGAATATATGGCAGAATTCTTTTAACAGCTTTACAAATAACTAGACTCCACTTGCTCTCCTGTATGAATAACTTTGAACATGTCTCCCACTGTCATGATCACGCAACACTGTGGTGCCCATATTACTCTTAAGATCATATGTATGGATAACATGTTGGAAGTTTCTTCAGTCTACAATAATCGATGATCACCGAACCAGACAATAAGAAACTTTTTGTTAAACATATTCCTATGACTGTACTGCTATAACAGTATCAACAAATACCATCTATGCCATTCTCTTGAAGCAAAACTGACGCCCTTCAACTTTGTTCATTACCTTAGCCAATACAACATATGACATCCATGGATTTCTTTTTATAATAGGAATCAATGGATGACACGCTATATATTATGATGTACCTTGTCCACCGGACCAACACGTATTCAATATTGCCCTGTTTAAATTACTAATGACCAGATAATGCATGGTTAATTTAACTCAGTGATCCACACCACAGTCATCATCTCGTGCACCTACACTGTCATTCTTGAAAATGAAAAATATTAAAATGTGTGTCATCACTATTTTTTTTTTGTGGATGACCAGGAGAAACCCAGCCCCTCCACCAATCTCTGCATGTGAGCACTTTGGACCCACAGACCCTACCAAATGTCATCACTATATACAATGAATTCAAAAATGCAAGGAAAAAATTGTTTCCAGAATAAATATTCTAACATTAAAAATAAAGTTCACGGCATTCCAATATTTTCAGAAGCCAGAGACCAGCTTCTTCTTGTCCAAAATAACTAAACAGGAGTCTACCGAAGATCTGAAATGACTTGGGCCAGCAATTAACCCCACACAGCACCATCAAGATATAAATTATATTTGCAACTTTTTTTGGAAGTTGACGTAATTTGTAACTTACACTGCCTTTCACAGCCACATCTAGGTCTGCATCATCGAAGACAATGCAAGGAGCATTGCCACCAAGTTCCAATGATACCTGAAAAGGGACAACAAATGTTAGTAATATCATATTTTGAAGCTGGGATGTTTCATAAGTTGTAATGATCCAAGCAAAGGTTGAAATATGAAAGACAAAACAGCTGTATTTGAGAAGTTAATCCTGAGATCGCATCACAATGAATGTGGATAAAGAATGGGATGGCAGCCATCAAGAATTCCCCTTGCATTCATATCTCGCCCTTAAGTAAAAACTTAATAAGATTATATAGTGGCAAAAAAAGAGGTAATATTCAACACAATCCTTCTTGAAATAATATTTAACCTTTTATTATGTATTAGATCATTAATATCTTTTTTGGATTTTTGCATATATACCCTTGTAAAGTTCGGTTTTGTCAAATATACCCTTCATCGGAGCATATTATCATGAATATCCTCGAAATATGGGTAATGTCACGATTATGCCCTCGCCGTAACTCCCGTGTGTTTAACCTGAGTTAAGTGTGAGTTAAAGAGTAAGATTTTTGTATATATACTCTGTAAAGTTCGATTTTGTCAAATATACCCTAGATCTAACGACCGTAGATGGCATATTTCACGGAATATTCTCCTCCGTCGACGGCAGTAAACTAAAGGGGTATAACCGCAACATTTCGTCTAAATGAAAGATATTCATGATAATATGCTCAGATGAGGGGTATATTTGACAAACCAAACTTTATGGGGGTATATATGTAAAATCCCTATCTTTTTTTGAAAGTGGGTGGTGCAACTATTGTATTAAATGAAAAAGAAGATCATTAGTATTATTGTCATCATAACTATTGTATTAAATGAAAAAAGGATATCATTAGTATTATTGTCATCATCATTCTCTAGATCTCAAGCTAGAGAAAGGAACATCATCGACAATTATTTCTGTCATCTCACTGCCATTTCACAATTCCACACTAGCATGCACTGCTAATTTCCAACCTCCATCCAGGATCTTTTTGGCCATTATCTTCTTTTAGGACCCTCACAAGGATGATGTACAGAGCCCGTTTTAATAGGGATGAAGTCCAGATGGAGTAAAGACCTCATCTTTTTCATGGATTGCTAATTAGCAACAAAGGAGACATGACTGTCTGTGGACTCTGTACCTACATGATGAGATTAGCAAGAGTGTTCTGAATGACAGGAAAAAGAAAGGCATGAAACTGACAGTGGAAAGAAGAGGTGGCTGAGAGCACTACTACCTCTTAATGAATGGTGATGTTGCTGAAACTACCACATATGATGAGAGCTAGGGATGTCAAATGGTTCTAGTTTGGGTCCATTTGAGAAAACCCCAAACTAGACCCGTTAGGATAACTGTAGACCCAGACCTGGTAACTTTTTTTACTACAGGCCCATACCCATTTTTGGATTTATTTTCAGGTTGGTATGAGTATGAACAACCAGGCCCATTAAGAATAAGTTTCTTTCCATTTGTTTTGATCCCATTTATTATAAGGAGTATTTGGATATTATTTTGGGTATAACGATATCCAGATATTATTTTGGGTATAATGGCTCCTCAGATATTATTTTGGATATGGTAGGTAATCGGATATAATTTCTGGTCTATTAGGTATTCAGATATTATTTCGGGTTTGATGAGTAATCGGATATTATTTCAAGAATATTGGACATTCAAATATTATTTTCAGTTTAATGTCTATTCAGATATTATTCCGTGCAAAATAGGCCATCAGAAATTATTTCAGGGTGTAGTGGGTAGTCAGATATTATTTTGGGTATTCGGATATTATTTCAAGTTGTGAGAGGATTCATGGAGCATTTCATATGGGTTACACTATTCTTGATTGTGCTATGACCTATGATCTAGTAATTGCTAATACCTTCTTTAAGAAGGGAGACGAACAGTTAGTAACCAAGGTTTTCCGTCTCGAATGTCCGTTCTGTCACGGAAAGGCGGAAGAGAAGAGATATCAAGAGATTTGGAAAAAATCTAGGGAGATCGGGTTCGGTGATTTTGGAAAAAATATTTCATATATATAACCTATTTCTAAAAAAATGCTAATTTTTTCTACTAACCACTCAATTTCACAAGCATGTTTTACTAATTGAGAACTCAATATTACAAAATAAAGAGTAATGATACCAATAACAAATCCATTCACATGCACCAATGTTAATATACATCAAAAGCTACACCAAAAAATATACGTAAAATGGTACATGAATCACAAACTGAAGAATACTTCAAAAATCATCAAAAATGGTACATATATCTCTATCTCTATCTTCCCCCCTCTCTATCTCCCTCTCTCTCAAACAGAGAGAAGGGGGAGACAGGGGGGGAGAGAGAGAGAGGCTGGGAGAGAGAGAGAGGGGGGGGGTAAGAGTCTGAGGGAGAGAGAGAGCTCAAGGGGGTAGAGGTAGAGAGAGATAGGGAGAGAGGAAGGAGTTAACCGGGGGGTGGGGGGAGAGAAGATCTCGATCTCGGGGGTTTCGTTTCTCGCGACCTTTTGGAGAGAGAGATCTCGGACATCTCGTAAGAGATTGCAACCCATGTTAGTAACATACAAGAGCAGAACACATAAAGTTAAATTGACTATTTATTATTAGAAAGGTCGATAGAGTTTTGTGCAAAGATTATAAAATTACTCCTAGAGAGAGTCAATCCCATGTTGAACCATGAAATTTGCTGGAAAGAAAAGAGAAACAAGATAAAAAAAAAAGAATGAATGAACAAAAAAAACCCCCTCTGCCCCTCGCCCCTCTCTCGCGAACAACAGGAAGACCGGAGGGGGGGGCCTCCGGTTAGGCAGCACCAAAGGGACCCCCCTCCCTCCGGTGGCATTGAACCGGAGGGGGACCCCCCCTCCGGTTGCCTGCAGACCGGAGGGACCCCTCCGGTCCTGCAAACCAGAGGGAACCCCCTCCGGGTGAGTGGATAAATCAGAGGGGGACCCCCTCCGGTCATAGCAGTACCAGGAGGGGGTTCCCTCCGGTGATGTACAACCGGAGGGGGACCCCCTCTAGTCCTTTCTCTCCTACGCAAGAAAAAAAAAACAGAAAAAAAGAAGAAAAAGAAGAGGAAGAAAAGAGGGAGAGGGTGTTCACCTTAACCTTTGGACTTCCACCAGAGGGGGGTGCTTCCACCGGAGCCACCTAGCCTTCAGTCCACTGCCACCTCCTATAAAAGGGAGCCTAGAGCTCCAAGGAAAGAGACGAAGCAACAGAGAAGGGCTTGGCATCACTTGGGTTCCGAACACTTAAGACTTGGAGAGCTTCTTAGAGGCCCAAGTGAAGAGGAAGATGAGCCTGGAGAAGAAGGAGAAGGGGCTTGCGCCCCTCTCCATTGCGGCTGATTTTTTTCTCCCCCAAGTTTGAAAGATTTCTTTTGTAAGAAGACCCTCATACTAAGGTATATTGCTAGAAAACCCGTCATGAAGGACTATCTTTGTATTGTTGTAAATTCATAACAAAGAAATGTCAAGAATTTGTGAGAAACCATAAATGCTCAAAGTCTCGTCCTTTATGTAGAAATTATGAAGAAGTCTTTGCATCTTTTAGAAATTGCAATTCTACCCCAAACTTTTGTAAAATTGCGCAAAAAGTCCATATACTTTAGAAAAAATTCAGAAAAATCAAAAATTCAAGTAACAAGATCTGAGTTCAAAGGAATGTTCCCAATTTATGGAAAAACCCTTCATGATCAGAAAATTGTAGAAAAGGCCGTGGAAGGTTCAAAAATTGTAAAAATATCCCCGGTGGTGGAAAAATTACATAAATATCTCCGGTGGTGGAGAAATTGCAAAAAATATCTCAGTGGCGGAAAAATTATAGAAATGTCCCTGATAAGGACAAATTGCAGAAATACCCCCAGTGGTTAGGAAAATTGCAAAAATACCCCCTGTGGCGAAAAAATTACAGAAATACCCCCGTTGACAGAAAATTTTCAAAAATACTCCCAATAGCGGAAAAATTACAGAAATATACCAATGGTGGAAAAAATTACAAAAATACCTCCAGTGGTCAGAAAATTACAGAAATACCCCCGGGTGGCGAAAAATTACAGAAAAACCCCTCGGTGGCGAAAAATTTTCAGAAATACTCCCGATAGCAGGAAAATTACAGAAATACTCTGATGGCAAAAAAATACAAAAACACCCCCAATGATGGAAAAATGTAAAAAAAACCCCTGAAATATCATTAAATTGTGGAAAATATCACATTTATGGGAAAGTTGCATGAAAGTCATTGTTCAGTCTAGAAACTGCACAAAATTCTCGGTTTGTCGCAAAATCACCAAAGAATGCTCTTGTTCCGGTTGGCGACGTTTGCAAGACTCGGTGGAGCGAGACCACGCCCCTTCCTGAAGTGATGTGCGCTCTCCTGAGTTCGACTTATGGCTAACCATCCAAATCCATGTATCTTTCTCATGGCCGACAGCTATCATGTCCGGAAACTAAAAAATGATAAAATTATAAATAAACCCTAAAAAGAGGAGGAATGAAGACGAGGAATGTCCAAGAAGTCGAGTGACGGAGTTATTTTCGAGAAGTCAAGAAATCAAGACGAGGAATACCCAAGAAGTCGAATGACGGGGTTATTTCTAAGAAGTCAAGAAATCAAGATGAGAAATACCCAAGCAGTCGAATGACGGGGTTATTTCCGAGAAGTCAAGAAATCAAGTCGAGGAATACCCAAGAAGTCGAATGACGGGATTATTTCTGAGCAGTCAAGAAATCAAGACGAGGAATACCTAGAAAGTCGAATGACGGGGTTATTTCCGAGAAGTCAAAAAATCAAGACGAAAAATACCCAAGAAATCAAATGACGGGGCTATTTCCGAGAAGTCAAGAAAGGAAGTCAGGAGCGCCCAGGAAGCAAAACGAAGGGGCGATCTCCAAAAGTCAAGAGATGGCAGATATGTCTAGGAAGTCAAGAAGCGACGGAGCTATCTCCGAAAGTCAAGAAGTGGCCGATCTGTCCAGGAAGTTAAGACATGACAAGACTATCTCCGAGAAGTCAAGAAATGTCAAATATATGCTGAAAAGTCAGAATGACAAGAATGCTCAGGAAGTCGAAAAGTGACGGGACTATATCCGAAAAGTCAATGCCAATGAAGTCAAGAAGTTACGAGACTATCTCCAAGAAAGTAAGAAATTGCAAGAATATCTCAAAGTTTGGGAAAACTGCATAAATACCCTGATGGAAGAAAAATTATAAATATACACCGCCTCAGGCGGGAATGTCCTTTATGGACACCAAGGCAACTTAAGGCTCCAATCACAATCAAAAGAGTGATTATGACCATGAAGCAACTCTGAGGGATCGACAATGATCATCTTGGCGATCCAACGGTCCTTGTGATGAAATTCAAGTTCCACTGTCCGATCGGAGGACAAATAAATTCAATGACCCGATCAGGACGAAAGCAAATTCAAAGATCTAAATGTTGATTGAAGCAAATTCAAAGGCTCTAGTTGCAAACGGATGTAATCCTGAAGACCCGAGTACACAATCGAGACCATATGTAAAGGTCGTGAAGAACCGATTGTAATTAAAATCACATATGTTCAAGGAAATAAAGCCTTCAAATTTCTTTGCAAGAGTATGTACCCGTAATGGGAGATCATCAAGATCATTTATGTTACAACAAATAGAGGCAAAAGGCGTTCTTCAACAGTTAACCAAAGGTGTTCGGACTTGTTCCGATATAAATTAACACCGACTCCGGTTGGTGGGAAAAAGTCATATACACGAACCCTAAATCGTCTGATAAACCTAAAACGCGAAATAAAGAAATGCAAATAAACATGTTGATGATACCCAAAACCACCCAAATTTTAATTAATCATTAACGTGTCCGCATTTTTTATTTATTTTTCGCATGTAAACACCCAACAACATAGGTGTTTAGTAATGGATGTCTTTATCCCAAAATTCAAATGAAAGATCATTATAAATAGCTACTCTAAGATTAAAGGGTGAAATTTAAAAGGTTAAAATTTGGAAACATTTAAAAATCATCTAGCAAGAAAAAATACTTGAAATTTAGAACAGAAAACTAACATAATGTAGAATAATGTTATAAATTATATAAAGAATGTAGCAAAATGACTCTTAGGTGCATCTAAAGGTAAAAAGAATCTAGAAAAAGAGACTTGTTGGTGGAGTGAGAAAATTCAAAATATCATTAGAGCAAAAAGAGAATGCTTTAAAGCTTGACAAATAAACAAAAATAATAAAACCCTAGAAACTTATAAAACAGCTAAAAAGAGGACTAAGAAAATCATTAGTGAAGTTAAATCAAAGACATTTGAAGAATTGTATAATAAATCAAGAACCTAAAAAGGGCGAAAAGGATATATATAAACTTGTTAAATTAAGAGAGAGGAAAAGTAGAGATCTAGATCATGTTCATTGCATTAAAGATGAAGATCAAAGAGTTTTAACTAAGGATCCTGAGATTAAAGAGAGATGGCGTAGTTATTTTCGAAATTACTTAATGGAGATTACATCAAGGATTTATCTTTAGAAAGTCCCCAAGAGGTATCAAAATTTGATAAATATCAATATTTCAGACGTATTAAGATGTTAGAAGTGAAGGATGCTTTTAGAAAAATGAAAGTGAGCAAGACCTTAGGACCAAATGACATACCTATTAAAATATGGAAAGGCCTGGGAGACATTGATATTAAGTGACTAACTAAACTTTTCAATAAAATTTTGAACGAATGGAAAATGTCAGAAGACTGAAGAAAAAATGTTGTGATTCGTTTCTATAAAATAAAGGAAATATTCAAAGTTGCAATAATTATCGTGAAATTAAGTTTATGAGTCATACTATGAAACTTTGGGAAAGAGTAATCGAAAAACGCCTTCGATGTGTGATTACTGTATTAAAAAATCAGTTTGATTTTATGTCGAATAGATCTACTACAGAAGTCATTTTCTTGTTCCAATAGTTAATGGAGAAGTATAGAGAGATGAGGAAAGATTTATATATGGTTTTTCTTGATTTGGAGAAGGCATATGATCGAGTACCGAGAGAGCTGATTTGCTGGACATTAAGAAAGAAAGGAGTCTCTCAAAGATATGTTGATTTGATTCAGGAGATATACGAAGGTGCTATTACTAGTGTGAGAGCTATTGCCAGAGAGACTTGTGAACTTTCGGTTACAATAGGTTTGCATCAAGGTTCTGCACTAATTGCGTACCTCTTTATCTTGGTTGTGGATGAAGTAACAAAACAATTGTATGATAATATCCCTTGGTGTATGCTATTTGCAGATGATATTGTCTTAATTGATGAGAGTATTGATGGTTTAAATGCTAAGTTGGAATGTGGAGGCATGTCTTGAGGTCTAAAGATTTTAGAATTAGTAGGAACAAGTCAGAGTTTATGCATTGCAATTTTAGTAATGAGAGAGTGATATAAAAAGACATGGTTCTTGTTATGTCCCTATGGTTTTGATGATGTCAAACTATGACTCATTTATACGTCTTTTATGGTTTTGATGATGTCAAGCTCTATGACTCATTTATGAGCATGTGTTAATAGTTTTGATGATTATTATTTTACATTCTTGATTGGGCATAAAGATCATGTTTCTAAAGTTCAGCAGGAATGCAGAAATTCATGCATGAAGAAATTCATGAAAGTCCTTCAAGTGTAAAAAGGTCAAGATGTTGTTTCTATGAAAACAAGTCGTATTGAAGCCAGCAAGTGTCAATGGATATGCTTTGGAAATGTTGAAGTCAAACTCTAACTCAAGGTGTCAGATTTCTAGAAAAGCCAAGAAGCAAGAAGAAAGTGTCGACACTCTGGGTCGACCCCAATCTGTCAAAACGCTGTCAGGCATTTGCAGCATTAGTGGAGTCGACGCAACGATGATATGGCGTCGACGCAATACAGCTTCAATAGCAGAAAAAGCATATCAACGAAGGCAGCGTCGACGCATGTATCGCAAACAGAACAAGTGTTAAGTGCTCTTCGTGAAGGCCGCGTCGACCCCATGTCAACAGTGCGTCGACCCATGTATCGCAAACAGAACAAGTGTTAAGTGCTCTTCGTGAAGGCCGCGTCGACCCTATCTTCTTAGTGCGTCGACGCTGCAAGGTAAACCAGTGAAGCATGTGATCAACTCAGTGAAATCATGTGCCTTCGAACTCAAATGATTGGCACGTGATCCTAGGACTCTTGGCACCTTTCCAGAAGACTCCTGTGAGGAGAACTTTCTATTGAGACACCTGGTCCAATGGGATTTTAGATATGGATATAAGAATTATCAAAAATCCCAAATCTAATTTTATAAAGTCATGCCTTCTTCCTTCGAAGAGGGCTACTGCGAGAGAAAGGGCTACTGCAAGTGAGGGGGCTGCGTGGGTTTTTGAAGAGCTGCTGGGTAGATAAGCTCGAAGAAGGATCTGAGAGAGTTTTTCTGTGAGAAGAAGAAGAGAGAGAGAGAGATAGTGAGAGTTCAATCCAGCAAAACCGCAGAGCAGTTCGTGAGAGGTATTTCAGTGAGGCAGCCGAGTGTAATCTTGAAGATGGGGTCAGAGTTCGGTTTCTGGATCAAATCCAAAACCGTGTGCTCCTTTGGAGCTATATTTTCTGTTTTCTGTTTCGTTTATTATTTTCCTTTTCCATCTTGTATTTCCGATGCCCTGTTTTGGGATCGGGGGAAGTTGTGTATCAGCGGGTTAGAGGATTGGTTCCTCGGTTCAAAGCTGTGTATCAGCGGTCAAAGGATTGGTTCCTCTTTGTGGGATTGGTTCCCCGGAAGCTGTGAATCAGCTGTTGTAAGGGATTGGTTCTCTCAAAGCTGTGGATCAGTAGATTAAGCTGTGTGTCAGCGGAATCCTCACTTGGTTGAGTGAGGGGTGAATGTAGATCTGCTTAGTGCAGGTTGAACCACCTAAAAATAGCAGTGCATCGTGGTTTGGCCGTGTGATTGCTTTCTCTTCTCAGATTTGCATTTACAGCATTGCATGGTTCGTTCAGGTTAAGTCAATCTAAGTTGGTATATCAAAAGGTGTTCACATACACCTTGCGTGAGGAGAGTTTCTAGACTCAACCCTCCGCCTAGTACCAGCTTAATTGACTAATTGTTCGAGATAAGTTTTGTGCTGGATGATAATTGTTTGAGCAGTTTAATTTCTGATCGGTATAGCTATTACCTACAGTGTGTTCGAGATAGGTTCTGCAAGAACAAACTTCAGGTTATACTTGGTTGTTGATCTTTCTGTGCACTTGATCTGTACTCAAGGTTAAGTCAATTTAAGTGCTAGACACTAGCTCTGCATGAACCGGTGATTGCTAAAATGATATCTATTGCATTACTCTAGTTTGAATTTGTCTGTTTAAATTATGTTCAGCACTGGCACACGTCAAGTGTTTGTCGTTGGTTCTATCTGAACGTTTAATTGGTCATATGTATTTCAGTTCAGTTCTGTGCAAGTACTTCTATTGTCCTAATTTCAGTCTAGTTTGAACTTGGAATTTTCACTTGGGCATAATTTAAAAAGGGGATCTTTTCAACCCCCCCCCCCCTAGATCCCAGTTGCGCACCCAACAGTTCTAGTTGATGGATAAAATATTCCTAAGAGTAGTAGTTTTGGTACTTAAGGTATATCATATAAGAGAATGGAGAGATTTATGATGATATTGCACACAGGATTAAGGCAGGCTGGTTAAAATGGAGAAATACATCAGGAGTCCTCTGTGATCGTCGTATAAATGTGAAACTTAAAGGAAAATTTTATAGAACGGCTGTGAGACATACTTTGTTATATAGTACCAAATAGTCGGCAGTTTTCACAAAATGTGTGTAGCAAAGATGAGGATGTTGAGATGGATATGTGATAAAACTAACAAAGATAAAATTAAGAATGAGCCCATCCATGAGGACTTAAGTGTACCTACAATTCATGGTAAAATGAGAGAAAATAGACTCAGGTGGTTTGGACATATGCATCGTCGCCCTAACTCAACGCCGGTTAAAAGATGTGACAAAATCTTAGTAAATGTTAATAAGAAAGCTCGGGAAAGGCCTAAAATAAGATGGTGCAATGTTATTAGGAGGGACATTAGCTTCTTGGGCTTAAATATGAATATAGCACTTAATAGAAATCTTTAGTGGAACAAGATTCATGTAGTCGACCCCAAATAATGGGATAAGGCTCAAATAATGATGATAATGATGATGATGATGATGATGATGATGGATGTTATTTCAGGTATATTGAGTAACCGGATATCATTTGGGTATAATGGGTCATCAAACATTATTTCGGGATAGTGGGTACCGCATATATTTTGGGTATTCTGATACTATTTCAGGTATGGTGGGTAATCAGATGTTATCTCACGTACATTGGGTTTTCGGATATTTATTTCGAGTATAATGGGTAGTCGAATATAATTTCGGGTCTTCTGAATAACCAAATAATGTTTTAGGTATAACGTTATTCGGATATTATTTCAGGTTTAATGAATAGCCAAATATTATTTCAGGTATACTGGGTCATTGGATATTATTTCGGGTATGGTGGGTAATTGGATATTGTTTCGGATATAATGGGTTATGAAAAAATATTTCAGGTATAATGGGTCATCAGATATTATTTCAAGTATAGTGAGTATTCATATATTATTTCGGGTATAATGGGTCATTGGATATTATTTCGGGTAAAGTGGGTAATCGGATATTGTTTCCGGTATAAATGGTATTCGGGTAGTGTTTCAGTTATAAATGGGTATTCCAATTAAAAAAACTACTAATAAGCAATTCCGCCATTTGTATAAAAATGAAATGCTTAAACAAAACGATAGATCACAAACTTCTCAAATCATCATCATCATCATCATCATCATCAGATCCTTATCCCAATTAATTGGGGTCGACTACATGAATCATGTTCCGCCAAAGATTTCTATCAAGTGCAATATTCATATTTAAACTCAAAGAACTAATGTCCTTCCTAATAACATCGCACCATCTCATTTTAGGCCTTCCTCGAGCTCTTTTACTAGCATCCACTAAGATTTGGTCACATCTTTTAACCGGCGCTGAGTTAGGACGACGAAACACATGTCCAAACCACCTGAGTCTATTTTCTCACATCCACTAAGCTCTTTTACAAACTTCTCAAATAAGTTCAAAAAAGAAATTCGGCCTACATAACATCCAACACTTCAAAAAGCCGCTTACCTAAAAACAAGGAAGGCGGGATGGCATGTCGGGCTCAGATCGGGGGCCCAAAACCCAATCCAGATCGGTCGGATCGGGTGATCTGAGCCCGATCAGCAGCCGATCCAAGTCAAGTCTATTTTTTAATACTTAAAGGTTAAGTCGTATGTATGCAAATCTTCAGGGTTTTCATACAAAGTGTCAATCCCACTTTACTCTTTTCTGCGATGTCTTCGTTTCCCCCCTTCCCTCGCCTTGTAGGTGGCGGCTCCACCATCAAGCGGAGTAACCACGCAATGGCGACGGCGACGGCGTCAATGCCGGTGGCAGGTAGCGATGGCGCAGACGCTGGCGGCACCAACAGGTATGCATTTTTTCTGTTTCAGATTTTTTTTTCATCTTCTTCAGCTCGTCTTCTTCTTCTTATTATTCTTCCTCTTCAGTTCTTCTTGTCGTTCTTCTTCTACTTCTTCTTCGGATCTTCTTCTCGTTCTTCTTCTCCTCCTTTTTCTTTTTAATTTTTTAAACCTGGGTGGGATTGGCCTGGGGATGGCTATGGATCGGCTGATTCCAGTGCAGGAATTGCCGATCCGGCCCGATCTGAGGCCAATCCATCCGATCTGGCCAATCCTCAATAAGAATAGGGATCGTAGGGCTCAAGGTCGGATCGGTTTGGCCCACAACCGATCAGATCGGCCGATCCAGGCCGATCCGGGCCGATCCGATCCGGTTCTGCCTTACTTGCCTAAAATTATAGAAATCACAGAAGTTGGTAATGATTACAAACAGAAATATCCAACACCCTAGCTTACCCACTAAGCAATCTTAGAGCCAAAGAACTAAACCAATTTCAATGTCCTAATCTTCATGTGGGAAGATTTTCACATCACAAACTGAAACAATCCAAATGCCCTTGATATTGAGCAAACTCATGACAGCCTTGCTACCAGTGAGATCTGAAAGAATTACTACATCCTTACGGCTGACTTCTCTCAAATTCCCTATAAATGTACCTGTACATACTCCCATGGCCAGGGCTCCTCCATTCTATGTAGACTTGAAATATATGATGGGAGCACGATATAGATATATAAAGAGGGTGGGGGTGGGGGGGAGAGGGTAAGGTATAGGGCAACGAAAGCAGCGTGAGGGCCGTGGACAACACAATGAGAGAAAGGAATGGGGGGGGGGGGCGATGGAGCAACATCCCTGCTCCTAGGTCTGTACAAGGCGCTGATATAGAGAAAAATGTTGGGAGAAGAGAGGGAGGGGGTGGTCGCGATGCAGAAGTACCTTGAGCCTGCAATGGAACAACCTCTAGGGCTCTTGCAATCGCAACCAGAGACAGATGGGGTGAGACAGAGCAGACGGCGGGCAACCCTGCTCCTGTGACTGCGACAGATAGACAGGTGGAGGTGTGATGGAGCAAGCTCCCTGCTCCTGCAATGTAACAGCCTCATGACCTCAAAGAGAGAGATGGTGGTGCAACTGAGCAGCTGCCGAAAACCCCTATGGAGCAGCTGCCAGCGACCGTGACAGAGCAACTGTCAAGCTGGTGTCGATGAGATCACGAGATGGGAGGAGGAGGCGGCTGTTCCTTTGTGGGGACTGGGGAGTTGGGAGTCCTTGCAAAGGAAAGGCATTTCCCCAAACCCTATTGGGTTCTCAGACCCAATACCAATATCACAGTCCAGACCCGATGTAATAAGGCTTAAAATGGGATGGGTCTAGACCCGTTCCGGAATGAACATATCGGGTAACAGGAAAGATTCATACCCTTTTTTTCAAATGGGTCTGGGCGGATCTTGGGTAAACGGGTATGTTTGATACCCCTAATGACAGCAAACCATAGAAATTACTTGTACATCTCTGAACAGCCTATTTTATACAAAGGGGTGCTTCGGTTTCATTTTGAAGGACCTTTGACGGGAATGGTCTTTCATTGGGTGTTTTGTGTATACACTTCTTCAGATGTTTATCTTTTTGTTTCTTCTTTTCGTTCCTCAATATTAGCATACCATGGGTGCGTCCAACTTGAAGGATATGAAGACATTGTCCAAAACCTCTTTTAGCAATGAGAATATCTTATAATCAAAATGATGACAGTTTTTTTAAAAGAACAGTCAGGATTAAGTTAAGTGAGTGAACTGCATTAGCCAACATGCTATAGGCAAAACCAGACACACTAGGATTAGAAAAAGGTTGCTGAAGATGACTATGAATATGAAATGAACTTAAAGATTCTTTTTTTAACATGAATTGACAAGTGTGACATATACAAAATATAAAGGTGTTATACCATGCAGATATTTTATAACAGCCCACAAGGAAATTACCTTTTTAACGGTATTTGCAGAGCCTGCCATCAACTTTTTACCAATAGCTGTTGAACCTGTGAATGTGATTTTTCTAACCTAGTACAAAAGATAAAAAGATGTTAAAACATAAGACAGTCCATAAGAGCCAAACAGAGGTGCACATCCATGGATAGACGAGATGGATATACTGGGAGCTAAGAACCTGTGGACTCTCTAGCAGAATATCACCAATTTCGGGAGCATTTCCCATTACCACATTCAGCGCACCCTAATCAATAAAAAATAGCATAAGATAAGCACAAAAGTTATGGACAGCTGAAAACAGCAATTTCCACAAGGTTTATTGAAAGTGAGAGAATTCCTTGAGGACCTATGGAAGAACTGAAATTACATTTTAAATCAAATCGTTGATACAAAATCATGCAAAGGAATGCTTAAGGATGAACACTGCTTAGACAGAGTCTCAAGGATAAGAAGATAGGACAACTGAGTGAAAACTATGCTAGAGCCTGGCGGGTGAGGTCCCGGTCAGTGTTTACACTATGCACGATGTGGAATGAGGAGCAATGACAGTTCATAGTGAAATCTGGTTATAACTTGATTGCAGAGGGAGAAATAAGCATTTTAATTAACCTTGTCCAAACACCAAGTCACCTGATGCTGCCCACCTGTGACTAGCTGGCCCCTTTACAGGGAAGAAATAGACCTGCCTATTAACCTTGCGACAACAAAGAAGAATCCAAGTGACAAGATGCCCCTATGTGGTGGCAATATGAGAAGCAATTTTCATCAAAGTGCAGATCCACTACAACATAGTGTCAATGGCAGCTCATAGTTCAAGTATTCTAACTAGGTCAGCCAGATAGAAGACGACATGCTTTCTTGGTTGGGAGCATTGAATATACTTGCACAGCCCAACGTCTTTTTCTTTATTAATCTAACGGAGGATGAACTTTCACAAAAAAAGAGATGCAGTTCATAAATTCGTAGTCAACGCTATGTGCAAGAAATATGATTTTCCATTTTTAAAAAAACTTGATATGACATTCATGCTACAAAAAATATGCGCATAATCCAATGCATGACCATAATGGAGAATTAGAAATGAACAATGAGAGATGCGTGTGTGTGGATGGGTGAGCAAGAGAGAGAGAGAGAGAGAGCGAGCACTTACAGGGATGATTCCAGATTGAAGAGAGAGCTCAGCTGCTGCCAGAGCTGTCAAAGGAGTGAATTCTGATGGCTTAACCACAACCGTGCAGCCACAAGCAAGTGCAGGGCCAACCTGAGGGAGGATTAGTGTGTATGATGATATAGAGAAAGAAGATGCAAGTAGCAACATTTATATTCTTAGTGTTTACAATGATATAGAGAAAGAAGATGAAAGAAGTAGCAACATTTCAACTTCATATAATATCATATTGAACACAAGTAAGAAGCTGAGAAAGTATATAACCTTTCGAGTAATCATGGCCAAAGGAAAATTCCACGGGGTGATTGCCCCAACAACACCAACAGGCTGCAAGAAAGACATCAAAAATGATCATGAACGACTTACAATCTTAATCTGATAGATTAACCCAAATTTTCATTTGCTCATTGCAATTAAAAGAAAAGAGCAGAAAAAAGGATAACCACAAAGCTCATTTTAGAAGATTCACACAAGATGCCAGTTTTCTTTTAAAGTGGACTTAGGGTTTTCCAGTTAGAAAACATTAGCTAGAATTTGAAGTCCTGCTGAAATGAACTAGGTAGAAAAACATTAGAAGCCATAAGACTGCTGTCATTTTATCTATCAACTCTCATGCCTTATTTAAAGGAAGGATATACACATACAACACACATTTGTTAAAGGACCATATAACTTTCTCAGATCATAGAATTGTGATATTTTAATACAGATTAAGATATGAGGCTCATGTCAAGGCAGTCAGGCACCTCCCATCACCACCAGAGGCAATGCAGCACCGCTTGGAGATAGATAAGGGGGCCTCCTGATGGAGGACCTGGGGTTCCACTGGTCAAAGGAGGTATGCAAGACAAAGGTGCTTTGTGAAACTCAAGGAGCAATCTCACCTCCAGGCTTCATGTAGGCACTAGCGCTTAGTGCATTCACTGTCTTCACACAGGACACAAACAGAGATCTGAGTTGGAGGTCAGCAGCCTGAGATGTGGTGATCTGGGGCATATTGGCTGGCAATGTCAACCTCAGTGGGGTATGTGGAAAACCTTGGCCGAAGTGATGAAGCAAGCATCTGTGAGGGAAACGAGGAGGCAGGGAGGCATAGAGAGCAGGGTGAGACCAGGGTGGTACTCCGGAGTGGCAGCAGGTTGGAAGACGTAAGGAATGGCTGAAGGAGATGTGTATTCGTGGTGGCTGTACAACAATGAGAAGAAGGCCAATTTATAGGATGGATGATGCAGAGAGTAAGCCCATTGGAAGCTGGCAATTTTCAAAGGTGTTGACGAACACGTACAAATTTGTGTGCCCAGACGGGAAGTCGGCAGAGGAGCTCGTGGCAGTTAGGCGAGGGAGGAGTGGTCTCTATCCACCAACAGGAGGGGAGGGGCTCATATGCAAAACGTGGGTGACTCTACCCATTCTTCTCCTCATTGGCCTGCCACTGCAGTTCTGCTCCTCTGTTTGGTGTGAGCAGCAGGTTTCAAGTTGGGTTAGTAATGTGGAGCAAAACCCGTAACGTCAAGCAATGGCGTGCAATTTTGTTGTTTTCATGGAAGACGGCTGGAGCCACAAAAGAAGAATTTCATTATGTACATTTTTGTCTTTATTTGAGTTTAACGTTGTAGTCTTCGATTTCATAAGCTAAGTTCCAATTTCACAGCTGCACGGGGCTCATTGGGAGCCAATTTAGTGTCTTTTTGATGTTTCTGTAATTTTTGGTGCAATTTTCGCACCATTTGTTTGAGTCCAATGGCATTTTGGTCCAAGGAAGTCATGTTAGGGTTAGAGCTAGCCCAACCACTATAAAATGTCATGTAGTCCTCCTTTTCCAATAAATGAACTTTTTTGTTGCGATTTTTTTGGAATTCCCTTCTTTGAGAGAGAGATGAGAGACCCCTGAGAAAGGGAGGCCACAAGGGCCACATCCCATGCAAGAGGCCCACCATCCACCACTGCCTTCCACCGTCATCCACTGTCGCCAACCACCACCGTGACAAATCTCTCCGTTCCCTTCTTTCAGCACACAACCGCATATCCCACCCCCTCCCCTTCCTCCTTCCTCCCCTCCCCCATCGTGAACCCTAAACCCTAGTCACACACACACCCCCGCGCATATCGTCGTCAGCCCCATTCCCCATCCTCTCCTTTCTCTGAGCAGTCGCCACCACGAGCCTCCCTTTCCCCTTCAAAACCCTAGCCGCCAACCCCCTGCACCACCCTTCTCCCTCCTGTCCCGCAACGCATCGTCCCCCCCCCTTCCGTCCACCACCGCCAACAGCAGTGGTACCTCCCCACCGCAAGCGCCTCTCGCCGGCCACACCTCAACAGCTCTGCGTGCACACGCCGCGACCTTCCGTCGGACCCGGCCGCACCAATGGCCTTCCCCGACAGTGCACTGCCGCCCACCGTCGAATGTTGAAGGCAATTGCATCCCCTCCTCGCTCCCACCATACACAACTGCTGTGACCGGAGCATCTACCTTCCCCCCACCTTCCGTAACCATATGAAGCCATCCCGACCAACCCTGCGCTGCCTTCGCAACCTTTCCCCCCACCTGTGCACCGCTACCTGGCCCGGACCCTCACTGGCCTCGAGAACGGTGCCTCCGAACTGTGCGGTGCCCCTCTTTCCTCCTCCATCCATCTGTAGGTCCGGACTAGGTCGATAGGGTTGAGTCCTCCCGAAGGCAGATGCCTGTGAACAGTTGCTCGACCAGCAGCGTCAGAACCTATGTAGTAAGAGATGTGAGGCAACTGAGGTGACCAAGGGGTCGCCTCATGCCTCAAACGCCTAGGCGATGGTCTAGGCGTTTAAGGTGTTTAAGATATTTTATTAATATATATATATATATATAATTCAAAAAATATAAATATTTTTCTAAATAACATAAAAAATACATACATACAATCAAGATTTTCAATAAAATTAACAATCAAGATTTGGGACCAAAATACATAGGGTAAGTCAATCAAAATCTCCTCTCACCAGCCCTCCTGGGCATTGTTGGCAGTTTCGGCCGAAACCGATACGTTTCGGCCGAAACGTATCGGTTTCGGCCGGTACCGATCCGAAACCGGACCAAAACACTGTAGCAGGTCTGAAACAATTAAAAAAATATTATTTAAATGGTTTCGGACGAAACCATTAAGAATTTCGACCGAAACTGGTCAGTTTCGGTCCGAAACTAGACAGGATTATTACTTTTTTTAATTTTTTAACTGGTTTCATCCGGTTTCGGCCGAAACCGAAACCGATACCGAAACCGGTACGTATCGGTTTCGGAACCGGCCTAAACCGGTACCGAAACCGATACTGCCTTCCTTGCTCCTGGGAGTGAGGCGTTTGAGGCGAAAGTGAGACAATTTTGAGGTCTCCTCGCCTCAAAAATCGCCAAAGCGAGCGCCTAGGCGCGCTTTTGATAACATAAATCAGAATAGTCCTCGTGCGGCCCATTTCAACTAAATGGATGTCATTGCCCATGGTGTGCCTTCCCGAACTTGATGTCGACGATTTTATCCCGCATCAGGTAGTCAACTAGGGGGTTCGTAAGAGCATGAGCACTGGTCCATTGGAGCTTGTTTCTGTTGGAACATGTTCATTTCTGTAAAAAAAACAACGGGAGATTTTATTGAGTCCTTTTTTATCCCTTATTCTCTTATTTTTGTTGCCCTCGTCTTTATATCTTGTTCTAAGGGATCTCATGTAATTTTGACACTTAGGGAATCTACATAGGATGGGGCGAAGTGAGCAGTTGGACCAGTTCGGCCTCTCTCTTCCTCGTCTCTCCACGCCAGCCTCTTTCACTTCATGGTATCAGAGTGGCAACTGTTCTGGGCATTATCTTCTTCTTCTCTGATACTCAAAGCAACTCCCCACTAGGCCGCAGCCTCTTCTCTCTCCTCAAACCCTCTTGGTACTGTAGCACAAGTACGGTAGCTCGCATTTACTATAGTACAAGTACTGTGGAGCTATGGTATACTATAGAACGGGTACCGTAGTGCAGTTCCTAGACTTCGTAAAGTAGCCTAAAGCCTCTTCTTCTATGATCTCAAGCCCCAGGGACCCCTCTTCTGCAGGTTGCTCCTCTTTCTACCCCTCTTCCTATCATCCGTAAGCGGAGATCCTCAATTCCCTAGGGTTCTCTTGACCCTAGGTCTGTAGCGGCTTTGATATGGCCTTAGGACTGCTGTCAGCCCTCTTCTTTAGGATTGCTTGGGCTGGTGGTTGAAATTTCTTTGCTGAGCAGTTACTTCCTCAGGGCAATAGCCTCCTTTGTTCAATCGTACCCCTCCTCTTATGCTTAGAACATGGCAAATTCCACTTCTGCAGCTTCAAACGTTTTTTTCCAGCAAGTTCAACCACTTCTCTCATCCCCACAGCTAATGCTTCTCTACAAACCACTTTCCGATGAACTCACAGAGAGCAATTATGCCTCGTGGACTGTTACTGCAAAGTTGTACATCGCCAGGTGTGACAAGCTTGGGTATTTTATTGGCGATCAAAAACAACCTGATGCAAAGGATTCTGCGTACAAGACATTGCATCGCGACAACAACATGGTCTTGTCGTGGCTTCTTAACTCTATCAACCCACCATTCGATCGACTATTCTACACAAGTCCACCACTACGAAGATGCAGAAGACATTATTGGGCTGGTATGGGCGGAAGAAGAACAAAGTGTGCCTGTATCAAATCAGCCACAGTATACATGAGTTGAAACAGGGTTCACAATCGATGACTAGCTACTTTTGTGCCTTCACAAACCTGTGGGATGAACATGATTGTTACCGTACGAGTGGACTTTTCTTGAAGATCAGAAGATATGCTTCTCTCTCCAGGAGGGTGATCATGTTGTTAAGTTTGTGGGTGGCCTTAGTGCTGACTACAAGGCTCAGCGGGGACAAATCTTGAATATGAATCTAACTCCCTCTCTTGAGGAGACACACTTCAAGGTTCTTAGTGAAGAACAATACTGGCAAGTCATGGGCAGCAAAACTGTTGCCCCCTTACCTCCTTAGGTTGGGGAGTTCTCTACTCTTGCCAATGCTCCTAGTAAGACGACTCAAGTGGTGAGAAGAAGTGCGGTGAGAAGAAATGTGTACACTATTGCCGCACAAATCATGATTCTGATTTTACTGAAAGAAATATTTGGAAAAAAAAAATGACCGCCAAGCTCAAGAAAAGGGAACAGAAACCCCAAAACATGTTGTCGTCACTCAGTCCCCTACTTCTTTAGGCGAGTCTACTCAAGATGGACCTACGTCCACTGAGCAGCAACACTCTCCAACTCTGATATTGCAATATTTCCAACAAGTCATTACACAACTTCCGATTGCCTCCCAAGCCAATTCTTCTTCCACTTCATCAGATAAACACGATGCTACCTTAAGTGCTACCACTCGATCTCCTAGGAATACTTGGGTGATCGACTCTAGCGCCACTGACCACATGAACGGTATATCCAGTTCTTTCAATTCTTATTCCCTATACTATGGTCAAGATAAAGTCATCATTGCAGATGACACCCAAGCTACCATTGCCGACAAGGGTTCCATCAAACTCTCTGACCGTTGGACCCTATATTCTACCCTTCATGTTCCATCCCTTTCCATTAATTTACTTTCAATGAATAACATTACCAAACAACAGCATTGTTTTGTAACCTTCTTTCCTACTCACTGTGTGTTTTAGAATCTGGAAACCAAACAAACAATTGGAATTGCCCGTATGGTAGATGGCTTATACCTTTTCGCACCTGGAGGGACACTTACTCTTTAGCCATTTGCACCTCAACGCGTGGAAAAACAAGTTCAGGAGATTCAATTGTGGGATTCTAGATTACGACATCTTTCATTTCATGCTTTGAGAGTCATACTGTCATCTCTCTTCCTGTCAGTCAATGTTTCAGCCTTTCCGCGCCAAATTTGTCAATTAACAAAACAATGCAGAACTCAGTTTCCTTATTCGATGAATAAAAGTTACACACCTTTTGATGTTTGTAACGATCGAAAAATGGTTGCCCAAATCATGAATCACACCTCCAAAGATTTGCTTGGTTTGGGAAAGAATGAACGCTCGCCGGAGAAGGACCTGCAGTCACAAATGAACAGTCAGAAGGAGCTCTGGGACTTACCCGAGGAGACAACCCTCCGTCAGTCAAGTCAAGCAACTGAAGGGGAGGGGGGAGGTGGTGAGCACTCGAAGAGAGCGAGAGAGAGGGAGACCAGAGTGAGAGAGCGAAGGCTTGAAGGGGGTTAGATAGTGTACCTCCCTGCCCGTTGGGCCAAGGCTCTATTTATATCGTTGTCATGGAGTTGACCGTTAGGTTGCCGTAGTCGAAGGAGACGTGAGCCACCCAGCTCGCGTGCCTGACGAAGCAGGGAGGCGTGGGCATTGGCTCGCCGTCTCCTCGTCGGAGGGATAGCTCCACCATTAATGCAATAGGGTGAGCCGGGCATTAATGCGGCAGGGCTCGCCAGAAGGGACGTGAGTCTGCTTTGTCAGGGAGAGCAGCATGGGCGGTGTAACGACCTGAGAATCCGATTACCGGGAGCCGATAACCCGAGAATCCGATTACCGGTGTAACGACCCGACCAACGGAAGAACTCCCACGCTCGACCTGACCTCGAACCTCGCGCACGCTGGAAATAGCACCATCCAGCACCAAGGAAAACCATAGCTTCCATCAGGTCAGCGCCTCCGACACACTCGGCGAGTGTCACGTTGGACCACAATCACAGCATCTTTTGATGCACCATTGCTGCAATTCCTCGAACTGCAGCGCACCGCACCAAGAGCCGCTACACGAGCCATAACCGGCAACTGTCAACGCTCATCCTCGAGTCCCGAACTCGCCGTGGAGCCTTCACATCTCAAGCCAACTCCAAGGCGAACACAACCCATCCACTGACAGAAGCGTAGGAGCAAAGAGTTACCGAGACATCTCTGCCAAATCCTGCCTCGAAATCCGCAGAACAATCGGGACCGACACGTCATTTCTGACGCCACAGAGCACGACAAGATCATCAGGCTCGACGAAACAACAGCTCACGAGAAGATATTCCGCTCACCCGAGCACACTTCTCGATCAGAACACCTCAGGAGCTGGACAAACCTCAAGTTGGAGTGGCCAAAACCGGCAGCAGCTCCCTCGGAGCACGCTCACGGCCACTTAACCACGAACAATCCTCCCAGCCACCTGACCATGCCGCAGGTTCCTCGAACGTAGCACCGCGAGCTCACGCCTGCCAGCAACCTCTGCCCAACGTAGCACAACCAGGGCCACCACTGATGAGGGAGAAGGCTCTCGACCTCGATCCTTAGGCCCCATGCTGGCACGAAAGCCGCGGACAGCAACCACCTTCACAGCGCCAACGCCACGCACTCAAGCTCTCAAGAGAGAAACAAAGCGGAAATCATGCACAAAATCCTAAGCCAACTGCCAACTGTACTGGACCTTATGGACTCTGATCACTGCAATATTTCGAATTCCTATGTACGTCCACAACCACCGCTCTGATACCAGCTGTAACGACCCGAGAATCCGATTACCGGGAGAGACCCGATAACCCGTGACTCGAACCGCCGCCCACGAGCCGGGAGGGCTCGGAAGGGCTAAAAGGAGTGTGGAGGCACAAAGAAATAAGAAATAAAGCAGGACAATTCAATAATTAACAGAAATAAATAAACAACTACAGCTACAACAGAGTCCAGTCCAACAGAAAGTACAGTCTAAAGTAGTAAAACGTACCACATGCCAAGTGAACACTCGGCCCGGCGAGCTGGCAACTGAGAACCTCCGCACCGCGCCCTCGAACCTCGAGGAAGAATCGCCACACCTGAAAAGCAGGGAATGAGTCTCCAAAACAGAGACTCAGCAGGGATCCCGCGGAACCCCAACCAGAAACAACGGCGGTAGCGGAAATGAAGGCTACAACTACAGCAGGAATAGCGAACCGGTGGCCGGTCAAAACTCGGCACTACAGCTACTCCTACTGTACCAGAAACGCACCCCGATCTCACGGTCGGGGGCTACTGAACTACACTAGTACCACTTACCGAAGTAAAAACCCACGGCAACCCACATCGTAGAGGCCTGTCTCCTAGGACACGGTCAACCTGGACACGCTGTCCAAGGTGCAACCCAAACATCCGGTCGCAGGCACCGCACAACAAGACGCAACCTCGGTAGAGCCACTAGCACTAGTCTCACGGCGCGAAAACCGACATATGCGCCACGGCGAAACAACCGAAACTCAACGGTCAACACAACCGAAAACCCGAAGGTCGAAGTCACAGAAACTGACAGTCTGTCACTCTCTGTCCAGAACAAGAGTACCTCCCACTAGAAGCACAGTCGGTAGCGTCCCCTGACGTCTTACACCGCACCGCAGGTGAACTGTCTGACGTGGTAGCGCCTACCAGAGGCACGGACACCGAACAAGTAACCACAAAGCAAGTGACTAGCTGGGGTCACGCCCGCCGACGTGGGTCCAACCGCCCCCAACCACGTGTGCACACACAGACCGCGCGTCACTGGTCTGGCCCTCTGACCGATTTTCCCTCAGCCGGACTCTGGCTGAAAGACGTGGGGCCCGACGAAAACCGGTCCACAAACCGTCTCTAAGGGTAGCCTCTCCACCACTCCCTAGTGGGACCACACACGTGTAAGCAGGCTACGACTAGTGGAGGGTCACTGAGAGAGTAGGCTCTCAAGACAACGGGAAACAACGTCCGAACCCGACGAAGTACGGGGACCGTCCCACGTACCAGCATCGTCGCACGGTGACCACAGTCGGAGAAGAAACGGGACTACAGTCCACGGGCCGCACGCTCAGCCACGCATAAATGCAGAAACATGGTTCCCAAGGCAGCTCACAGGCCGCCAAACCAAATCCCACTCTCAGGGAAAGGCGGGAACCCTCCAGCCCCAGGATGGCAACTGGACTCGCAGTCCAAGGCCACACGCATGGCCCACGCGGAAAGCACAGAAGCATGATTCCCAGGGCAACGCACAAGCTGCCACGCCGATAACTGGACTCACAGTCCAAGGCCAAACACATGGCCCACTCGGGAATCATCTTCCAGGAAAACTCACGGCATGCGGGGAGACCCCACCGCACCCCCACCGATACACGGTGACTCGGTCTAGCGTAACACGAAAGCCCGACACGCGAGAAGTCACCCGGACTCTCAAACCCCCGGGCACGCTAAACGAGGTAGCACGGTCCTCCCGACACCCTCAAAACATGGACACAGAATCCCACGGGTGTCTGGGGAACTCACAAGACCGCAAGTCGACCACTGGGTCACGACCGGGTGGATTAGGGACCGACACAACGCAAAACGATCGCGGAGAACACGAAAACTCATCTCGGCACCACACAGAGCCTGGCGGTCTAACCTTGGGCCGTCACAGTCTGTAATGGTCCAAGTCTCGACCGTCACAACCACTCTGACGCACCAACAAAGGGCCGTCAAACACTCTGTGCGAAGTTGAGACGCGCCTACCCTGGTGCGTCACAGTCTCTGACGCGTCAGCCCTGGTGCGTCACAGTCTGTGACGCGCCAGCCCTGATGCGTCACAAGACAAGATGAAACCAACTGTGACGCGTCCCGCTCGGTACGTCACAGGCTGTAACGGACCAACTCTGGTGCGTTACAAGGTGAGAACGCGTCCGCTCTGACGCACCCACACAGGGGCGTTACAAGGCTGTGACGCGCCAGCCTTGGTGCGTCACAGGCCTTGACCCCGAACGGTCAAAACCAAGGAAGCCGACAGTCGGATCGTCCCTGACGGTCCAACCCAGGCGCGTCACAGCGCCGTGGCAGTCTATCGTGGGACCGTCACACACACAGACCACCAAAAGGCTAAACGGGCCCTGTGACGCACCCACCCTGGGGCGTCACAGGCTGTGACGGTCACCGGAAGGACCGTCACACCCGTCCGAGAGCGAAACGACGGGAAACGACCCAAAAAACGTCCCACGCCCCCATACCTCCACGAAAGAGGGGGAAAACAAGGAGGAAGCCCCAAATAACCCCTAGCATGCATCTACGGCCTCGGATCGGCCAAAAATGCAATGAAACGGGAGATCGGCCCACAAACCCTAAAACATGGATTTTTCCCCAAATCGCCCCGATTAGCCTGCTCGGCTCACCACGGCCTACGAAACTCGAGGAAAAGGAAGAGCACGAGCTGGGGGTCCATCTCCCTACCTCCACCAAAGATTTCGCGCCCCGAGCACGCCGATCTGCGAAGAAAACGTCGTTGAAGCCTCGCCGTGCCACGAACCCACGGCCGAGCCTCACCGCGCCTCCACCGCCTCGATCCTCACCCGTGCCTCGCCCGCGCCGTCCCCGCCTCGCCCGCGCTCCACCCCGTCGGCCGCCGGAGAGAGAGGGAGAGAGAAGAGAGCGTGAGAAGAGAGAGGGAGAGAAGAGAGAAATGAGAGGGGAGAGAGAGAAAAAATGGGGGGGTTTATATAGAAAATCCGAAAATTCCGGAAAAATACCGAAAAATAGAAAATCACACCCTCGCGATGCTCGGAACGCATCGATCCTGATGGTACCACCCGTGCCCAGGTGAACGACCCGGTTCACCCGCAACGAGGTTCCGAAGGAATTACCGAAACACACACCGGGAATCGGAAAACACACGCGGAAAAGCCGCGGACGCGCTCCGGACCTCCGAAACAGCTCCGGATCGCGCCGATCCGAACACGAAAGATGTCTGAAACATCATTTCGACACAACGAGCCAGATTCACCGGAAACGCAGATCCGGGACCGAGAAGAAGGATCCGCAGAACCCGGGGCATTACAGCCCTCCCCCCTTAAAGGAATTTCGTCCTCGAAATTCAGGACCTAGCACGAAGTCACAGGGGAAGAACACTGAACCAACTGACAACGCTGTCAGAGCCCCAGCACAGAAAACCTCGATTCTCATGAAAACACCGATCCTGAGGGACACAGCCAGACTTAAATCACAAACAACACCTCGCTCCACGCGCCGAGCACACCGGCCATCAGAGCAGGCATACACAAAGAACACAGTCCAGCGTCACCTCAGACACCACGAAAACCAATCAAGGCACCGCTGCCACCATCTCGCTACCGAGGAACACAGCCCTCGCACGAGAAACAGCTACCGATCCATCCAATGGTCAGCAGACAAATTACACGTCAGCCTCACAACCAGCTGACAGGTCGCACACCCTTCTCAAGGAACAACCAAAACAGAGCCTCCACCAGCTCAAGCAGCCATCTCGACAGACCGCAACCAGAACATCGGCTCAGCACCAAGAAACACCCCACACATGGCAAGCTGAAGGCCAGACATAACACTGTGCCAACTCTGTCAGAAGACAAACTTCGACAAAGCCCAGATCCCGTCCGGAAAGGCACACCGCAGAAACAACCACCAAAGGTCTCGCTGGCACACGGCTCTCGCCACTCTCGAGCCCAACAACAGCATCTTCTGTCTGTGAAAGACCATCAACTGGTCGCCAGATACATGTCAACGGGAAACCTACATCGGCCCAACAGGCACGATCCAACTCACAGCAGGCCATCCGCTAACTCACACACAGACAATTACCACCTCTCGAGCTGCACTCCTCTCGGACTCCGCATCCGAGCTCGATCATCGCGCCAACTCGACCCTCTCGGGGAGCACGACGAAACCAATCGACAAGATCCTGGTGTCTTCGGTCATCACCTCACTCGACTCAGACTTACAGGGGAACCATCCCATGATGGTCACCAAACCATGGATAACCATTGCGACACCAATGTCCCATCAAGGACCACCATACCGACACCAATCTCACTAAAAGGCCTCCGCCCACAGGCGTCACTCTTCCGTCTTGTCTCATCACATTTCTCGACTAATCCAAGTGGACACCTGCCAATCCCGAATCCGCCCTTACCACAGAGCCACGGAACACCACCTGAACAACGCTCACGGGTCGACCACGAGACTAGCCTTACCAGTCACTCGCAGCTACCAACAGGAACCCACAGCCTGCCAGAGATCACTTCTCCAAAAATGATCTCATCCGAGGACACGACTGGCAACACAAGTCGGGCACCAAGCCACCGACTCTGACCAACACGTCCTCGACCTCCGTCAGGCGACATCCTCAACAACCCATCCGGGTCCAACACCGACGCCTGACACGGCTTCCATCACAGGAACAGGGTACTCATGCGGCGCACTAGCCAGCACATTCCCCAACACTCCATCCTGCCAGTGCCAAGAATCACGATACCTCGAGCAACAGCACGGCAACAACACGTTTCACACAGAGGAACCAATCCTCCAATGCTCAACGCAAACTCAGGAATCGCCCGTAGCAACCAACGCTACGATCCTGAACCAGTGGTCACAAGCCCACCAGGCTTCCGCTGCGCACTCTGATCCACGCGCACAGCCACAAATTCTCGGAAACACCGCCCAACCGGCACTCGTCCTTCCGGAAAAGCGCCAACACACCCTCACACGACAAGGGAATGGGCACAACTTCTCACAGGCAACCACCTTGCCAAGACAAGGGGCACGTCTCGCACGGACTTCATGGCACACAAGGCCAACCAATCCGACACACAATGCAAGACGACGAACCTTAGCCAAACACAATCTCTCCAACCAAAGGAGAAACCAGCGCACTTCCGACCAACGGAAGAACTCCACGCTCGACCTGACCTCGAACCTCGCGCACGCTGGAAACAGCACCATCCAGCACCAAGGAAAACCATCGCTTCCATCAGGTCAGCGCCTCCGACACACTCGACGAGTGTCACGTCGGACCACAATCACAGCATCTCTCGATGCACCACCGCTGCAATTCCTCGAACTACAACACACCACGCCAAGAGCCGCAACACGAGCCATAACGACAACCGTCGACGCTCATCCTCGAGTCCCGAACTCGCCGTGGAGCCTTCACATCTCAAGCCAACTCCAGGGCGAACACAACCCATCCACTGACAGAAGCGCAGGAGCAAAGACTTACCGGGACATCTCTGCCAAATCTTGCCTCGAAATCCGCAGAACAATCGGGACCGACACGTCATTTCTGACGCCACAGAGCACGACAAGAACATCAGGCTCGACGAAACAGCAGCTCACCGAGAAGATATTCCACTCACCCGAGCACACTTCTCGATCAGAACACATCAGGGGCTGGACAAACCTCAAGCTGGAGTGGCCAAAACCGACAGCAGCTCCCTCGAGCACGCTCACGGCCACTTAACCACGAACAATCCTCTCCAGCCACCTGACCACGCTGCAGGTTCCTCGAACGCAGCACCGCGAGCTCACGCCTGCCAGCAACCTCTGCCCAACGTAGCACAACCAGGGCCACCACTGATGAGGGAGAAGGCTCTCGACCTCGATCCTTAGACCCCATGCTGGCACGAAAGCCGCGGACAGCAACCACCTTCACAGCGCCACGCAGCGCACTCAAGCTCTCAAGCGAGAAACAAAGCGGAAATCAAGCACAAAACCCTAAGCCAGCTGCCGACTGTACTGGACCTTATGGACTCTGATCACTGCAATATTTCGAATTCCTATGTACGTCCACAACCACCGCTCTGATACCAGCTGTAACGACCCGAGAATCCGATTACCGGGAGAGACCCGATAACCCGAGACTCGAACCGCCGCCCACGAGCCGGGAGGGCTCGGAAGGGCTAAAAGGAGTGTGGAGGCACAAAGAAATAGGAAATAAGCAGGACAATTCAACAATTAACAGAAATAAATAAACAACTACAGCTACAACAGAGTCCAGTCCAACAGAAAGTACAGTCTAAAGCAGTAAAACGTACCACATGCCAAGTGAACACTCGGCCCGACGAGCTGGCAACTGAGAACCTCCGCACCGCGCCCTCGAACCTCGAGGAAGAACCGCCACACCTGAAAAGTAAGGAATGAGTCTCCAAAACAGAGACTCAACAGGGATCCCGCGGAACCCCAACCGGAAACAACGGCGGTAGCGGAAAGGAAGGCTACAACTACTGCAGGAATAGCGAACCGGTGGCCGGTCAAAACTCGGCACTACAGCTACTCCTACTGTACCAGAAACGCACCCCGATCTCACGGTCGGGGGCTACTGAACTACACTAGTATCACTTACCGAAGTAAAAACTCACGGCAACCACGCCGTAGAGGCCTGTCTCCTAGGACACCGCCAACCTGGACACGCTGTCCAAGGTGCAACCCCAATCATCCGGTCGCGGATACCGCACAACAAGACGCAATCTCGGTAGAGCCACTAGCACTAGTCTCACGGCGCGAAAACCAACACACGCGCCACGGCGAAACAACCGAAACTCAACGGTCAACACAACCGAAAACCCGAAGGTCGAAGTCACGGAAACTGACAGTCTGTCACTCTCTGTCCAGAACATGAGTACCTCCCACTAGAAGCACAGTCGGTAGCGTCCCCTGACGTCTTACATCGCACCACAGGTGAACTGCCTGACGTGATAGCGCCTACCAGAGGCACGGACACCGAACAAGTAACCACAAAGCAAGTGACTAGCTGGGGTTATGCCCGTCGACGTGGGTCCAACCGCCCCCAACCACATGTGCACACAGAGACCGCGCGTCCCTGGTCTAGCCCTCTGACCGGTTTTCCCCTCAGCCGGACTCTGGCTGCAAGACATGGGGCCCGACGGAAACCGGTCCACAAACCGTCTCTAAGGGTAGCCTCTCCACCACTCCCTGGTGGGACCACACGCGTGTAAGCAGGCTACGACTAGTGGAGAGTCACTGAGAGAGTAGACTCTCAAGTCAACGGAAAATAGCGTCCAAACCCGACGAAGTACGGGGACCGTCCCACGTACCAGCACCGTCGCACGGTGACCACAGTCGGAGAAGAAACGGGACTCACAGTCCACGGGCCGCACGCTCGGCCACGCAGAAACGCAGAAACACGGTTCCCAAGGCAGCTCACAGGCCGTCAAACCAAATCCCACTCTCAGAGGAAAGGCGGGAACTCTCCAGCCCCAGGCTGGCAACTGGACTCGCAGTCCAAGGCCACACGCATGGCCCACGCGGAAAGCACAGAAGCATGATTCCCAGGGCAACGAACGAGCTGCCACGCCGATAACTGGACTCACAGTCCAAGGCCAAACACATGGCCCACTCGGGAATCATCTTCCAGGAAAACTCACGGCATGCGGGGGAGACCCCACCGCACCCCCACCGATACACGGTGACTCGGTCTAGCGTAACACGAAAGCCCGACACGCGAGAAGTCACCCGGACTCTCAAGCCCTGGGCACGCTAAACGAGGTAGCACGGTCCTCCCGACACCCTCAAAACATGGACACAGAATCCCACGGGTGTCTGGGGCACTCACAAGACCGCAAGTCGACCACTGGGTCACGACCGGGTCGACTAGGGACCGACACAACGCGAAACGATCGCGGAGAACACGAAAACTCATCTCGGCACCACACAGAGCCTGACGGTCTAAGCTTGGGCCGTCACAGTCTGTAACGGTCCAAGCCTCGACCGTCACAACCACTCTGACGCACCAACAAAGGGCCGTCAGACGCTCGGTGCGAAGTTGTGTGTGACGCGCCTACCCTGGTGCGTCACAGTCTCTGACGTGTCAGCCCTGGTGCGTCACAGTCTGTGACGCGCCAGCCCTGATGCGTCACAAGACAAGATGAAACCAACTGTGACGCGTCCCGCTCGGTGCGTCACAGGCTGTAACGGACCAACTCTGGTGCGTTACAAGGTGGGAACGCGTCCGCTCTGACGCACCCACACAGGGGCGTTACAAGGCTGTGACGCGCCAGCCTTGGTGCGTCACAGGCCTTGACCCCGAACGGTCAAAACCAATGACTGAGAGCCAACGGTCAGATCGTCCCTGGCGGTCCAACCCAGGCGCGTCACAGCGCCGTGGCGGTCTATCGTGGGACCGTCACACACACAGACCACCAAAGGCTAAACGGGCCCTGTGACGCACCCACCCTGGGGCGTCACAGGCTGTGACGGTCACTGGAAGGACCGTCACACCCGTCCGAGAGCGAAACGGCGGGAAACGACCTAAAAAACGTCCCACGCCCCCATACCTCCACGGGAGAGGGGGGAAACAAGGGGAAGCCCCCAAATAACCCCTAGCATGCATCTACGGCCTCAGATCGGCCAAAAACGCAATGAAACGGGAGATCGGCCCACAAGCCCTAAAACATGGATTTTTCCCTAAATCGCCCCGATTAGCAGGCTCGGCTCACCACGGCCTACGAAACTCGCGGAAAAGGAAGAGCACGAGCTAGGGGTCCATCTCCCTACCTTCACCGAAGATTTCGCACCCCGAGCTCGCCGATCCGCAAAGAAAACGCCGTTGAAGCCTCGCCGTGCCACGAACCCACGGCCGAGCCTCACCACGCCTCCACCGCCTAGATCCTCATCCATCCTCGCCCGTGCCTTGCCCGCGCCGTCCCCGCCTCGCCCGCGCTCCACCCCGTCGGCCGCCGGAGAGAGAGGGAGAGAGGAGAGAGCGTGAGAAGAGAGAGGGAGAGAAGAGAGAAATGAGGGGAGAGAGAGAAAAGGAGGGTTTATATAGAAAATCCGGAAATTCCAGAAAAATACCGAAAAATAGAAAATCACACCCTCGCGATCCTCGGAACGCACCGATCGCGATGGTACCACCCGTGCCCAGATGAACGACCCGGTTCACCCGCAACGAGGTTCCGAAGGAATTACCGAAACCCACACCGGGAATCGGAAAACACACGCGGAAAAGCCGCGGACGCTCTCCGGGCCTCCGAAACAGCTCCGGATCGCGCCGATCCGAACACGAAAGATGTCTGAAACATTATTTCGGACACAACGGAGCCAGATTCACCGGAAACGCAGATCCGGGACCCGAGAAAAAAGATCCGCAGAACCCGGGGCATTACAGGCGGCGTCCTCCCTTCCCGTCGTCGGACTGGTGCATCTTCCGCCATTAATGCACTGTCGGGGACGTTCGTAGTGGCCATTGACGGGAGAGGTGCACGCAGGTACAGCACCTGTGTTGGGCCTACAATGGAGCATGAAGGGTGTTGGGCTGACGCGCGGGGTAGCGGGCCAGGAAGGCTGGGCCTCCGTGGTGGCCCAGCCAAGCAGGCCCTAATGGGCCGGCGAGATACACCCTCCTCAACGTTTATTGATGATTTTTCACATGTGGATAAACTCAATTTCCTTACTCTCCAGTTCCCTTGTTGGAGGGCTATAAATATTTTATTATGTTTATTGATTATTTTTCCCATTGCTCATGGCTATATTTGTTGAAATTGGGGAAGAAGTTCCTCGTACTATTGAAGTTTTTTACGATATGGTTCAAACTCAATTTGGCACCAACTCAAAGTTCTTCATTCTGATAATACTCAGGGATATTTTGCTAGGAGTGTTTACCATATTTCTTGAAGATGAGGGTGTAATTCATGAATCATCATGTGCCTATTCACCCCAGCAAAACAGTGTTACTGTACGCAAAAATCGTCCCCTACTTAAGACAACTAGAGCACTTTTGCTTTAGCACCACTTACCCAACTATTTTTTGGCTGATGTTGTGTTAACTGCTAATCATATCATTAATCGTGTGCCATCTCGAAATCTAGGAGATCGTTGTCCTATTACCCTTCTTATGTCTTCATCGGGTATTACTCCATTCAGAAGAAATATCATTATTGTGATCCTCTTTCTCATCGTCTCTTTGTCCGAAAGGATGTTACTTTCTTTAAGTCAAAATCCCACTATTCTCCCCGGACTCAGCCTCAGGGGGAGATTGCTAGCACATCCCATCGTCTATTCCTTCTACTTCTATTCCATCCTTGCTACCATCTATCTCCTTTATGCCCTTTAGCTCTGCTACGAATGGATATCCTGATGCTCTTGATACTCCTAATGTTTTTGTTCAAGCTCCCATTCAGGACATTCACGCTAGTGGTGCAGTGGTTACTGAGAAGCAACTTATTACCCATAGGCGGAAAAAATTCAAGGGCAAACCATCTACCATTCAACCAATTCCAAAGGCTGTTGGGTCTTCGGGTCCACTTGCCTAGCAAATTGATACAGCTGATGCTGAATTAGACTTGTCCATTACTATTTGAAAGGGAGTTCAGAACTGCACTAAACATCCCATCTCCAAATCCATTAACTACTCCTGTGTATACCCTTACTACTATTCCTTTCTTTCTTCCTTATCATTCACCTCTATCCCTACAAATTTCTTTGAGGCTCATAAGGATCCAAAATGGCAAGAAGCAATGGAAGAGGAGCTGAGCGCCCTCGACAAAAATGGCACTTGGGCCCTAGTTGATCTTCCGAAGGACAGAAAGACAGTTGGATCAAAGTGGGTATACACTGTTAAATATAACGCAGAGGGCGTGATACACAGATGTAAGGCCAAAGTTGTTGTAAAGGGCTTTACCCATACATATGGAATTGATTATCAAGAGACAATTGTTCCAGTGACAATGCTGAAATCTCTCAGGGTAATTCTCTCACTTGTTCAATACTCTTGGGCTTTGTACCAATTAGATGTCAAGAATGACTTTCTGAATGGTGACTTACAAGAAGAAGTATCACATGCCTTGGTCTCTCAGTCTTTAAAGTGAATGGTGACACACGATTATCAGGGAGAACATGGACACCATCCTTTAAGAGGAATCTCAGGGCAGAGGAGATAGTACAGCTAGAGGGACTCCTTTTCCTCCTAGACTATGCCCCAAAGTTAGAAAAATTCGACCAATGGTCGAGGTGATACAAAGTGGGGCAGTTCTCAATCAAGTCAGCATATAACTTCATTTCAAATGGAGGGATGTGTCATCACCTCGCCTTGTTGATTTGGTCTCCCAAGAGTCCCCTCCAAGTAAAGCTTCTTATCTGGAGGATCTTACATGGCTGGATGCCGACATGCGATAGGCTTGCCCCTTTTCTGTGGGACATAAATACCCTCCGTTGCTTGTGTGGAGAGGAGAAGGAGGAGACCTTGGATCACATTTTCCTAGGCTGCTCCTTCTCTAACGAGATATGGGTTAAGATTGCCACAAGGATTCATAGCATTGTCGGCGTACAAGTGTGTAGTAACTGATTGTGGAATGGCATAGAAATTGGACACTTAAAGGTGACAAAAGATCTGGTGGCTCATCCTTCATGGTACAAGATGGGCTTTATGGGGAGAAAGAACAACAGAATCTTTAGAAGAGAAGCAAGAGCTGCGGATAGGGTGATCTCTTTCATTTGTGAGCGAGTGAGAGATTGGGCTGAACATCTTTGTAAAATAGATTCAAGTAACTCCTCTCTTTTTGTTTTGTTGGGGGGCTAATGTGGGCCACACCATCTTGGTGTGAAGTTGCACAGGGATATTTTGTAAGCACATTGCTTACACTTGTACATCCTTTCTTTCACATTTAATACAATTTGTGATACCATTCACTTTCAAAAAATAAAGACTTACAAGAAGAAGTGTACATGCTACCACCCACTAGAGTTGACACAAAAGGAAAGGTATGTCGTCTCAGAAAGGCTCTTTATGGGTTGAAACAGTCACTCAGGGACTGGTTTGAAAGACTCCGCCTTGCTATGATCAGTTTTAGCTTCAAACAATCAAATGCTGATCATACTTTATTTGTCAAATGGAAGAGAGAATGGGTGACTGTGCTGCTGGTCATTTGTTGATGATATGATTCTTATAGGTGATGACAAAGGTGAGATTCAAAACTTAAAAAAAGACTTGGCTGTTGAATTTGAAATTAAAGACTTAAGTAAAGATACTTTCTGGGTATTAAGGTGGCAAGTCTCAGGATGGCATTTACATTTGCCAAAGAAAGTACACATTATATCTGTTGACAGAGACAGGGAAGCTAAGGTGTAAACCTTCAACAAAACCAATTGAACTAAATCATGGGTTGACTGAGGCAGTAGGTGAAAAACTCTCACCTGAAGACTGCGGCAAGTACCAGAGTTTGGTAGGAAAGCTCTTATATCTCTCTTTGACTCGGCCGGATCTGGCATATGCTGTGAGCGTAGTCAGTCAATTTATGCATACACCACGGACAGTACATATGAAGGTTGTGGAGTGCATATTGAGATACTTGAAGTCCTATCCAGGAAAGGGGGTGCTCTTCCGAAAGACTACTTCGACACTGATTGCGCAGGGTCCCGTGATGACAGAAGATCAACTTTTGAATATTTTACTTTTCTAGGTGGCAACTTGGTCACTTGGAGAAATAAGAAACAAACAGTTTGTGCAAGATCTGATGCAGAGGCAGAGCACTGGGCGATGGCACATGGATTAGCAGAATTATTATAGCTGAAACTCTTCCTCTCAGACTTGGGGACACTAGTTGAATTGCCTATGAAGCTCTACTATGATAACAAAGCAGCAATCAACATTGCAAAAAACCCCGTCCAGCACGACAAGACCAAACATATCGAAATTAACTGGTTTATCAGAGAGATTGGACTCTAGAAAGTTCTATCCGCCTTGTGTGAAGTCACAGGATCAAGTTACAGATGTCTTCACAAAGAGTATGACCCGAAGCTCAATTTCACTCTACCCTAAAAAGTTGAGCATAGAAGACATCTACACTCACCTTGAGGAGGGGTGCATACATGTAATCTTTTGTTGATTGAGTCTTTTTTTGTCTCTCTTGTTATAAGGGCTCTCATGTAATTTTGACACTTGAGGAATCTATACAAAGATGGGGCAGACTGGGTAGTTTGACCAGTTTGGCCTCTCTCTTCCTCTTCTCTCCACACCAGCCTCTTTCGATTCAATTTCATTTTGCTATGCGTAAGAAAGTTATAAATTGACTGTTATTTGATCATTCCTGGCATACAAATATTGTTGGATCAGTTGTTTATGTTCCATCTCTACTAACCTATTATCTTAGGTGGGATGGTGTGAGACACGGAAAAAATCTAGATCGACTTTTATCGTAGATAAAAGGTAGATTTTCGTTCTTTTTGAAAAGAAACACTCCTCTGCGTAGAGAGGGTTCCGTGGGTGCGCGTCATATCAGACGATTTGGATTCTAGTGCTGGACCTTTCCCCACTGACCGGAGTCAGTGTTGATTTACATCGGCCTAACGTCCGAACACCTTTGTTTGACTGTCAAAGAAGTTCCAAAATCTTCTATAGAGGTTCTGATGTGGAGGGCAAGCTCACTCGAGAGACTCTCCATGACCACTCATTTACCACCAACACATTAATAGAGTTAGGGCTAAGTCTGAACAAAACCCTAAGATTTAGGAATAAAGACGCAAATATGCGGAAGCCGTAAGCGTTTTTGAAGTAGAGAGAAATTTTCTGGACCCCGAGGGTATTTTGGTAATTTAAGCACCCCAGGGGTATTTTGGTAATTTTCCCAGGCCAGGGGCATTTATGAAATTCTGGGCTGGAACGGAAGTAGGATCGGGTTCCTGACTCCCCAAGGCATAGAAGCCGTTTCTGGAGGGTTTCAAGGGCTCTGAGGTCATTTTTAAGTCACAGGGGTATTTTGGTAATTTTACCAGACCCTAGACCTAGGTTTGAGATGATACCCGAGTGTTGGACTGAGCTGACAACACTTCCGGAGCGAAGGAATGACAAGGGACTTCATAGAAGACACACATCTGTCAATTTGGCCGAAGGAGGGGTATATGTGCAGTTTTGACAAGTCGGGGGTTTTCTTGTAATTTTCCCCAGTCAATGCATAAAGAAGACATATGGAGTCATAGATTGCATTTATGGCCCAAATGGGTACAAGGATTGTCGGCGAGTTGTCGACTGTACAAAGATCCGCACCAACGCGGGAAGTAGGGGCGTAGCCCGAATTACAAAAGATTGCAGGGTATAACTGTAAATTACAGGACTTTGGTCTTTGACGGTCCCGGGGAGGACATTTTTGTAATTTCTCCATTATAAAGGCAGAATTACATGACTTAGTCGTCCCGGGACGTAAAGACTTACAAACATGGCCCACTAAGAGGCGTAATTAACAACATGGCCCGCTGAGGGGCATAAACGTAAATATACCCCGTAGGGACATAAATACAAGACCCGGGGACTTACCCCACACGGGCCGAAACAAACGAACAAAGGCTTCAAGTGTCTTCCGTAGGCAGCTTGTAATAGCTTTTCTCCTTGTCTAGTTGTCTCCTCCAAAGGGTACTTAACAACCACGCCCACGTAGGGGCATAACGACAAAACCCACGTAGGGACATAAATACAAGACCCACGTAGGGGCACAACAACAACGCCCACGTAGGGGCATAATGACAAAGCCCACGTAGGGGCATAATGACAAAGCCCGGGGTGTCACATACCCCAAATAGGCCAAGACAATAAACAAAAGATTTCTTCTCTTCACAAGTCGTCCTCTCTCTCCAAAAAAAAAAGCCCCCCTCACATGAGCCCTGTAGGGGGTATTTATAGAAGGTGAGGGATCGGCCCGGGGTGGGCCGAACCCGGGCGGGTCAAAGCAACCCCGGGCAGGTTCCCCCCCTCTTTTCTTTCTTTTTTTTTTATGATGGGCAGACGGAGACCCCGGGACCGGCCCGGGACAGCCCCGCCCGGGTCCCCGGGCGGGGTCCGCGCGGACCTGCCCGGGGCCAGCCGACCCCGGGCGGGTTCCTCCCGCCCGTGCAGCCGCGGGGGGACCTGCCCGGGGGTGGCTGGCCCCGGGCGGGTCCTGCTGTCCACCCCGGGGGGGTCTTGGCCACCCCGGGCAGGTTTGTTGCTGTACGCCCCGGGCGGGTCTGTTGATGTCCACCCCGGGCGGGTCTTGGCCACCCCAGGCAGGTCTAATGTTGCTGCAGTCCACCTCGGGGAGTTCTAGTCACCCCTTTCTGCAGTGGTGAGCTTAAGTAGTAGTTCACCTCGTATGTAGTGGGCAAAAAATGTTGCCAACAAATGCCCCCCACGGAGCGTTCGTCAAAGCCGAAGGCGGAGGCGGACGATCCGTGCCCTCTGTAGAGCTGCACCTTACTGCTTCATTGCTTTCCAGAAAGCTGAGGGTTGATGCTGGCTTGCCTCGGAGAGGCTTGTTGGTCCGATGTTGATGTAGGCCTGCTTCTGAGAGCCTTGTTGGCCTAGAGTTGATGGGGGCCTGCTTCTGAGAGACTTGTTGGCCCGATGTTGGTGCGGACCTGTATCGACGAGGCTTGTTGGCCCGGAGTTGACGTAGGCATGTCTCGAAGAGGCGCATCCATCTGAGTCATCGTTGATTGACTATTGAGCTGTGATAGCTGGAAATCAACATTGGCCGACCCTTAGGGGTGCGTTGATCGAAAGTCGTGGTGCTGGCTGACCACTGAGATGCCACTGAAGACGTGTCGGCTAATCGCTGAGGTGTGTAGTCGCAAATTAAAGCGGGCTAACTGCTGAGGTGTCGCCAAAGATGTGCCGGCTAACATCTGAGGTGTAGCCGAACATGAAGTTGGCTACTTGCTGACTTGTGATGGCCAAGGTTGATGTAGACCAGCCCTTAGGGCATGTTGGTCTGGGTAGATGTCGGCCGTACATGGGCTGAGGCAACTCCTTTCTTTGTTTTAGCTTCAGCTAGTGAGGCTTCAAAGCTGCTTCAGAGTTTCTCGGCCCTTGTGATGGAGTGGCCGAATGGTCCTCCACTTGGTGTAGCATTGCCAGATGCATGCATTTGGTCTCCCTTGGGACGCCTGGATGACTGAGCTTGCGTCTTTACGGGAGGAGTTCGCCTGCCTTCGCGCTATTCAAGAACGAAGGCGGAGGACTCAGCTGATCATTCAGCAGGAGCAGCAGCAGCTTTGCAAACTTTGGGCGGCCCAGGCTGAGGTGGACGCCCTGGCCGAGGTCGCTTACGAGCGCGAGCAGGTGGCCTCCCACAGTGAGGAGGCGCTTTTGTGAGAGGTCCAGGGGACCGAAGAAGAGCGCAGTCTTGCGCATGTTGATGTAGACCCTCCGCCGTGGGCTTGAGGGGCTCCAAGAGGAAGCTCTTCAGAGTGAGACTCGCCTTGCTGAGCTGAGGAGGAGCGAGTCTGATGCTTGATAAGCCTTTTCTTTTTTTTTCTTTTTTTTTTATCACTTTACCAGCCCTACCGCCCTTTCGGGTTTTCGTCAGGACTGGCCCCCTTTAGCTTTTTCCAGTGCGCCCTTTCGGGTTTTCACACTGAGGGGTACCCATTTTTGCCTAAGGCGCCCTTTCGGGTTTTCACCTTAGCCGGGTTAAAGCCTTTTTGCCCTTGATTGCTCTTCTAACAGAAACAACCAAGTCCGCTGGGGTCTCAATATTTTTAACCCCAATTTTTTTTTTTTTTGGGTCCTATAATGCCAAAAGGCGAGGAAAAGGTGGCACTCCCGTAGGGACGTGTGTGCCGCAGAGGTGGGACAAGTGAGTAGATTTGATTGTCCGGTTGGGACGAATGAATCAAATCTGTGAGCCGAAAGGCGAAACGGGTTGGTAGCCTGAGAGGGCGTACTGAGACCGAACCCAAGTGGATAGAAACGAGCCGAAAGGCGTAATGGGTTGGCAGCCCGAGAGAGCATACATAGGCCAGACCCGAAGCGATGGAAGGAGGGGATTTGACAGCCCGGGTGGGACGTATAAGTCAAATCCGCGAGCCGATAGGCAAATAGGGTTGGCAACCCGACAAGGGCATGCAGAGGCCAAACCCATGGGGACAAAGGAATAGACTTGGCGATCCCGGTGGAATACATGAGTCAAGTCTGAAGCCAAGAGGTGAGATGGGTTGACAGCTCGAAAGGGGCATACAGAGGCCAGACTCAGAAGAAGAAAAAGGGTGGATTTGACAGCCCTAGTGGGACGTGAGAGTCAAATCCGAAAGCCGATAGGCGAGTAGGTGGGTTGGCAGCCCGAGAGGACATGTTGAGGCCAGACCCGGTGGGACATGTGCCAGAAGACACGATGGATTGGTAGCCCGAGAGAGCATACTGAGACCAGATCCCAAGAAGTAAGATGAGCCTAAAGGCATGATGGGTTGGCAGCCCGAGAGGGCGTACTGAGACCAATCCCAAGGAGGTTAGATGAGCCGAAAGGCATGAAGGGTCGGCAGCCCGAGAGAGCATACTGAGGCCGCTCCATAGACTGAAAAAGGAGCCGAAAGGCATGAAGGGTTGGCAGCCCGAGAGAGCATACTGAGGCCGTTCCCTAGAATGAAAAAGGAGCCGAAAGGCATGAAAAGTTGGCAGCCCGAGAGAGCATACTGAGGCCAATCCCAAGGAGGTTAAATGAGCCGAAAGGCATGAAGGGTTGGCAGCCCGAGAGAGCATACTCAGGCCATTCCCTAGACTGAAAAAGGAGCCGAAAGGCATGAAGGGTTGGCAGCCCGAGAGAGCATACTGAGGCCATTCCCTAGAATGAAAAAGTAGCCGAAAGGCATGAAAGTTGGCAGCCCGAGAGAGCATACTGAGGCCAATC
The DNA here is from genome assembly GCA_022559845.1 of Amorphophallus konjac. Taxonomy (NCBI): domain Eukaryota; kingdom Viridiplantae; phylum Streptophyta; class Magnoliopsida; order Alismatales; family Araceae; genus Amorphophallus; species Amorphophallus konjac. Next base: position 42,462 of record JAHNEJ010000957.1, read on the forward strand.
CCAAGGAGGTTAAATGAGCCGAAAGGCATGAAGGGTTGGCAGCCCGAGAGAGCATACTGAGGCCATTCCCTAGACTGAAAAAGGAGCCGAAAGGCATGAAGGGTTGGCAGCCCGAGAGAGCATACTGAGGCCATTCCCTAGAATGAAAAAGGAGCCGAAAGGCATGAAAAGTTGGCAGCCCGAGAGAGCATACTGAGGCCAGTCCCAGTGGGACAAGAGAGTAAGCGGGTTTAGCTGCTCAGAAGAGACACATGAGGTCATTGACTTAGAGCCACCCATAGAATAGACAGAGAGAGGATTTTTTTCTCACATTACCAACCTCACCGCCCTTTCGAGTTTTCGCCGAGGCTGGCCCCCTTTAGCTTTTTCCGGTGCGCCCTTTCGGGTTTTCACACCGAGGGGTTGCCCATTTTTGCCCGAGGCGCCCTTTCAGGTTTTCACCTCGACCGGGTCTGTGGCCTTTTTACCCCCAGCCAACCGTTGAAGGCTGACTGAGTCCGCCGGGGTATCAGTATTTTTAACCCCTTTCTCTTTTTTTTCTTTTTTTTCTTTTTTCTTCTTTTTAAACCTATAATGCCCAAGGGCAGAGAACTAGTGACACTCTCTTAGGGACACATGTGTCACCCAGTGGGACAAAAGGAGTCAAAAGGCAACATCGGTTGGCAGCTCGAGAGAGCATACTGAGGCCATGCACGATGGGACAAAAAGGAGTCCAAAGATGACATCGGTTGGCAGCTCGAGAGAGCATACTGAGGCCATGCCCGATGGGACAAAAAGGAGTCAAAAGACGACATCGGTTGGCAGCTCGAGAGAGCATACTGAGGCCATGTCGAGGGACAAAAAGGAGTCAAAAGACGACATCGGTTGGCAGCTCGAGAGAGCACACTGAGGCCATGCCCGATGGGACAAAAAGGAGTCAAAAGATGACATCGGTTGGCAGCTCGAGAGAGCATACTGAGGCCATGCACGATGGGACAAAAAGGAGTCCAAGGGTGTAATGGATTGGTAGCCCAAGAGAGCATACTGAGGCTCAATCCAAAGGGGTAAAAGGGTGCCGAATGGCATGATGGTTCGGCAGCCCAAGAGAGCATGCTGAGGCCGAGCCCAATGGAGCAGAATATGACAACCTCAAAATGTTGGTGGGACTAGGTGTCATATAATGATATGTAAGGCATAGCCATGACATCAATATGATGTTTTGGTGGAGATGGGGTGGAGTCATTGACTTAGAGCCACCCTTAAAATAGATAAAGAGAGGATTTTTTTTCACATTACCAACCTCACCGCCCTTTCGGGTTTTCGCCGAGGCTGGCCCCCTTTAGCTTTTTCCAGTGCGCCCTTTCGGGTTTTCACACCGAGGGGTTGCCCATTTTTGCCCGAGGCGCCCTTTCGGGTTTTCACCTCGACCGGGTCTATGGCCTTTTTACCCCCAGCCAACCGTTGAAGGCTGGCTGGGTCCGCCGGGGTATCAGTATTTTTAACCCCTCTTTTTTTTTTTTTTTTTGAACCTTCACTGAGGAGAGGTACTGTCCTGTGAGGACTGCTGGGGAAACTCTTGCTGTGGCGCGTAGTAGAGTTTCATGTGCTTGCCGTTGAGAGGAGGGAAGGGATTGTCTCCCTTGTGGTCAAGGACCGTATAGGCCCCTCCTTCGTAGACCTTCTGGATGACGTAAGGTCCACGCCAATTGGGCTGGAGTTTGCCGCTGGATCTTCCCGCGAGAACCTCCTTTTCTTTGACCATGACAAGGTCGCCTTTCTTGAACGCCCGTTGCTTGACCAGCTTATCATAGGCACGTGTCATGCGGGCTTGATACACTTGTAAGTGTTTATAGGCTTTGAGTTTTTTGACCTTCAAGGTTGGACAATTCCTCGAGCCTTCTTTCAATTTCATATTGGTCTTGGCCTGGCAATCCGGCGTGCACAGCAACGCGGTAAGATGCTAGCTCGATCTCCACAGGGATCACTGCTTCGGCTCCGTGGACCAAAGAGAATGGGGAACATCCCATAGGGGTTTTGTAGATGGTACGATAGGCCCATAGGGCTTCGTGGACCTTCTCGCCCCAATCCCGTTTGCGGCCACCTACTATCTTAGACAGCAGCTTGCAGAGGGTTTTGTTGAAAGCCTCGGCCAATCCGTTGGCTTGGGGATTGTAGACTGATGACGTCCTCCAATCGATATGGAACTTGGCCGCCAAAGCATAAACAGTCTTGTTCTTGAATGACGTGCCATTATCGGATATAATCCGACTGGGGGTGCCGAATCTGTATATGATATAGTGCCGCACAAAACGAGCAACTATCTCCCCTGTAACTTCCCGTAGTGGGACGGCTTCCGCCCATCTGGAGAAGTAATCGGTGGCAGCGAGTATGAACTTGTGCCCCTGGGATGATGGTGGGAATGGTCCCACAATATCCATACCCCACTCTGCAAATGGCCAAGTAGGCGCTGTTGGATGGAGCGGGTTAGGTGGTCGCCGAGGGACTGGGCCGAATGTTTGGCATTGATGACATGTACGAGCATATTGATTGCAATCTTCGTACATGGTGGGCCAGTAGAACCCTTTGAGCTTGATGCTATTTTTCATCTTGGCTCCTGCCTGGTGAGCTCCACACAATCCGGAGTGGACCTCGTGCATGACGGTCTTCGCTTCCTTGGACGAAAGGCACCGCAAGAGGACCGATCGGTCTTTTTCATGGACGAGCCTGAAGAGCAGATCGTCAATCAGCTGGTAGGATGTCGCCCTGCGTAGCAGTTGCACCCTCTGAGCCCGATCAGGAGGGAGCCAGCCGTTCTTTATCTTTATGATCGGCTCACGCCAATCTTCTTCTTCGGGAACAATCTCCTCTTGAATGTTGTCGACCTCATAAACAGTGAGGCCGGATTCTTCGTCGAGCACACTTGGCATGAGCCTTCGGTGTCTGACAGTAATATTTAATTCTCCCTCAGGCGGGAGTTTTAGGGCTGCTGCCAACTTTGCAAGAGTATCAGCCTGGGAGTTGCTGCCTCTGGGGACATGGCCTATTTCAAATAGGTAAAATTTTTCTTTAAGCCTCATGACGGCTGCATGGTAGGGGACGAGCTCCTTCTTCCGGACGTCATAGACGCCCAGTACTTGTCGGATGACGAGCTGAGAATCCCCGTACACTTTGATGCACTTGATGTCCATCTCCAGTGCCAGCTGAAGCCCAATGATTAACGCTTCATACTCTGCCTCATTATTAGTCAGCGACTTCATGAGAGCGCAAGACTTGTTGAGGATGCCGCCCTGTGGAGATACAAAGACTACCCCCGCTCCTGAGACATAGTCTGTAAGGCCGTCGGCCCTTTTGATTGTCCGAGAGGCACCATCAAAATATAACTCCCAGTGTGGGAGATCAAGGGTGAGGACACCCGGCTCTATCTGTGGTGGGACTTTTTCAGAAGACTCCCCGATTTCTTGAGAAGGCACTAACACCTCTTCGTCGGGGAGCTCGAAGTTGAGTGACGAATCTTCTGGCACAGGGTGCGCTGCTAAGAACTCCGCCATTCCTTGTCCCTTGATCGCTTTGCGTGGGACGAAGGTGATGTCGAACTCCATGAGGATAAGTGCCCATTTACCAAGCCTACCAGAGAGGACAGGCTGGCTGAGCAGAAACTTGAGTGGGTTGCATTTTGAGATGAGCTCCACCCGGTGGGCTAGAAGATAGTGCCTTAGCTTCTTGACAGCAAACACCAGAGCTAGGCACACCTTTTCCATGGGAGCGTACCGGTGCTTAGGCCCGATCAGCTTCCGACTGAGGTAGTACAGCGGCTGTTCTTTGCCCTCGTCATTGACCTGAGCTAGCAGAGCCCCCAAAGAGGCATCCATAGCAGCAATATATAAGATAAGGGGCTTCCCTCTGACAGGTGCCCCTAAGATAGGAGGAGTCAACAAATACTCCTTGATTTGCTCGAAAGCCTTTTGACAGTCTTCGTCCCATATGAAGGGTGCGTCCCATATGAAGGGTGCTCCTTTCTTCATCAATTTGCCGAAAGGTAGGCATCTCCCAGAGAGATTAGAAATAAACCGCCTAATATAGGCAAGTCTACCTTGCAGAGATCTGAGCTCTGTCAAGCTCTTGGGAGGGGACAGTCCTGCTATGGCCTTGATTTTATCAGGGTCGATTTCTATGCCCCGGTACCTGACAATGAAGGCAAGGAACTTGCCGCTGGAGACGCCGAAGGTGCACTTCATCGGGTTCATCTTGAGTTGAAATTGTCGAAGCCTTTCAAAGACTCGACATAGGTCAGCTAAGTGATCCTCCCGCTTCTTCGTCTTGACGACCAGATCATCCACATAGCATTCGACAAGGTCATGTAGCATCTCGTCGAAGATCTTGGTCATTGCCCTTTGATAGGTTGCGCCGGCATTCTTCAGACCGAACGGCATTCTTTTGTAGTTGAAGATCCCCTTAGGAGAACGGAAAGCCGTATGGTCTTTATCTTTGACGGCCATGCGGATTTGATTATAGCCCGACGACCCGTCCATAAAAGACAAGGCTTCGTGACCGGTGGCCATATCAACAATTGTCTCAGTGATTGGGACAGGGAAGTCGTCCTTTGGGCATGCTTTATTCAAATCCCTGAAGTCGATGCAGACTCGGACTTGGCCGTTCTTTTTCTTGACAGGGACTATGTTGGCGAGCCACACAGGGTACATGCAAGGCTCTATGAAGTCCACGTTGAGCATTTTGTCAACTTCAGCATTGACCTTCAGCTCCAGCTCGTGGCGCATACGCCTTTGAGCTTGCTTGATTGGCTTGACTGTTGAAAGTATTGCCAGCTCATGTTCGGCCACAGAAGGGTCGAGCTCGGGCATTTCTTTGTAAGTCCAGGCGAAACAATCCCTGAACTCTTCTAAGAGTTGTCGATACGACTGCCTTTCTTCCCCGTTGAGGAGAGCACTTATGAAGGTGGGGCGGTAGTCATTTTTGCTTCCGAGATTGATTTCAATCAACTCGTCCACAGTCGCCTGACCGCCGTCTTCAAGCTCCGGCGGAGCTGGTTGGAGGTCGAGGAAGTCTCCCTCATCATCAGTGTTGGCTTCATAGACATCAAATTCTTCGAAACACTCTTGCCCATGGATTGAAGTCGAAGGACTGGCCTCGTCTTGCCGATGGTTAGCAGGCTCAGCTGCTTTTTCCTCCGAAGGGCGACCATTGTCAGCTCCTGATGAAGGTGAAGGTGTCAAAGACACGTCACCGGACCCCCTTATAGAGTCATCAACCTTGGGCTCAGCTTCTGCCTGCCCGTGATGGAGAGGTAGCAGTCCTATGGTATTGACTGCAAAGTGGACCTCGAAGTCCGTCTCTTGGTCATAGCCTAGGCCCCTTGTATCTTTGCGGGAGAAGGGAGGCTGTCCGCGGACCTGCGGAGGGTTCCACAGTTGATGGAAATACGCCGCTCGCGCAGGGTCCAGAGTTTGCGGGATGTGCTGCTTTTTGCACATCTCCCTAATCTAGTTGGGCATATCATCCATCTCCTGGACTGGCTCTGGCATCACATCGGCGGGAGTATCCCAACCGAAATCATCTTCAGGAGGGCACGGTGGGACTAAATCACCTTTGTAAAAGATGATCGGCTTGTCCCTCTTGCCTTTGTTGCGTCCCCTTCTCCGTTGATAGGAGACTGTAAAGGTCTTCAACTGCTCCACCTCATACTCGTCCCGTTGGGACGAGAGCTGGAGGCACTTGGGTGGTAAGGAGATACTCCCATCAATGACCCGGTTGATAAGGTTGGCTTCAAAGTCAACACTCCGCCTTTCTGGTTGGGTCGGCTTGGAGGCGGCATTGAGGCTCAGCCTGTACAACTTTACCATGTCTTGGTTGACAGTGAAGAGCTGCCCTTCTTCAACTTCAGGGTCCACCTTTTGCTTCCCTTTGTCTTTTAAAGACTCGGGGATTGTTAAAGTGGGCTTCCCAAAATATAGTGAAGCATCGGCCAGATGGCACTCATTGGGGTGGAACGGGGCTTGATCTGCGAAGACCGTATGTTGCTCCCCTTCCTTGGCATATTTAATGCACTGATGCAAAGTTGAAGGAACGACCCAATTCTCATGAAGCCAGGGTCTTCCAAGCAGCATCTTGTAAGATGTGTCGGAGTTGATGATATAGAATGTCGCTTGGGTGACAAAATCGCCCAAGGCAAGCTTGACTACAACCCGACCAAGCGCTTCCTCGGAACCCCGATTGAATCCCGAGATCTTGACATCGGTCACCTTTTGCAAATAAGGTGCCAAGTATAGGGACTTGAAAGTCTTCCGAGGCATGATGTTGACGGCTGCTCCAGCGTCAACTAGGATGCGATTCACATCATGTCCATTAATTGTCCCCCTCATATATAAGGGGCGATTATGACACGGAGAGGACAACAACATGTCTTTGTCCGTAAAGGAGATGTTGGCTGTGAGTGCTTCATATGCCTGGGCTTGCAACTCTGCAACATGGGCTTCATATGCCTCTGGATCTTGAAGTATCTTGACAAGAGCCTCTCTGAGGTCTTTGCTCCAGGCAATGGCCTCCCAAATAGTGACATTTGTTGGGAACCGTTTCATATGATGAATAATTTTGCGGTCTGCCCGAGCACGGGTCTTGTCAAATGGCGGGATGATCTCCGCCAGAGTCTTTGGCGCCTGGCGAGGCTTCTCCCGCTTAGAAGGGCGCTCCTCCGCATTCTGGCCTTCCGCATCTTCTTGGAACAGCGGTGCCAAGGATTCCTCCGGAGGTGGCAAAGGCTCATCAGGCTGGTCTTCATTAGGAGGACCTGCTGGGCTTGTGGTCTCGACCCTGTTGGAGGGGCCGGCTTGCTCTGACGCCTCCTCGCGCTTCGGCGACTTGGCTGGCTCCTCTTCTTCATCGGAGGAGGTGATTGTAAAAGGGACTCCACCCGGCTTAGCCGTTGAGGAGGAGTTTGGACCCTCTGAGGAGTTGAGTATGAAAGGGATTCCCCGAACTTGAGTTTCTGGGGCAGGACCGGGCTTCTCCCCTCTGAATATTATGACCCGGTCAAGAGTCAGGGGACCTTCACGTCCACGTCCTCGGTTGCGACCTCGGCCGCGTCCCCGGCCATTTCTTGCCGAGCGGCGCTGATATGTTGCCATAGGAGCCTTGCCTCCAGTGCTATCAGCCGTGGGACAATAAATATTGTCGGGTGGCGGAATCGCCACCATATTGCAGGAGAGCTCTTGCAGCATTTCCTCGAGCATCTCCACAGTGAGCTCCTCATCTTTATAGAATAAGGAGAGCTCCTCCGGGATGGGGAAGTCTTCACCCTCTTCAAGACGGTGAACCGTTTCTCGGAGCCATTGCAGAAGACGGGCTTTGCGCCCAAGCTTGTCCCAGAGGATATATTCGTCTAGAGTGACGACCCTGGTGGGATGAGGGGGAGTGTACTCCTCCAGCTCATCTATGAGCTTTTGAAGTCTTTGTAGAGGAGTCGGCTCCTTAGGAGCCTCCATAGCAGCGGCTTGCTCGGCTTGCTTCTTTAACCTCCTCTTCAAATTCTTCCTGCGATTCTTCTCCTGCTTCTTTTGGCGTGCTGCCTCTTGAGAAGAAAGGGGAGTTTGCTTCGGCAGTGGGACTTGCTTGCCCCCAGAATTTTGCTTCTTGCTCCGGGCTGACTCCTTAGGAGTTTTAGCGCCACGGCTCTTTCTGGGGGCAACCTTGGTCCAATTGGCCTCCTCTGGCTGAGCTTGGAAGGTGGCATTGATTGCCTGAGCAATTATTTCAGGAGGCAATTCCTGGAATTCTGCCAGTCCGCAGTGGGGCCTCTGGGAGCTTTGAGGTTCCACCGACTTTGCTTGGACGGGTGGGTTGGCTTGCTTGAGCTGCTGAGGCCTTTCTACAATAGGCGGCCTCGCTGGGCTGACAGAGGTCTTAGCCGAGATCTTTGCGGGCTCAAGGAGTTGAGTCCTCTCCCCGACTAATGGCCTTGCTGACTTGGCAGGAACTTTGGCTGAAGGCTCTGACGCATTGGCTTTGCCTTTGTTATCTGGCCGAGAGTTCTCTCTTATGACGATGCCAGGCTGACTCGACTTGGGACGGGCCTTGGAACTCTCTCCCACAGCTTGGCTTCCTGGGTTCTGGACCTTAGGCCCTTTATAGGTGGCCTTGCCTTTAGTGAGTAATGGGAATTCATCATTTTCCGCGGGCTCACTTGGCCGGGCTAATCGGGAAAAAGCTTCGGTTTCTCGCCGGGCCTGCTGGAGAGTCTCCCTGGCGGCCTCTGCAAGGCGCAACCTCGTCATGGAGTTCCCCTGAGTATCGATAACCCCTCTCTGGATGAGGGCTTCGATGAAGTCTTGAACCTCTGGGCAATGCCGAGTGGAGTGAGACACCCTTGCATGATACTTGCAATAGCGGGGGTGTCTCTTGGCCGTCTCATTGTAATAAGACGGCGGGTCATGTGTCAGCACCCAGCCATCCTCCAGAAGTTTGTCAAAAATCTTCTCAGTGTCTTCCTTAGGAAAAGAACACTGATGAGATGGTCGCCACCCTAGACACCATAGTGTGGACTTGGGCGATTGGGAACTGGCTCCCTGGGAACTGACTCCCTCCTCCTGCGGCTCGGGGAACTGGAAGGCTGCTGCAGCGTGAATGACGTTGACATAGAAGTGAAGACTCCTTCGTGCATGCGGCTGCGGTGAGTCGACCAGGAATTCACCCATGTTGACCTTCCCTCGCTTGATCAAGTCCTCAGCGAGGTCCTTGAATGGTTCACAGTTGTGGATGATGTGGCCAACAACTTCATGGTAGGAGCAATAGCCCTGATGAAAAGCAGCACCTGGTGTTTGCTCCATGGGTGATGGGCTAATCAACCCCGCCCTCTGACATGCGAAGAAGATATTGGGGGTTTTCTCTAAAGGGAAGGAGTATAATTTCTCTGGGAGCTCGACTTGAAGTGGAGCCTCCACATCTTCCGGTGAGTCCTCCTCGTCTTCAGATGAATCCGAGGACTCTTCAGAGAGCCAACCCCCGAGCGGGGCCCGACCCGTGGGTGATATACCCACCTCCCGTATGTGGGATGGAGCTAACCCCCTGGCAAATGAGCCAAAGGGGAAAGTGGACAACTGCTGATCAATGCTCTCCAGGAACTGCAGCAGGCGCCTTTGTTCTCGTAGGGGTTGAGATGTAAATCTCGCAGACGTCGAGGCCTCTGCGCTTGGCGGACCCCGCATCCGCTGAAGCTCTGACATGCGGAAGGGCTCCTCCGCCCTCGCGCGCCTTATGATTTGGGCCTCCTCCTTGGTGACCCAGATCTTCTTCAAATGGAGCTGATGCTCCTCAATTGGGTTGCCCCCTGTCCTTGGACGGGGAGCTCGTGGCTTGGGCCGTTGAAGAGGACCCTGGATTGCCGCCGATACGGCAGGCTTCTTTTTCTTCGCTCCGTCCTCCCGTACTTGCCGGAGGGGCTCGAAGCGATTGGAGGTAGAAATAGTCGGGACATGACGATCCCGTGGCAGAATCGGCTCGCCTCCATCGAGCCGGATGCGGATGTCTCCGACAATTACCGTCTTGCCGGAGCGCGAGACAGCCGCTTCGGGCCTTGCACCCTTGCGGCTTCGGCGTTGCCCCCATTGGGTAGGAGCGGCAGTGTTGGCGCCCGCCATAGGCATGGCGTCATCTTGACGACGGCGGCGTTGCCCCCGTTGAGCAGGGGCAGTACCTCTGAGGGTGACCGCAGTAGATTTGGCGCCATTGCGGCGGCGGCGTTGCCCCCGTTGAACATGAGCGACGCCAGTAGTGATATGATTGACCGAGAAGACTCGGCCAACAGCTGGGGCAGAAGGCCTGACACCTCCGGCGATTGACGTAGCAGCCAAGGGAGCTCGGCTGGTTGTCGGGATGAAGGGCTTGACACCCTTAACAGTTGGAGAATTGACCGGATGGACTCGGCCAGTTGATGAAGTAGAGGGCCCAACACCCTCAGAGACGACCTTGCTGACCGGACTAACCCGGCAAGTTGCTGGAGTCGAAGGCCTGACGCCTCCGATAGTTGTCTTTTTGACCGGGCGGACCCGGCCAGTTGAAGGAGTCGAGGGCCTGACACCCCCGACAGTCGTCTTGTCGACCGGACTGACCCGGCCAGTTGCTGGAGTCGAAGGCCTGACGCCTCCGACCGTTGTCTTCCTGACCGGGCGGACCCGGCCGGTTGAAGGGGCCGAGGGCCTGACACCCCCGACGGCTGGCTTGTTGACCGGACTGACCCGGCCAGTTGCTGCAGTAGAGGGTCTGACACCCTCGGCGACTGTTAGTACTGCAGGAGCGGCTGAACTGACTTCAGCCACTGGCACCACGCCCAAGAAGAAGGGCGAGCCGACGACCTCTAGGAAGTCGCCGAAAACAAGTGGTGTTGCCAGGTAGCCGATCCTGGCGTGGTTGGCAACGATCTCGGGGCCGTAGGTAACGGCAGCCATCGCTGTGCTGTTGTTGGTGGTGGTGGTGCGTAGCACACAAGGAGTGGCGTGCGAATGCACAAAGAACTCTCAAATGAACCGAGAGATGTGCCCTCCTCTTCCCGTCCTGTAAGAGGAAGAGGGGCAATCAGAACCTTGAGGAAGGTTTAGAGACTTTCTTTGACAGAAAGAAGAAAGGCGGGAAAGGTCCCACCGGGCGTGCCAGTCTGTGAGACACGGAAAAAATCTAGATCGACTTTTATCGTAGATAAAAGGTAGATTTTCGTTCTTTTTGAAAAGAAACACTCCTCTGCGTAGAGAGGGTTCCGTGGGTGCGCGTCGTATCAGACGATTTGGGTTCGAGTGCTGGACCTTTCCCCACTGACCGGAGTCAGTGTTGATTTACATCGGCCTAACGTCCGAACACCTTTGTTTGACTGTCAAAGAAGTTCCAAAGTCTTCTATAGAGGTTCTGATGTGGAGGGCAAGCTCACTCGAGAGACTCTCCATGACCACTCATTTACCACCAACACATTAATAGAGTTAGGGCTAAGTCTGAACAAAACCCTAAGATTTAGGAATAAAGACGCAAATATGCGGAAGCCGTAGGCGTTTTTGAAGTAGAGAGAAGTTTTCTGGACCCCGAGGGTATTTTGGTAATTTTACCACCCCAGGGGTATTTTGGTAATTTTCCCAGGCCAGGGGCATTTATGAAATTTCTGGGCTGGAACGGAAGTAGGATCGGGTTCCTGACTCCCCAAGGCATAGAAGCCGTTTCTGGAGGGTTTCAAGGGCTCTGAGGTCATTTTTAAGTCACAGGGGTATTTTGGTAATTTTACCAGACCCTAGACCTAGGTTTGAGATGATACCCGAGTGTTGGACTGAGCTGACAACACTTCCGGAGCGAAGGAATGACAAGGGACTTCATAGAAGACACACATCTGTCAATTTGGCCGAAGGAGGGGTATATGTGCAGTTTTGACAAGTCGGGGGTTTTCTTGTAATTTTCCCCAGTCAATGCATAAAGAAGACATATGGAGTCATAGATTGCATTTATGGCCCAAATGGGTACAAGGATTGTCGGCGAGTTGTCGACTGTACAAAGATCCGCACCAACGCGGGAAGTAGGGGCGTAGCCCGAATTACAAAAGATTGCAGGGTATAACTGCAAATTACAGGACTTTGGTCTTTGACGGTCCCGGGGAGGACATTTTTGTAATTTCTCCATTATAAAGGCAGAATTACATGACTTAGTCGTCCCGGGACGTAAAGACTTACAAACATGGCCCACTAAGAGGCGTAATTAACAACATGGCCCGCTGAGGGGCATAAACGTAAATATACCCCGTAGGGGCATAAATACAAGACCCGGGGACTTACCCCACACGGGCCGAAACAAACGAACAAAGGCTTCAAGTGTCTTCCGTAGGCAGCTTGTAATAGCTTTTCTCCTTGTCTCGTTGTCTCCTCCAAAGGGTACTTAACAACCACGCCCACGTAGGGGCATAACGACAAAACCCACGTAGGGACATAAATACAAGACCCACGTAGGGGCACAACAACAACGCCCACGTAGGGGCATAATGACAAAGCCCACGTAGGGGCATAATGACAAAGCCCGGGGTGTCACATACCCCAAATAGGCCAAGACAACGAACAAAAGATTTCTTCTCTTCACAAGTCGTCCTCTCTCTCCAAAAAAAAAAGTCCCCCTCAAATGAGCCCCGTAGGGGGTATTTATAGAAGGTGAGGGACCGGCCCGGGGTGGGCCGAACCCGGGCGGGTCAAAGCCACCCCGGGCAGGTTCCCCCCCTCTTTTCTTTCTTTTTTTTTTTTATGATGGGCAGACGGAGACCCCGGGACCGGCCCGAGACAGCCCCGCCCCGGGCGGGTCCGCGCGGACCTGCCCGGGGTCGGGGGGTCCCGGGCAGGTCCCGGCCAGCCGACCCCGGGCGGGTCTGCCCGGGGTGGGCCAACCCCGGGCGGGCCTGCCCTGGGCCAGCCGACCCCGGGCGGGTTCCTCCCGCCCGTGCAGCCGCGGGGGGACCTGCCCGGGGGTGACTGGCCCCGGGTGGGTCCCTGCTGTCCACCCCGGGGGGTCTTGGCCACCCCGGGCAGGTTTGTTGTTGTACGCCCCGGGCGGGTCTGTTGATGTCCACCCCGGGCGGGTCTTGGCCACCCCGGGCAGGTCTAATGTTGCTGCAGTCCACCTCGGGGAGTTCTAGTCACCCCTTTCTGCAGTGGTGAGCTTAAGTAGTAGTTCACCTCGTATGTAGTGGGCAAAAAATGTTGCCAACAGATGGTCTCCCAAACTTCTGACTTTACTTCATAGATAATGCCCCCTGAATCGGTCAAGGCCAACTAAAGCCAGCCCCGAAGTCATGGGTCATTACAAACATAACCAAAGAAGCATCAAATCTTATTATAAAATATAACAGAAACTGATCGACAAGAAGTAGCTTCTAAAGCAGATTCAACTAAAACATATACCAGTACCTGTTTCAACACAAACAACCGGCGATCACCTAGAGGTGGTGGAATAACATCACCATATACACGTTTTGCCTCTTCAGCAAAAAATTCAATGAAGCTTGCACCATAAGCAACCTATTAAGTGATTTAACAAAATTGTCTTTTAGAAAGCAGCTTACGTTAGCCAACAAGCATAAATGGCAAAATAACACTAAGAATTGCTTCAAAGCAGAAGTGTTCATGAGATACCTCACCCAATGCTTCCTTCAGAGGTTTCCCTTGTTCCAATGTTATTAATAGGGCGAGATCTTCCTTATGGTCAATAATTAAGTCATACCTTTACAAGCATTTGAAAGTTAAGATAGCATTACAGAAATGCTCTATTAATCTATATATTTCTACTAAATCAAGGGGATATTACATCCAGGAAAGCCACTGTTTTAACAATAAACATGAGCTAGAAATTCATGCAGTTCTGGGCTGTATCCCTTTAGAAATATGCCTAAAAATAAGTTAAAAACCAAAAAACAGGAGAAATATACAAATAAGTTCATGTGCATGGTACTGATCCATCATCCTCGGGGCATTGTAGAATACCAAGCTAGAAAATTCAAATAAAAAGAAGATATGCCAGAAAGTACACAAAAAGATATCTCAATGATCAGTTAATAGAACATATATTTTGAAAACAAAGGATTGAAAGGCAAAGTATTCCTAAAAATAAGTGCACATGTCACCACCCAAGAATTAAGCCACCTATTTCAAATTTTCATTGTAAAAATGATCTACAACCACCAACTTCGTTCCAACAGACAGGCCTCCCGACTCTCCAGTGTTTCTGGAAAGCAGCTAAAAAAAAAAAGAATCCAAGTATAGGGCAGAAACTGGATCGCCAAGCAAGATCCAAACAACCACAAAGTACTACACCATATAAGGTAGCACCGAAGATAGGTGCTCATCAACTCTAGTCCTTGGTCATCTGCACAACTTTTGACGATTTGCCAGCCTGCATGATGCTCATGAGGTTACCACAAGACTGCAACTTGTATATCCAGAATTTTATTCTCACAATGAAAAATCCACATTTTCTCTCTATATTATGCTTTCCTAGTACGATTCCCCTAGTTTCAGATAAGTTAATTACCATTAAAACTCTTTTTTGAGGGGTTAAAATACAATGAAAACTAACTGAAACTTCATTTAACATTGCCAACAATAACCATTACCTAGTCGTTTTTACCAAAACCATCATCCAAACCATTTATATTCCCCATACATAACTATAAAAGACACATCTTAGCTAGACTGTAAATGACGACATCACACTTGCATCAACTGACCAATGATCCCACTTGCTGAAAGAAACTCCAGGATTGAATATGAAACGGAGACAAGGATTACCTGGTTCCTAGTTGGTGTAATGAAAGAATACTGGAAAATCATAATTACACGAAGCAAGATATATTCTTTCAAACTAGATCAAGCCATCTACGTAAGCTTTAAGCATTGATTCTTGTTTCTTTAGCATCTATAACACCAGGGGTGATACTTAAGGGATCAAGCAGATTAAACCATCTTGTTGGCTCTAAAAGGCAAAGGGGCTATTTAATGAGGTTCAACTTTTTCCATGGAATTATTCAACATGCTTATGATCACAACATTGTTGAGATAGAGCATGGTCATCAGATGATAATTCTCTTCTGGAAGAAGAAAAAGAAATGAAATGGATTTGCACAAGATTTCCTTCTCGATACCATACTCAACAGGACTACCAACGACTGCATCCTAGAATCTACCTGAAGTAGTGCTATTTCAGTAATCAGCATATCCATCACTCACAAGATTTCGCAGGTCAACTTATTCTACTTTGGACACAACCACAATTATGTGCATGTAGACAGGTATTATGAGCTATAATAGATGTGTGATTGTGTGTTTAAGTATCAAGACACATTCCATTCAAAACTAAATAACCAAGAAATATTAACTGAAATCCAAATATCACACCAACCATTTTCTTAGACGCTTGCTCCTTTCAACAGCAGTAAGTTTGCTCCAAGCTGCAAAGAAAGGTGAGCCAATAATAAGTAAATTTAAGAGTGTCATCATATAGCTTCAAATCTAGAAACATCATAGGGCAAACTGAGATGCGAAAACATGGCAAATTGACAATGCAAAAGCAAATGTTACATGGAACTGCTGTGATTCCTTGCAACAAGGACAAGAGTTGAAGGATAACTCCGTCTTTTGAAATTAATAATAATGAAAATGTTTTGAAAAATCTTGGGTACACTTTATCTTTGACTAAATCCCAAAGCACCCACAACATTCTGTGCGATGTACTTGGAAATTCTTGGCATGATATGAAAAGTAGAAATGTTCATTCAAATTCTTCTTGGAAGGATGGTGCAACATTGATAGGATAAATAAGAAGATAAGAAAACACAATGTCATGCCAAAAAAAAAACCATCGGCCACTGTGCACAAACAAGATAGGTTTTAGCTCTGCAGAAAATCATATGTAAACTGCTGGTCAAACAAACTACAAGTTTTCTCAGAAACATAAATAAGCTCGTAAAAAACTCCACTGCATTTTAGCTTCCATACAATTAAATGTATTGTATGCTGATGTGATTGCATCAGCAGTTTCCCTCCTGCCCATGCATGGAACACTTGTGATCACATCGCCAGTGGCAGGATTTCGCACCTGCATCAAAGAACTTGAACAAGTCAAATCTACAGATTTCTCAACTCATACTGATTTCTCTTTCATTTTATTAAATTGTAGTAAGTCTCAGCAACTTCAATTCAATTATAACTGCTTACGAGCAACATCACAAATCCTAAAGTGAGTCATGCCTACAACCCAAAAGCAGAATCAATGAGTTTTCACAAGGTAGCAGCATCAATGAGTTACACTCTAGGAGTCGGAAATAAAGTTTAGAGAAAGTAGAAAGTGACTATTATTTGAGTCATTGTCCTTACAGCAGAACGTTACACAACTACATAGTTGAATGCTGTAGTCCATTTGTCAGGTATAAACATACAAAGACAATGTTGACATTTTTTATAAGCAAAAAGCTGAAGGTGAAACATGGCTGCTTGAAAGCCACCCAACCTCTTGTTATCTAAATACTCTTCATGACCCCACAAATGTCTATTCATAAGATTTGTAGGACACAAACACAGGAGTCAATGGCAACCCAGACATGCATGTCGGACCTGCCAAAGTCTTAGAATCAAGACAAAAGGACATGGAAGGCCTCGTAGATGAGAAAGTAACATATACTTACATATGCACATGGTAAACCAGGATCAATTGAATTTTTTTCTAAAATATAAAAGCAAAATGTTCATCAAACTAGTGACTCTTGACATTCAAACAAGTAATTTGAAAAGAATTGTTGAAGTGCTCGTTAAGTTTTGGTACGTGTGTCCAAGCTTCCTATCTTATCCAAGTGTCTAACACAATTCTCTTATACAAATAATGTCCACTGAATTGTAGGTCTATTTCTTTCTTTTTACAAGAAGATTATGAGTCCTAATTGTGATATCAATTGGTCAGGCCAGCCCAAAGGCCTAAGCCACTTTAAACCTGGACAGAGCCACAAAAAAGGAGGCCCAAAATTTAAAAATGGCCAAGGCCTGCATCATACTTGAGCCCGAGCTTAACAAGGGACCAAAGGCCAGGTCTTACACATGTATTGAAAAAACTATATGATTATAGGTATTTTAGTGATAGAAACTACATAGTGCTTATACGTTATGGGAATTTGGAAAGCTAAGGCCTAATCGGGCCTGTATATATATCTAATGTAGATCAATCTAAAAGGGCTGTGCAGACTACGACTAGAAAAATGTTGTCATGCTGCATCCTGGAGTAGCCTGGGTGAAGGCAAAGCTTCATAAAGCCGGTCTGGACCAGCCCATTCCCACCCCTCATGGCTGTGTTTCATTTCCTTTCCTTTTTCCTGTTATTGAGAGGAGAACTGACGCAAAAATAAACCCTCTTGATCCAAACGGCATGTGTCTCTTTGGTTACTTGATAATCTGCAAATGCCTTCCTATGGTATTTATTTAAATCAGTGTGAAGACTATGAAGATTTCAAACTAATCCAAATCAGCTTGCAATTTCAACCGCGTTCGGGAGAAGGGGGTGGCGGACTCAAAGTATATTATAAAGGAAACAAAAGCAAACACCAGATAGAAATCACTGATCAGCCCCCAACCAGACCGAAAAGGGATCATTAAGCCAACATCAGAAAACATACGCCACACTGTAAGGACCCACAAGCCTGCCTAAAAAAGAAATAAAAAGAAAAATCGAAAAAGTAACCCACAGAAGCAAAGCACCTGAATGGTCTTGCCATCGTATGCGTCCAGCCATTTCCCTCCTATGAGCCCCTGGGACCTTAGAAGCCCCGACTCTCTTATCCTGGTCGTTGCAGCGTGCGGTTCGACGCTCATCTGCCCAAGTCACCACCCCCCACCCCACAAAAGAAAAGAAAGAGAGTAAACAACTGTTATTATCAGAGAACTCCATTCTTTTTAAAGAATAAAAGTGTTAAGCAGTGGCAGGATGGACGCCCAAGCGAGTCATCGTAGCGTAAAACTCCACATCTCCTTCTGCAGTCGGAGGGTCTAACAAAGCTGCATCGATCGAGAGAGAGAGAGAGAGAGACTAGCCTTGCGGCGAGCGAAGCAAGGTGAGGGAGAGTGGTTGCAGAAGGTCCGCAGTCGTAGAGCCATGCGATACATCGCCATCGGAAACTATCCTGGTGCTGCGCCTCCACAGCACCGTACCCGTACCTCTCTCTCTCCGTTGGCGGGGATTTGAAAAATGACGATTGAGATGGGATTTCGTTGCGAACAGACGGCAATGTTCACGGGCAACCACGCTCGACGGCAAGACCATCTGTTTTCCTGATGAGCGCTATAAGACGACAACCGTTTGGTTGAGGACCTGAGGTGGCCTCTTGACAGCTAGTGGGCAGACGTCAGTGGAAGTGGAGTAGCCACTGATAATGAGTTTGATATTATTTTTTTCAAATAGATTTCAATTATTAGAACGTTTAAATTAATAAACATAGATAGCAATAGTAATGTTATCAGAATTGATTTGATTTGAATCGATTGAATCGTTCAATCAAATCGATTTGAATCATGATATTATTATAATATTAATATATAATTTGACCTGATTTTATAATTTAAAATAATAATAAATAAGATATAATGATCAAAATAAAAAAATATACATCTATAATTATTAGTCATGATTATATAATTATATAAATAAAAAATAATAATAATATGATTAAATAAATTGACCTTAAAATTTTATAATATTTCATTGATTTTCACCCTTCACAATTGACATCTATACATCTTTAAACTTTTAAACTTCAAATATATTTAAAATAAAATAATAAATAATAACAAGATAATTTTGTTCACGTATAAATATCATTTTGAATATATAAATATTTTTACGTTTATTTTTTTTATTTTAAAAGGTGAATCGGATCGGACTGATTCAGACCGATCCGACCGGCCGATTCGGTCCGATTCTGGTAACACTGATAGATAGATAATTATATTTAATATATTTTTAAAATATAATAATTAAAATCTAATCTTTATATTATAGATAGATAGACAGAAAAATACATATTTTCTCTCTCCACCAAAAGTTAATTTTGAATTACTTTAGAAGAAAAATAAATAAATTGTCAATGAACGATGAAGTGAAGTCCACGTGTTTCCAAAATCCACACATCAACATCTTTATATTCTCACGCATATTATCCAACGCACCTGAGCCAACTCAAAGGTTTATTTTATCTGAATGTGTTTTTTTGAACAGCCAATTGTATCGTCTTTCTCAACCTTTAGAGGTATTTTAATAATAACTGATCCAGATTTGGAGTTCTTCCATGTCTAAATGAGATTAGATTGTGTTCAGTATTCATGGTCCAACTCAACACAAGTCGAGAACAGGCACGAAGAAATGCAAGTCTGATATTAAATAAAAATTAACATAACTAAGCCTATGCGTGTGCACAAATGAGGAGAGCTTACCTACGTGTTTAAGTTCCGTTTGTTTATTACTTAATTCTAAGCTTGCTCATTTGAGCTGGTCCGGTTTTTCTTTTTTGGATTTTTTGGATTTTTAAGATCGATTCATTTCATCGAAATTGGGGTTGCTATGTGGTCTTATTATCATAGACAACGCCAAGATCATGCCAATTTCATATTAGTTATGAAATTATTCTTCGGGCGTACTTACCCATTACGGTACAGTGGAGCTAATTACACAACGCATTCGCTTTGATTCAACAGACATTTTCTTTGGCAAATAACAACATTACCTTTGATTCATTCAATTCCCCCTTGAGGGCTATCAGTTCTTAGTCCACTTAAAAAGGCATCGAGCATAAACCGGACCGCAGTGAAAGAAGTAAGTCTTAATATTGTTACACAAGGCATTCATTAAAGAACAAAGGATATGCCCAGCAACATCAACTGCACACGATAAGAACGGGGAAAGGGGCTATCAGAATAAAATACAGAAGGAAATCATAGCCTGCTCTTTCCAGCTTCCACCTGAATTGAAGCATTCTCTCCCACAATAAATGTAGGTGCTGTGGAAGAAGGTCATCTCTTATCAACCACCAGTCAGAAAAAATCCTTTGGATTAATGCATGAAGTCTCCCAGAATCACCATTTCCATTCTAATTTTAGCTTCTCAATAGTCAAATCCACCACCTTGGACAAAGCTCCTGCTGGTGTGTAGAAATGTGTGGATGTAGCATTCGTTGTGCTGTCCTGGACCAAGTATATGCATGCGTCGACATGTATTTGAAGCAAACCTTGTCCAGTATCATGCCCATTAAGGCATTAACCATGTTCATGTATGGTTCAGCGGTTCAGGCCTGGTAGGTGTAGTTGCAATGGTTATTAGAGCACCCATTTGACAACACAGGCATAACCCGGTAAATTGAAGACCCTAGTTGAAACTTGAAACACTAGGATCCGCTTTGATAGCGGGGTGGTCGGCCGGTTGTCGGGAATCGGGGAGAGAGAAACCCTGGCGGGACCCGCCTCCCCCTCACACAAAAGGGGCTAACCGAGGGCGGTTACCGTGCTCGACCCTCCGGGGTCGAGCACGGTAACCGTGCTCGGTTAACAAACACGGCCTAGAGGTTCCTGTTTTTAAGACATCATGAGCTATTTTACGTATAAACACCATCCAAGAAGCCGCCTTGCTATAAATTTCCAAACCCCCCAAAAGAAAAGCATGAGATGTATTTTCCATTTCATCCATCGACATTAGTATGCAACAAAAAATTGCATTTCTAATGCACATAACAAGCTGGATCCCATTAAACAACACCCAGGTGTCAGGAAATCTAGAAAACCAATGGTTACCACCTGCCACCAGATAATTTATTAGTTCTATTGTTTGCGTTCTCATTAAATGGCCGCACAACCTCCATGAAGTGCACCCAATCCTGCATCCCCCACCCCCAACATGCCCAAGAAAGAAGAGAATAAAATGCATGCAATTAAGAAGACGAATGTGCATATCCTAAGGGGAAAAGACTGAAGATATATTTAATACCTGTCTTTACAGGATACTAGGCTGACAAAAATGAAAATGCTCATATGGCTACACAAACTTAGAGGACCCTCAACAAGACATTAGTAAGATATGCTCCTTCTGGGTATGAAGGATCAATTGGATGATCACAAGCTGCTCCTGCTTGACGAAGGACGCTGATTTTCCTTCCTACCATTGAAGCAGCACCCTGGACAATTGTAGGAAAATGCCTGTTATTTGCTCTAGGGGAAACAAAATCGTTAAATGACCACCATAATCCCAAACTTCTTGCTCTATTTTCTGCGACATTTTAATTAATTGGTTCAGTTCCATTTTTGTTATACCATAGCTTGCCTGGCTTGTGCAATAGGACATGTGGCTCAAATATATAATGGCAGGGTAAGCCAAAAAGTGCATTACTATATTTTTTTTGGTTTTTACCTTGTTCAGTCTAGGAACAAAAATAGCAAGGTGTATCCATAAAAAGACACTGTTTATTATGTGGTCAAGGTAACCCACTGAAATTGGCCATACTTCAAGAAGTCTTTCCGATGCAGCTTAGCATCCAAGAAACCGTATTAAGATCACAGCCAGGCTAATTAGGGCCTAATGGAGACATAAACAAGATTTATTTTCAAGGCTGTCATGCCTGGGACATTAGTAATTCAGAACCACCATCACGGTTGGCACAACCAAAGCTTTCAGAACAGTGTTTAGGTATCATTTATTCTTGCACCACTTCATAAGTGTAAAATATAAATAAACATTTATTGCGAATATATTCTCCCTATCGGGTTTCATGGCAATATACTTGTGCACTGATTTACATTTTCTGAGACATGGTATATCCACCTCAAAAAAAAGTGATTTTCAGATCCAAGCTTTGCATCATGAAATGCAATGACAGATTGGAGAGTCAATTCAAAAGCAGTTTAAACCTGACTTAAATCTTGAATTTTCAAATTTAATGTCCAAATTATAAACTATACATATCCATTGATATTGTTACCTATCTGGTTACAGGCAAGAAGAAGCATGGTTGTACAACAAAAGCTTTGGCAAACATTATGTGTGGGCCTAGAAAGTTTAATCAATGTCAGCAGTCTGCATAATAACTTGACTTGTATAGCTGAAAGGAACAGCCGATGTAGCATTTTCACCCAAAAATAATCAAATAAAAACAACAAAAAATGAGAAATGGAACAGATATTGAGTTATTGCCAGGCCTTGCATCTACACACTGCTTTGCTTCAAGTTTACTAACTCTGACCATTTAAAGAAACTTATCATAATGAATGGTTCAAAATAAATTGATCCAACACACCTGAAGAATATTCAAGAACATTCCACTTTGGGTCATAGCTCCAGAACAGGAACATGTCATAAGTAGGCCACCTCGCTTTGTGATTTGCAATGCCAAGGAGTTCAGATTTCTATACATACCTGAAGCACTTTGAAGAACCTAGGAAGGCCAAATGAAACAACCAAAGACGAGAAGAATATCAGCAATGTGATAACTCAAATAAGTTCAAGACATAACCATGTAAAGGGGACTGCAGATAGTCTCCCAAATCTCATGTTTCATTAAGACAGTGTTAATACATCTCAATAAATTGAATGAGGAAATACTGAGCATCCAGTTGTAAGTTTTCTTAGTACATAGCTCGAGCACAATTTGCACTAAACAACTTCGTTAAAGTCAAACTGACACTACCATCATAAAATTGCAGGAGATTATTACCAGTAACCATCATGAACAAAGGCTTGCAGATAGTTACAACAACTATCGCCAACCATAAAAGTAATCTCTAAACAATACTGCTACTGACAATGCCATTACCTTCTTTCGAGGTGCTAGCTTTGGAGGATCCAAAATTACAAGGTCCCATGTTTCCTGCCTTGATGCAGCCCCTTTCATGAATGCTGTTGCATCTTCTCTCATAAACGATATTCTGCTTGGATCCATTTTGTTAAGAATAATATTTTCCTTTGCAAGCTCCAACGCAGGTAAAGAAGAATCAATGCCTAAAGACACCACATTCAACAACAAACATGGGTCAGAATTGTTGTGGTTTAGTCCCATATCAGAAATCCATAAGAGTCTTTCCCCTATACATGTGGAGGATTCCCTCAACCCAACGCTTAGGTTTTGGGTTAGAGTTTGGGCCTCTAACATGGTATCAGAGTCTCGTTTACCCATTGGATCCATATGTGGACACTTGGCCCTACCCGTGATGCACCCCAAACCGCTTGGTTCGGCGCAAGGGAGGATGTTGTGGTTTAGTGACTTTAGTCCCATATCGGAAATCCATGGGAGCCTTTCCTTTATACACATGGAAGATTCCCTCAACTCAACACCTAGGTATTGGATTAGAGTTCAAGCCTCTAACATGGTATCAAAGCTCTGTTTACTCGTTGAATCCATTTGTGGACACTTAGCCCTACCCGTAATGCACCCCAAACCGGTTGGTTAGGCACGAGAGGGGGTTTTGTGGTTTAGTCCCATATCGAAAATCTATGGGAGTCTTTCCTCTATATATGTGGAGGATTCCCTCAACTCAACGCCTAGGTTTTGGGTTAGAGTTTGGACCTCTAACAAGAATAATTGAATCATATGATCCTTGAGAACACATAAAAGAAATTATGAATCAGATTTTCAAATCTAATGCAGTAAAAATATTCACAAGTGTTTCCTTCTATCCTGAATCATGTTATGTAGTTTGATCAATTCTGACCATCATAGATGCTGGAACATGGTCCGGGCAGTTGATATGCCCTGACTGTAATCCAGCCTGAGCCGTCTTTTACAAATTGGATAGCCCTGGGGATCCCAGCCCAGTGCAAACCTTCCACATTTGGTAAAAAAAAAAAACAGAACCACTCAACCTTTTCCTTTTTCTCTTTTTATTTCCATTTGTTTGGTGTGGGGGATGGGGGTCGATTGAACAGCCAAATGAGTTCGGTAGTCTAAGCCACAGTTTTTCTTTTTTCACTCAGCCATCAAATTTAAGGCCGGGCTGTACCAGCCAATCAGACTGTAGAGAGAGAGAGAGAGTGCTACTATGCGACCAGGACTGTCCATGCAGCCTGGTCACACGGTAGCCAGAGTCATCCAATCAAAATCAGACTTGATCAGATGGTACATGCATTAAAAACCCAAAAAAAAAAACTTCCATACCCCTGGCAGGTGGTGGGCGCGAGGCGTGCCGCACTGTCTGAATACATACATATATATATGTGTACATGTATGTGTGTGTGTGTGTCTATATATAGATATAAATATATATATAGTACACAGAGAGAGAGAGACAGACACATGTATGTAAATGCATGGATAGGTAGATAAAGATGCATATACTTTTCAGGATACGTGGGAAAATTGGAATTTGACGGACACCACAATCAGAAAAATGGAAGGCCTTATCAAAGTTTTAATTGCTATACATAGACCTCCTGAAGTAAAACTCATTGGTTTCAAGCCAAACTGACATGGAAGAACTTTACAGCCCTATTCCATCTTACCAATGACATCATCTGCACCACCGCTTGCTGCATTCAGAGCAAACCCACCACTGTAGCAGCAAATGTCGAGAACTTTCTTTCCCATTGAGATAGATGATATAAATTGACGGTTTTCACGTTGATCTGCATAAAATCCTGTTTTCTGCCCTTCCAGGGATATCGAGTAATAGATACCATTCTCCTTTACCTGGCACAAGGGAAATCATACAGAATTAAAAAAACAGGTATCCACCACAAAGGCAGTTGAATCAGTTCATGCAAGATGATAACTACTGATGCACTGTTGTCTGTTAATAACAGCACTTGTATGTTCTTAATTTATCCTTCACACTAGACCATCCCATAGAACAAGTCATGAATCTTTCTGTTTGTATCAGAATGTTGATTACCTCCTGTTTTAGATCGATAACTAGTTATAAACTTCTTAAAGAGTGGGTAGCGTACTTGAGCCATCTATTATGGCCAGCATCTCTATCTGCAAAATGCATCAGCCAATATGTGGCCAGCAAAGACATAGGCATGAATCAAGAATGGAACAATTACCAACTCCTTGAAGGGAGTTATCCTTCACATCATCTGATGCTTCCGGTAAACCATCCCCCCTAGCCCCTCTCTCACCCCATTCTTTCATCCTTTCAAAAAGTGATGGAAAGGACATCAATTTCATTGAATATGGCAAATCTGGCACAACAGTCAGTAGAAGATGCACAAAGCAAAAACAGAATAAGGATGCCCAAGTCCAGCAGACCTTTTGTTTAGGAAAAAGACATCTCCAAGAAAGAAAGATATAAAGGAAAGGGAAAAAAGGAGAAACAGAGAAAACCCCAAAAACGAAAATCAATTGAGGCTGGCTTAGAGTGTGGTAGCCTGGCTCATAAATGCCTCTAGTAAAGATTGCAAACTACCTCAGAAAAAGATTGTCTTCTGGATCTCCGCTCCTTTTGCCTTTTTCCTTCTAAGTAGTAGGAGGTTATTTGAATCACACTTCATAAGGTGAAGTTGGAGGGGCCTTGGCAGAGAATCATAAACTGATCAATCGATAATTCATGGGGATACACATCAATCCACAGTTACCCTTCTAAGGTGGATGGTGAAAAGAACAATTGTCAAATCAATGAAGGTGGATTAATTAGTTGCCTTCCCAATAATTAGATGTAAATATTGTTGCTTCTCTTCTGAAAAGTAAAACAAAAAATCGAGATATAGTGTGGCAAAAGCAAACAACATGACCCAAAAGGCTGGACCCATGAGGTGGTTCAGAACAGTCATAACTGAAGAAAAGTTATACAACTCTAATATGTTCATGGCATTATTTTTCCAATCATTGCGAATAATAGCATGGATTGCCACTCAAGATCCCTCCAAGATATATTTTTCTAGTCATGTTAGAGACTTAGCTTCCTGAGATCATTATGTCTCTTTTATTTTGAGCTGAAATTCTGCTGAGAAACAACATTGTAAGTGTTGGATGATACTCAAATACTGGGGGCTACAGCTCTCATGGAATTGTTGAATGCTGCTAATGTTTTGTGTCCTTCTTGACTGCAGCTAATGATGATATGTTTGGTATATTCGATAGCCTAGTTCAGATTGTGATCTCTAGCAGATAGACCAAACGTGCAAGCACGACTAACTACATCAACCAAAAATGGACATAACATAGGAGGCATGATTTAGAATCCAACCATTTGGTAATTGGCTGTGTAAACAGGCCAGATAAGTGAAGCAAGTAGGCACATTGCTGTCATTACAAATGGTGCAAACAATCTGTTACACCATTGCTGTCAACAAATTATTTGCTACTTCGAACCAAGATGATTTGCCAGGAGCACTTAAAATCAACAGGAGGATGCATGCATTACTGTTTTTCAGAATTACATCTTCATCTTGCGGTCAAAGTTCCAAAAACAATCTTTTTCTTACCTTTACTTTTCCAGAGAATGTGGACAGGCTGGATTCATTTTCATCTGAGAAATTCAAACCTTCCTCTTTTAAAACATCAATTGATGGCCTCCATCTCACATGCTCCACATTGTTAATTTTCCTAATGCAGCATTCTATCTCTGGTCTGTATTTCTCAACCCAAGCAGCAGAAGATGCAATAACAGCAACATCTCTAAAAACATCCACAATCAAACCTGACAACCTGTCACACACAGTGTATTGATCCATGAACCATGGAGTAAATTCATTAGACGGGGAAAAAATCGAGCAGAAAAAACACAAACTAAAGAAAGGACATTCTTCCATGCATCTGATCAAAACATGTTTATGGACCCTCTTAAAGCAAATGTAAAATTTTATCTAGCAATGTCATTTGATCACAACCTACTTCTTCCCAAAACAACTTGGTTCCTCTTGTCATAGTAAAGTTAGAACTGCTTCATTTACCACAAAAATATCAAACTACATGCACAAAAAAGTAGAAAATTATGTCAACCAAAAAAAGGAAATGCTCATTTATTTTCATTTTTCCCTGGTACCAAACCAGTTCTGCCTACAGCTAACTCAAAGACTTCAAGAAAGAAGTGCATTACATCCATTCATTCTGCTTTTATACAACTTGTTTTTCTCACAAATACCTTGAACTAAAAAGGAAAAATATTTGATTCTCCATACTCAACAGAAGATAACTAAATTCGTCAAATCCGAAATATACACCGTTAAACATTATCTCCCAAAGTGTGAGACATTAGTACAAATAGAATCAAAAACTGGTTGGTTTTAATTCAAATTGTTGATGGTATACGGCAACCTTTTAACCTTCTTTTTGATGTGACAACTACTTAAAATATATTCTTTTTTTCCCATTATCTTATAACCCATTTCTTTTCGTGTGGGAACTTCCTTTCTCTTTGTGTGCGGAAACTATTCAAATGTCTTCTTTGTTTCAGCTCATTCCCATTTCGACTTGTTGCCCAGAAGCACAAGCATTGGTAATTGACTGTTGAACCATGTCATTCATCTGCCTAGGCCACTAAAGGATTGAGATCTAGTAGGGCTTTTGGTGAGAAATAATGAGGTAACAACATAATTGCAAGAAATGTAAGTACTGAGATATGCTCCTGCTGTGCATGCATTAATCATTTGATTTCATTAATAACTAGCTTTGTTCTTAAGTGACCAAGTCACCAAGACAGGCAATGGAGTTAACAATGGTGCGAATAATTGCGGCGACATAGTCCCCTAACATTTTCAAGCAAGTCAAAAAACATTAATCATCTGAGAATCCAACCAAAGTAACCGGGCCTTGGTCTGTCAGAAATTAATTGGAAGGCCTACCTATCCCCTTCACTATTGATAAGACGAAATGCATTCGTATCATTAGAAGGCAGGCCCAATCTCTTACGTAATTCTATCGCCTCATCAATTCTCGTTTCAAGAAGTTTTTCCATGTCAAATGTGCAACATGAATCTCTGAAAGGAAAGAAAAGGGTGTCATATATTGTATTGACATGATAAGTACCTGTAAGATGCCAATCTCAAAGTTCCTACCTTGCTGCCTCTTCTTCTAGTTGCATTAGCCGGACACAGAACATAGATACTGAATTGTATAGTCCCCATCCAATTGGCTTTTCTGATCCATCTGCCACAAGTACCATATCACCAGTCTTTGGAGGTGGTCGACCAATAATTCTATCAACTGCCCCACTGTAAACCATAGGATTTCCATCACGAAATATCTGTGCTTTCCCTTTTTTCAAGACAACTCTTGCCAATCCTAAAGATAGGTAGTATGATGAGCACCAAACATAATATTGTCGTTATTTTTGTTCAAAAGGTAAATTAGATAGATTTATTCTTCTTTTAAGATTTTGTACTATATATCACAAGAAAGGCAGAAAATATATATACTTTAACTTTTGCTCAGCCAAGTAACCTCCCACATGCCAACCAACTTGGGCACTTTCATGTGGACACAAGCAAACGCAACATATGCAAAGATAACTACGCGGCCCCAAGGCCACGATGACATTGGGGTTTACAACTACAAACATGTAGACAAGGAGTGCAGCCGAACATGATGTCTGATCAAACAAAACATCATGGCTCGCCTCAATCGTGGACATTTGCATTCACCATCGGTCCATTCCCAATTCAAGATTCATCCAAGGGTAGCCTTTTCACGAAAACCCACAATTCCACGTCTTATTGAAAAATACCACAGTTTCCAGGCTACCAGGAAAATCTAGGGTTGATATTCTCCGTTCCTGACCTCCAAAAGTGTAAAATTGACTAGATTCCAGAGCTTCCACGAAGCTAAGCTTCTGAAACTTCCCGAGACTATTACACAGCACATGCTACTTGCGGGAGCCGCGCCCGGGACTAGACTCCGTGCTGAATATTACCATGGCCCATCCCAAAGAGATCTCAACACAGCCATGATAAACGAACGTAGTGCCCGACGAACAGAGGTTGAAGCAGGACACAGAGAGTGAGAGTGAGAGACAGTCAGAGAGAGAACGGTGAGAGTTGGTTGAGAGGGAAACCTCTGCGGGTTGCGGCAAACTCCTCCAAGGCGGTGCTCGTCGGGGGGGCGGCGGCGGCGGCGGAAGAGGGGAGCGAGAGGGACTTGATGAGACGGGCGGGGAGCTGCGCTTTGAGCATGGTTGCCGGCAGCAGCTCCCGGCCTCGACGACCGGTCGACGTCGGCCGTGAAGGTGTGAACGAGAAAACGGTACCTTGTTTGGACATTTTTTTTTAAGAATCAGATAAAAATTATAAAATATCTTAATATTTTCAAAAATAGATTAAGAAGGAAATATCTTATTTTTGAACTCAATTTTGAAATAATTTTAACCAATATTATCAGAAATCTGAACCGGTGAATGACTTGATTCAATTTGAACTGGTTAAACCGTTTAATTGAATAGATTTAAACCGTGACGTCATCATAATATTGATACATGGTCCGACTTGATTCTATAATCTAAGATAATAAGAAATAAGATATAATAAATAAAATAAAATAACATACCTGTATAATTATTACTCATAATTCACGATTATGTAACTATACAAGTAAAAAAATAACAATCACATGGTTAAATAAATTGAGCTTAAAATTTTATAATATTCTATTTATCTTCACTCTTCACAATTGACATATATACTCATTTAAAATTTAAAATTTTAAATATATCTAATATAAAATAATAAAAATTAATAAATTAATATTAATAAATTAATTTTATTCACACATAAATATTATTTTGAATATATAAATATTTTTATGTTTACTTTTTTCTGTTTTAAAAGATGAATCAGGTAGGATCGGTTCAGATCGGTTTACCGATCGAACTACGATTCGTCCGGTTCGTCTGATTTTTTAATATTAGATCGGATCGATCTTAATCGAATCGATTTTTGGACCGATTCACAGTCGAACCGATCTGACCGGCCGATTCGATCCGATCCTGGTAACATTACTTTTAACATATATCTTTATATAAATAAAATCTAACAAGAAACATTTCTTTTAAATCTATACACGGTACAAGTCACGTACATGTGATTTGAAGCCAAAGTAAAATTACATTTGAAATGTGTCCATTCGCATTCGCCTTTTATCTCGCCCCCCGTGTCTATTAGTTGATCTTAATTAGAGTTTATCTTAAAAAACAACCTCGCTGCCAGTGCCTGTGCCACCTCTCTAACTCCCCTTAATTCCACATTAATCCCACGTTGTCACTCGTGTAAGCTTGTGAATCTGTCTAATCTCACCCTAATCATGTGGGTCAAAGATTCAAAGAAATCTCACTACTTAATGATAACATGACGCCTGTTAGACCCCACTCTAAGGGGCCGAGTCAGAGACGGGGATCCTCTATACTCTTTTACACTATTTTGTGCCCCACCTCATCTCAACGACTCACCCCTATATTTATTATGACATTTGTATCTTTTTACGTTGATCATAGAAATTAAATCTCTAACATATATAAGCATATGGTTGAGAAGAAGTGATGTGCCAGATGAGTCACAAAAGATAGAGGAGAGGATCCCAATCCAAGTCGGCGTGGATTGGAATTCACTTGGCCTTCTGAGATTCCCGTTGCCACAGCCCACGGGGTAAGTTTGACTTAACCAAATCGGTCATCAGCACTCGGAGCATCACCGCTCGGGGGGGCTCGGTGGGGAGGAACACCGTCGCCAAGGTCAACCCCCTCGTCAAGGACGACAAGTGACAAAGGATATATATAGTGCATGTATGAACGACGAAGCTTACCAGCACTCGCACGTATTCTATTCTTTTAAATGAAATGAAATACTTGTCGTGACAAGAAAAGAGACAAAACTATGAAATGCATAGCGCACGTTGGGAGGCCAACAACTGCCACGGCCACGACTGGTCAAGTGTCGATATGAACCACGCGGATTCTTGGTGGCTTTGCGACAAAACCGGTCCGTCCCTGCGCACGAGAACCCCACACCGCGTCACGTCCGTCTCACCCGACGCCAAGTAAAATAGTTGGTTTTCCCCTCCCCCACTCACCACGATGGCTGTCCAACGCCTAGCGGTGTCAACGAGGGTTGGTAGACCTGTCCGTAATGATCGTATGTCACGATATGATATAATACGGTATGATATCGTATTATTAGATATCTAGATTAAAAGACTTTTTAATAATTATATTATAACATAAAATTATTTGTACGATTTGTTATTGCTACGTTGGTTAAGAAGTGTACTACACATTCTAGAGGGGAGTGAATAGATGGACTGTTAAAAATAATCATCATCGTCATCAGAGCCTTATCCCAATTAATTGGGGTCGGCTACATGAATCATATTCCGCCAAAGATTTCTATCAAGTGCAATATTCATATTTAAACTCAAGGAACTAATGTCCTTCCTAATAACATCGCACCATCTCATTTTAGGTCTTCCTCGAGCTCTTTTACTAGTATCCACTAAGATTTGGTCACATCTTTTAACCGGCGCTGAGTTAGGGCGACGAAACACATGTCCAAATCACCTGAGTCTATTTTCTCTCATTTTGCTATCAATTGGAGCTATCTCTAAGTCCTTACAGATGCGTTCATTCCTAATCTTGTCTTTCTTAGTCTTGCCACACATCCATCTCAACATCCTCATTTCTGCTACACACATTTTGTGGATGTGTTCCTTTCGTACTGCCCAACACTCGGTACCATATAACAAAGCAGGTCTCACACCCGTTCTATAAAACCTCCCTTTGAGTTTCACCGGCATACGACGATCACAAAGGACACCTGATGCACTTCTCCATCTTAACCAGCCTGCCTTAATCCTATGCGTAACGTCATCATAAATCTCCCCATTCTCTTGTATGATAGACCCTAAATATCGAAAGCTACTACTCTTCAGAATGTTATGTCCATCAATTAGAACCATGTCTTCCTGAACCACTCTCCCATTACTAAAATTACAGTGCATAAACTCTGACTTACTCCTACTAATTTTAAAACATTTAGACTCCAAGACAAGTCTCCAACGCTCTAACTTAACATTTAGAGCATCAATACTCTCGTCAATTAAAACAATATCGTCTGCAAATAGTATACACCAAGGGATATCCTCATGCAATTGTTTAGTTACTTCATCCATAACTAAGGCAAAGAGATACGGACTTAGTGCAGAACCTTGATGTAAACCTATAGAAACGGGGAATTCACTAGTCTCCCCAGCAATAGTTCAAACACTAGTAATAGCACCGCCGTACATATCTTTAATCAAATCAACATATCCTTGAGAGATTCCTTTCTTTCTTAATGTCCACCAAATCAATTCTCTCGGTACTCGATCGTACGCCTTCTCTAAATCAAGAAAAACTATATACACATCATTTCTCATCTCTCTATACTTCTCCATTAGCTGCCGTAGTAAGAAAATAGCTTCTGTAGTAGATCTATTTGGCATAAAATCAAACTAATTTTTCGATACAGTAGTCATACATCGGAGGCGTTTTTCAATTACTATTTCCCAAAGTTTCATAGTATGACTCATAAGCTTAATTCCACGGTAATTATTACAACTTTGAATATCTCATTTGTTTTTATAGAAAAGAACTACAACACTTTTTCTCCAAACTTCTGGCATTCTCCGTTCCTTTAAAATTTTATTAAAAAATTTAGTTAGCCACTGAATACCAATATCTCCTAGGCCTTTCCATACTTCAATAGGTAAGCCATCTAATCCTAAGGCCTTGTCCACTTTCATTTTCCTTAAAGCATCATCCACTTCTGACATCTTAATACGCCTGAAATATTGATATTTATCAAATATTGTGGACTCTTGGGTACCTTCTAGAGATAAATCCTTGACGGAATCTCCATTAAGTAACTTCTGAAAATAACTATTCCACCTCCCTTTAATCTCAAGATCCTTAGTTAAAACCCTTTGATCTTCACCTTTAATGCACCGAACATGATCTAAATCTCTAGTTTTCCTTTCTCTTAATTTAGCAAGTTTAAATATGTCCTTTTCACCCTCTGGGTTCCTAATTTATTATATAAATCTTCAAATGCATTTGATTTAGCTTCGCTAACTATTTTCTTAGCTCTCTTTTTAGCGATTTTATAGGCTTCTAGGGTTTGGTCATTTTTGTTAGTTTGCCAAACTTTAAAGCATTCCTTTTTTACTCTAATGGTATTTTGGATTTCCTCACTCCACCACCAAGTCTCTTTGTCTAAATTCTTTTTACCTTTAGATTCGCCTAAGAGTTGTTTTGCAACCCTCGTTATACAATTTGTAACATTATTCCACATTACATTAGTTTCTTGTTTTAAATTCCAAATATTTTCCTTTAATAGATGATTTTTAAATGTTTCTAAACTTTTACCTTTTAAATTCCATCATTTAATCTTGGAATAATTATTTATAATGATCTTTCTTTTGAATTTAGGAATAGTGACATCCATTACTAACAACCTATATTGAGGGGCTAGACTCTCACCAGGAATAACTTTACAATCTTTACATAAGACTCTATCGACCTTCCTAATGAGAAAATAGTCAATTTGACTTATATGCGTTCCACTCTTGTATGTTATTAAGTGTTCGCCCCTCTTCTTAAAGAAGGTATTAGTAATTGCTAGATCATAGGCCACAGCAAAATCAAGAATAGTGTTACCCATATCATTTCTATTGCCAAAACCAAACCCTCCATGAATCCTCTCATAGCCTCTATTATCTATACCCACATGACCATTAAGATCCCCTCCAATAAAGATTCTCTCTTCACTAGGGATATTTTGGATCAAACTATCAATAGCCTCCCAAAATTACTTTTTAATGCTCTCTTCTAATCCTACTTGAGGTGCATATGCACTAATTATATTCAAAATATCATCACCTAAGATAAGTTTAATTAACATTAGTCTATCCCCCAATCTGTTTACTTCCACAACTCTGGCTTTTAAGTTTTTATCTATTATTATAGCAACACCATTTCTAGAGTTATTATTACCCGTATACCAAATTGTATATCCATCAATGTCTTTAGCTTTATGTCCTTTCCACCTAGTTTCTTGTAGGCAAGCTATGTTAACCCCACTGTCCTTCATTAACTTAACTAATTCTAAACCCTTACCTGTTAAAGTTCCTACATTCCAAGTAGCTAGACGGATCCTATGTTTTTGGACTTGCTTCTTTACCCGTGTGCGTCCAACCCCACACGAGAACCCTTGCCTATTTGACAGCGCAATCGAGCGCCATTGCGGCGCGTTGCTTACGGGGAACGCCCTAGCTAGCCCTTGCTCACTTGTCATTCCATCCGGGTTCCGATGTAACGCGTCGCTTACGGGGAACGCCCTAGCCAGCCCTTGCTCACTTGTCATTCCATTCGGGTTCCGATGTAACGCGTCGCTTACGGGGAACGCCCTAGCATTAGCACATAATGTATTTGGATCAGAATTCATGTTGGAGATGTGACAAAATTTTACTGCTGGCGGTCGACCTAACACAAACCCTCCTCTTTTCTCATCCGGACTTGGGACCGGCCATGCCAGAGTTGTACCGTTAAAAATAATGACATATTAAAAATTTAAACTAAAGTTGCGCAACAGAATGGGAACTGTGAGACGCAATTCAAACCACATGAGATATAAATTCATACTAGTCCTGTAACGACCCGAGAATCCGATTACCGGGAAGGCCCGATAACCCGAGACTCGTACCGCCACCCACGAGTCCGAAGACTCGGAAGGGTTAAAAGGATGGTGTGGAAACTACACAAGTATCACAAATAATTGCAGAAATTAAACAGTTATAATATTAAGCAGGAAATGAATTGAACATTTTACATGGTCCACAATAAAATAACAACAACAGCGACAGTAGTCCACGACTAGTACAGTGACAAGAAAGAAAAGTACAGCTACACGGGGCATCCCCCGGCTCTGACCTCTGGCACTACCTCTGGGCACCCGCACCACGCTTCCGCTGCGCTCCTGACACGCTCCCCGAAGGTGGCGCCTCACCTGAAACACGGTGAAAACACGCAGGGAATGAGTCTCGGAACAAGACTCAGTAGGGATCACTCGAACCCTACCTCGCAAAACGAGAAACCACTACCCTAGCGGTAGGAAGGTACCTCGGAAAGGAAAGCCCTGTACTCTACAGAACTAGACCCAAACGGCACGCAAACCGACACACGTGCCACGGTACGAGAAGACCGAAACTCAACGGTCGAACCGTCAAAACCCGAAGGTCGGAAACACACGACTGACAGTCTGACACTCCGTACTCGACAGGAGTACCACCCACTAGAAGCACAGCCGGTAGCGTCCCCTGACGTCTTACACCGCACCGCAGGTGAACCGCCTGACATGGTAGGTCCTACCCGAGGCGCAAACACCGTACAAGTAACTACAACAAGTGACTAGCTGGGGTCACGCCCGTCGACGTGGGTCCAACCGCCCCCAACCACGTGTGCACACACAGACCGCGCGTCCCTGGTCTGGCCCTCTGACCGGTTTTCCCCTCAGCCGGACTCTGGCTGCAAGACGTGGGGCCCAACGGTAACCGGTCCACAAACCGTCTCTAAAGGTCAGCCCGTACACCACTCCCTGGTGCGACTAGCACACGCGTACTAGTAGGCTACGACTAGTGGAGGGTCACTGAAGGAGTAGACTCTCAAGTCACGGAAAACAACGCCCAAGCCCGACAACGTGTGGGAATCACCCCACGCACTAGTCCCGTCGCACGGAGACCACGGTCGGAGAAAAGCGAGGTTGCCACCCTCATGGGGCAACACAGGAAGTGGCGGTCCGACCCTGGACCGTCACAGCCAAATGGCGGTCCACTCTAGGGCCGTCACTTACAAATGGCGGTCTAAGGCAGACCGTCACACGGCCAGAGGGGTAGGGGAAGTGACGCGCCTGCTCAAGTGCGTCGTTTGAAAGTAACGCGCCTGAGACAGGCCGTCACACGGCGCCCCACACCCTCCAAAACCACAGGGAAAGTAACGCGCTTACCCTGGCGCGTCGCTTGCAAGCAACGCGTCGGGCTCAGTGCGTTACTCGCATGTGACGCACCTAGACCAGCGCGTCGCATGGCCCTCACGCTCGGGATGGAAAGGGAAGTGACGCGCCTGCCCCAGCGCGTCGCTTGGCCCATCCACATGGGGGACAACAGGAAGTAACGCTCCTGCCCCAGTGCGTTACACGCATGTAACGCGCCTATCTCGGTGCGTTACATGGCCTGACCCCCAACGGTCAAAAACCAACGGTCGAAACGCATGTGACGGCCCAGCCCAGGGGCGTCACTAGCAAACGGCGGCCAGTCGCAGGACCGTTACAGCCCTCGACCCCAAAGGCCAACACCCAGGGAAGTAACGCACCCCTCTAGGGGCGTTACAAGCATGTGACGGTCACTGGAGTGACCGTCGCTTGCCCCAGAGCACGCTACGGCGGGAAAACCCCAAAAACACCAACCACGCCCCCGTACCTCCACCGGAGAGGGGGAAAACAAGGGGGAAGACCCCTGGGGACCCCTAGCATGCATCTAAACCACCAAAACATAGAATCATGGGCTAAAACCATAGATCGGGCGGCTCACCCCAAAACATGGAAAAACCCCAAAAACACCCAAACATGCCTCTCTCGGCCTCCCCGCGGCCTACAAACCACGGAAAAGAACGGCGAAGAGCTAGGGAACGTCACCCTACCTCAATGGAGCGAATGCTCCGCCGGATCGTCCACGAATCGCGAAGAACGCTTGAAAACCCTCGTTCTTCCTTAAGCTTCCCACGCTTGCCGCACGCCCCCACGACCGCCTCGCCGCCGCCCACGTCACCGCGCCGTCGCCCCGCCGCCGTCTGCAGCCGGAGGGGAGCTCGCCGTGGCCAGCCGGGAGGAAGAGAGGGAGAGGGAGGGAGACACGGTGGAGGAGGAAGGAGGAAGAAGAAGAGAGGAAGAAGAAGATGGTGGGGGGGGAGAGAAAAGAAAAAGGGTTTTATAGAAAAACCCGGAAAATCCGTAAAATTCCAAAAATTAGGAAATCACACCCCCGCGATCCTCGGAAAGCACCGATCGCAACGGTACCACTCGTGTCCGTGTGAACAGCCCGGTTCACCCGCAACGAGCGTCCGAAGAGAAAAGCCGAAACACACACCGGGAATCGGAAAACACACGCGGAAAAAGCCGCGGAACGCCTCCGGGCCTCCGAAACGACTCCGGATCGCGCCGATCCGAACACGAAAGATGTCCGAAACGAAATTTCGGACACAACGGAGCCGGACACTCCGAAAACTAGATCCGGGACCCATGAAGAAGGATCCGAAAGGTCCGGGATATTACAGCCCTCCCCCCTTAAGGAATTTCGTCCTCGAAATTGAGAACAACCCAAGGGGAAAGAAGAGGAAGACTCACTCAAACAGGTACGGGAACTGCTGACGCATCTCGTCCTCACGTTCCCACGAAGCCTCACCACCAGAGTGTCGTTGCCACACGACCTTTATCAAGGGAATGACCTTGTTCCGCAGGCGCTGCTCTCGCCTATCCTCCACGCGGATCGGAAACTCTGGGAGAGAAAGATCTGGAGTCACCTCAGGCCAAACGGAAAACTCGAGCACACGAGAGTCATCGGGCATATACTTCCGCAACATAGAGACGTGGAACACGTCATGCACCGACGCCAACTCAGAGGGTAACTGCAACCGGTAAGCAACCTCACCGATGCGCTCCACAATCGCGAAAGGACCAATATAGCGGGGACTCAGCTTCCCACGCCGTCCAAACCGCATCACCCCCTTCATCGGAGAAACTCTCAAGAACACATGATCGCCCACGGCGAACTCGAGGGGCTGCCGCCTACGGTCAGCATAGCTCTTCTGCCGACTCTGGGCCGCCGACATGTTCTGACGAACCAGGTGCACAACATCCACACATTGCTGCACCAATTCCGGTCCCGTCAAAACACGCTCACCCACCTCAAACCAATCAAGTGGAGTCCGACAAGGACGCCCATACAATGCCTCATAAGGAGCCATGCCGATGCTCGAATGAAAGCTGTTGTTATAGGCAAACTCCACTAACGGTAGGTGATGAATCCAACTCCCCTGCCACTCCAGGCAGCAGGATCTCAGCATGTCCTCCAAAGTCTGAATGGTCCTCTCAGACTGACCATCTGACTGCGGATGATACGCCGAGCTAAATGCCAACTCCGTGCCAAGAGCTCGCTGGAAACTCCTCCAGAATCCAGAAGTGAAGCGCGGATCCCGATCCGACACGATCGAAATGGGAACCCCATGCAACGGCACGATCCGCTCCACATAAAGACGAGCCAACTTAGGCACGCTCCAGCTGACCTTGACCGGTAGCAACCGCGTCACCTTCGTCAGCCGATCCACCAGCAACCAAATACTGTCCTGCCCAGTCGGGGTTCTGGGCAACCCCACCACAAAATCCGTGGTCACATGGTCCCACTTCCAAGCAGGAACATCCAAGGGCTGGAGAGTACCGCCTGGTCGCTGATGCTCCGCCTTCACCTGCTGACAGATCAGGCACCTGGCCACAAACTCGGCCACATCTCTCTTCATGCCAGGCCACCAGAACTGCCTCCGCAAGTTCCGATACATCTTCGTCGCACCCGGGTGCACAGTGTACCTGCTCCCATGAGCCTCGCGTAACACCGCACGACGAACCTGCTCCTCCGCTGGGACGTACAGCCTGCCACGAAACCTCGCAGCACCGTCCTCGCCGAGCTCCACATCAGCCATCGCAAGAATCCGGGGCAACTCAGGGTCCGCATGCTGAGCCTCTGTCACCTGACGACGAATAGCAGGAGTGACAGTCAGACTCGCAAGCACTGCCAACCCTGGCTCCTGGGGAATCTTGAGCCTGAAAGATACTTCGGGCACCTGTTCCCAGAGCCTCCACTTCCTCAGCATCAAGGTACTGACCGCAACCTTCCTACTCAAGGCATCGGCGACGACATTCATCCTGCCCGGCTGATAAGACAGGGTGAAGTCATAGTCCTTCATGAACTCCATCCAACGCCTTTGTCTGAGGTTCAGATCTCTCTGCGAGAACACATACCTCAGACTCTGATGGTCAGTGAACACCTCGAACTTCTCACCGTACAGATAATGCCTCCAGATCTTCAGCGCGAAGATCACTGCCGCCAACTCAAGGTCATGGGTAGGGTAGTTCTCCTCATGGGGCTTTAGCTGCCGAGATGCATAAGCCACCACTCTACCATGCTGCATCAGAACAGCACCCAATCCAACGCCGGAAGCATCTGTACACACCACAAAACCTCCCGATCCAGAAGGCAAAACCAACACCGGAGCCGAGGTGAGCAACCTCTTCAGTTCCCTAAAGCTCTGCTCACACTCCTCGGACCAGACGAAAGGCACATCCTTCCGCGTGAGCCTCGTCATCGGGGTCGCAATGCGAGAAAAATCCTGGATAAACCGGCGATAATAACCCGCAAGCCCCAAGAAACTCCGGATCTCCGTCACCGACCTCGGCCTCGGCCACTGCATCACGGCCTCGACCTTGGCGGGATCCACGGAAATGCCATCACCAGAAATCACGTGCCCCAGAAAGTGCACCTCGCTGAGCCAAAACTCGCACTTGCTGAGCTTCGCATACAACTGGTGATCTCGCAACGTCTGCAGCACCACACCCAAATGGTACGCATGCTCCTCGGCAGACTGCGAATAAACAAGGATGTCATCCACGAAAATGACCACGAACTGGTCCAAATACGGGTGGAACACCCTCTGCATCAAGTCCATGAAGGCTGCTGGGGCATTGGTGAGCCCAAACGGCATCACCAGAAACTCATAATGCCCGTACCTCGTACTGAACGCAGTCTTCTCCACATCGGACTCGCGAATTCTCAGCTGATAGTAACCGGACCGCAAATCAATCCGCGAGAACACTCGCGCAGACTGCAGCTGGTCGAACAAATCATCAATCCGCGGCAACGGATACTTGTTCTTAATGGTCACTTCATTCAGCTGTCGATAGTCAATGCATAGCCGCAGACTACCGTCCTTCTTCTTCACAAACAGCACGGGCGCACCCCAAGGGGAAAAGCTCGGACGAATGTACCCCTTGGCCAACAGTTCCTGCAACTGCGCCCTCAACTCCCTCAACTCAGCGGGGGCCATACGGTAGGGAGCCTTCGCCAAAGGTCCCGTACCAGGTACAACCTCGATCACGAAATCGATCTCCCGCTGGGGAGGTAATCCAGGCAACTCCTCAGGAAAGACATCGGGAAACTCGCACACCACCGCAATGTCCTCGACATTCGGCTCCATCCGGTCAGACACAACCACAGACGCGAGAAAACCCTGACAACCCGAATCAAGCAATCGACGGGCTCGAATAGCAGAGATAAGAAATCGAGAAGAGGCGGAACGGATACCTTGGAAATAGAAGGTCCTCTTGCTCGGATGTTGGAAGTAGACCCTCTTCATCCCACAATCCACCACCGCTCCATGAGTCTCGAGCCAATCCATGCCTAGAATCACATCATAATCCCGAAGCTGCAACGCATACAACCTGCCTGGCATACTCCGTCCATCGATCCACACCGGAACCTGGTCGAAGCAATACGGAGTGACCATAAAGTCACCCGAAGGCAACTCCACAGCCAAATCACAGGACAACTGGGTCACCGGCTCCTCGACGCTCGACGCGAAATCCTCCGAAATAAACGAATGAGACGCGCCAGAATCAAATAAAACCCGAGCCGCACAACCCAAAATCTGAACGGTACCTTCCACGAGCTGCGACGCTACTGCCTCTGCCCTGGTCAAGTGCGTGATCTGGCCACGAGCTCTCTGCCTGCCTCCCACACTAGCTGACCTGGGTAGCGGCGGATACTGTCCCTGCTGCTGCTGCTGCTGGGAAACCTGCTGCTGCGGCGGCCTCTGAGGACAGTCGCGCGCCATGTGCCCTGGCTGGTCACACCGAAAACAGATGATCGGCGCCGTGCACTGCCTGCCTGGGTGGGTCCCACTACACCGTGGACAAGGTCCTCGCGATCCACCCACCGATCCCTGTCGCTGCAAAGGAAACGGCTGCTGCACACTGCCCGATGAAGCCTGCCCCTGATCCTTGGACTTCTTCTTGCCGAACCCCTTCTTGAAGAACTTCTTGACCTTCGTGCCAAAGGACGCAGATCCTGTCACCGAAGCTGCCGATGCCGGTACTCCTGAACCACCCGACGCAGACTGAAAGAAACCCTGCTGCTGAGTCGCCGACTGCTGGCTGCGACCTGACACAGACTGCCCCTGGCTGATCGGTCCTCGAGTCCTCTGCATATCCATCTCCAAGGAAATCGCAACACGAGACGCCGTCTCGAGATCAGTGGCCCCATTCGCGATCAGATGGTGCCTCAGCTCCAACCTCAAGCCCTGCACAAACTGCGTCGTCCTCACCCTCTCATGCTCCATGATATGAGGTGCGTACCGACCCAGCTCGACAAATCGGGCCCTGTACTGCAACACGGACATGTCACCCTGCACCAGCTCCAGAAACTCCCGCATCCGCTGCGTAGCAACAATATCTGGACAGTACGTACGCTCGAAAGCACTGACAAAGTCATCCCACTCGATCTGCTCAAGCGGACGAAGCTGAAAGGACGTCTTCCACTCGGAAGACCACCACCTCCGAGCCGTACCCTGCAACTGGTTGTAGGCCAACACCACTCTGTCCTCGACAGCACTCTTCGCAGAACTGAACACCCGCTCCATCTCATCAAGCCAATCACGAGCCGCATCAGGGTCTGCCTGGCCGCTAAAGTAAGGTGGATGGAACTGCATGAAATCCCTCACTGCTCGGCCTGGCCCACCCCTGACTGACGAGCCCTCACCGGCCTCTCCGCCGAACTGCTGAGCCATGAGATGGTACATGCCACGGAGAAAACCCTCGGCCCCCGGAGCCCTCGCAGCATCCGCGGCCTCGGTAGCTCCCGGAACTCTGCTATGCTCCTCCTGGTCCCTCTGGACCCCCTGCTGGATCTCCTGACCTCCAGCCGACTGCCCCTGCTGAGAGC
Organism: Amorphophallus konjac; assembly: GCA_022559845.1. Taxonomy (NCBI): domain Eukaryota; kingdom Viridiplantae; phylum Streptophyta; class Magnoliopsida; order Alismatales; family Araceae; genus Amorphophallus; species Amorphophallus konjac. Next base: position 83,968 of record JAHNEJ010000957.1, read on the forward strand.
GAGAACTCCTCCTCGGCGCCATCCTCGCTCCTTAAGCACAAGACAGAAAACACAGAAACGGAAGGTCAGAATAAAACACGCGGTGCCCAATGCCAGCGTCACATGTACATCATCGTTGTGGACTAGTGGACCAATACAATTACCTATGATTCTCATGTAATTCCACAACCGCGCTCTGATACCAGCTGTAACGACCCGAGAATCCGATTACCGGGAAGGCCCGATAACCCGAGACTCGTACCGCCACCCACGAGTCCGAAGACTCGGAAGGGTTAAAAGGATGGTGTGGAAACTACACAAGTATCACAAATAATTGCAGAAATTAAACAGTTATAATATTAAGCAGGAAATGAATTGAACATTTTACATGGTCCACAATAAAATAACAACAACAGCGACAGTAGTCCACGACTAGTACAGTGACAAGAAAGAAAAGTACAGCTACACGGGGCATCCCCCGGCTCTGACCTCTGGCACTACCTCTGGGCACCCGCACCACGCTTCCGCTGCGCTCCTGACACGCTCCCCGAAGGTGGCGCCTCACCTGAAACACGGTGAAAACACGCAGGGAATGAGTCTCGGAACAAGACTCAGTAGGGATCACTCGAACCCTACCTCGCAAAACGAGAAACCACTACCCTAGCGGTAGGAAGGTACCTCGGAAAGGAAAGCCCTGTACTCTACAGAACTAGACCCAAACGGCACGCAAACCGACACACGTGCCACGGTACGAGAAGACCGAAACTCAACGGTCGAACCGTCAAAACCCGAAGGTCGGAAACACACGACTGACAGTCTGACACTCCGTACTCGACAGGAGTACCACCCACTAGAAGCACAGCCGGTAGCGTCCCCTGACGTCTTACACCGCACCGCAGGTGAACCGCCTGACATGGTAGGTCCTACCCGAGGCGCAAACACCGTACAAGTAACTACAACAAGTGACTAGCTGGGGTCACGCCCGTCGACGTGGGTCCAACCGCCCCCAACCACGTGTGCACACACAGACCGCGCGTCCCTGGTCTGGCCCTCTGACCGGTTTTCCCCTCAGCCGGACTCTGGCTGCAAGACGTGGGGCCCAACGGTAACCGGTCCACAAACCGTCTCTAAAGGTCAGCCCGTACACCACTCCCTGGTGCGACTAGCACACGCGTACTAGTAGGCTACGACTAGTGGAGGGTCACTGAAGGAGTAGACTCTCAAGTCACGGAAAACAACGCCCAAGCCCGACAACGTGTGGGAATCACCCCACGCACTAGTCCCGTCGCACGGAGACCACGGTCGGAGAAAAGCGAGGTTGCCACCCTCATGGGGCAACACAGGAAGTGGCGGTCCGACCCTGGACCGTCACAGCCAAATGGCGGTCCACTCTAGGGCCGTCACTTACAAATGGCGGTCTAAGGCAGACCGTCACACGGCCAGAGGGGTAGGGGAAGTGACGCGCCTGCTCAAGTGCGTCGTTTGAAAGTAACGCGCCTGAGACAGGCCGTCACACGGCGCCCCACACCCTCCAAAACCACAGGGAAAGTAACGCGCTTACCCTGGCGCGTCGCTTGCAAGCAACGCGTCGGGCTCAGTGCGTTACTCGCATGTGACGCACCTAGACCAGCGCGTCGCATGGCCCTCACGCTCGGGATGGAAAGGGAAGTGACGCGCCTGCCCCAGCGCGTCGCTTGGCCCATCCACATGGGGGACAACAGGAAGTAACGCTCCTGCCCCAGTGCGTTACACGCATGTAACGCGCCTATCTCGGTGCGTTACATGGCCTGACCCCCAACGGTCAAAAACCAACGGTCGAAACGCATGTGACGGCCCAGCCCAGGGGCGTCACTAGCAAACGGCGGCCAGTCGCAGGACCGTTACAGCCCTCGACCCCAAAGGCCAACACCCAGGGAAGTAACGCACCCCTCTAGGGGCGTTACAAGCATGTGACGGTCACTGGAGTGACCGTCGCTTGCCCCAGAGCACGCTACGGCGGGAAAACCCCAAAAACACCAACCACGCCCCCGTACCTCCACCGGAGAGGGGGAAAACAAGGGGGAAGACCCCTGGGGACCCCTAGCATGCATCTAAACCACCAAAACATAGAATCATGGGCTAAAACCATAGATCGGGCGGCTCACCCCAAAACATGGAAAAACCCCAAAAACACCCAAACATGCCTCTCTCGGCCTCCCCGCGGCCTACAAACCACGGAAAAGAACGGCGAAGAGCTAGGGAACGTCACCCTACCTCAATGGAGCGAATGCTCCGCCGGATCGTCCACGAATCGCGAAGAACGCTTGAAAACCCTCGTTCTTCCTTAAGCTTCCCACGCTTGCCGCACGCCCCCACGACCGCCTCGCCGCCGCCCACGTCACCGCGCCGTCGCCCCGCCGCCGTCTGCAGCCGGAGGGGAGCTCGCCGTGGCCAGCCGGGAGGAAGAGAGGGAGAGGGAGGGAGACACGGTGGAGGAGGAAGGAGGAAGAAGAAGAGAGGAAGAAGAAGATGGTGGGGGGGGAGAGAAAAGAAAAAGGGTTTTATAGAAAAACCCGGAAAATCCGTAAAATTCCAAAAATTAGGAAATCACACCCCCGCGATCCTCGGAAAGCACCGATCGCAACGGTACCACTCGTGTCCGTGTGAACAGCCCGGTTCACCCGCAACGAGCGTCCGAAGAGAAAAGCCGAAACACACACCGGGAATCGGAAAACACACGCGGAAAAAGCCGCGGAACGCCTCCGGGCCTCCGAAACGACTCCGGATCGCGCCGATCCGAACACGAAAGATGTCCGAAACGAAATTTCGGACACAACGGAGCCGGACACTCCGAAAACTAGATCCGGGACCCATGAAGAAGGATCCGAAAGGTCCGGGATATTACAAGTCCGGTCAGCCTCGTGGTCTCTTTACTTCCAGTCTTGCTGCAATTTGCTCGAGATATTTACTAATCTTTGGTCAAAGATTACAACAGTTGTTTTCTGAAATCAACTTGCAGCTGATCTTTTAAGATTCAATAGATTCTAGTGATTTTTTCAAGAACTACTAACCCGCCAATTAATTTTATTCAGGTATTAGTCAATCAACCCGTCACACCTTTTGACTTAATTTTTCTACTGGTTTCGCACATAGTAGTCTTCCAAGGGCTAATCACTCAGCTAATTTTCACATATATCAGTAGACCAACCAATCACGCTAAGTGTCGATTACACGGAGCAACAAATGCTCTTTTCAATTGCCTTTTAGACATATATTTGCACAAAAATATATGGACTACATAATAAAGAGAGGAGGAGGAAAACAAAACAGAATATCGTTACACAATAATATTCTCCTCTTAAATGCTTCCTAAGACTGAGAACTTCGTGACTAGAGCTTGAATCCGATGAAGTTCTCCTAAACTTGAATGCGTAGGAAGTAGAACTCTGTGATCCCTTTGCTTGCTGGAAGATGCTTGAGTGCTTTATTTGCTATCTTCCGAAAAACTCTTGTTGTGTTTTCTTCTCTTAGTCTTGCGCTATTTATTTATAACTCCATATTTCATTATGACTGTTTGATACAAAATTATTTCAATAGTAGAATTCTAGCCTTAACGTTTGGTAGGTCAGACTGTTTTGTGTCTGATTCAAAGTTAGTAGATCATTAAATGTCTGCAGCTGACGTCAATCTACTCATTTCCTCTTTTGTGTAACTTTTATGTTGACTGTTGTCTCATGTATGTACGAAATAATACCACAATCATTCTTTCACATGCAGGGACATAAGATAGGAAATAAATTTGAATTCTCAAATATTAGAGAGAACGACACGCAAATAATACACAATAGATATTTCCATTTTAATATGAGAGTATATATCTTTTATGTACAGTGTATTTAATGAATCTGCAATGTTTAATCTAACTATTCAACGCTGCTCCATATTTAGCTTACACAATAACGGGAGAGAATAATAAAATAAGTTAGAGTATTTACATGTATGGCACTGCAAAGTTTATTAGACTTCATATTAAATATTTTATCTTTAAGTCTGATCAATAAGTCAAAAATTATTTCACGTAGTTCACACATTAAAAATATTGCACTTGCATGCACTACACTTTATAATTGTGTACTTAGTGCGGTCAATAAGTCAAAAAAGTGTTCCATTAGAACATATTCATTTTAAGTAGTCAAAATATCATCTGTCCATATATTTAGTTGTTTGATCAAATTCTAGATTAGACGAAAGATCGTCTATCATAATTTTTGTCGTTATTTGTTTAGGCGTTGTTTCAACTATCATCTCGCCTATCACTAACTTATTTAGGCAGAGTTCCGTATATCGCATTAGTTTAGTCTGTTTATCTCTTTTGTTGTTTAATAATTAGATGATATATTACTTATCATATCGACTTTTCTATCAATTAGATGATGTATCGTCTATTGTTCAGTTTTCGTTTTTTCAAATTTTAGATGGAACATTATTTGTTTTATCTATTGTTCATCTTTTCTTTTCTACATTTTAGATAGAACATCATCTATTTAATTTATTATTTTCTAGATTTTTAGACGAAACATAGTCTATTTAGACGTTGTTTCGTCTATCGTTCATCTTTTCTTTTCTACTTTTTAGAACATTGTCCATTTTTTTAGGTGATATTTCGCCTATCGTTTTGTCTATTTTTGATCTTTTTAGCTTTTCCTAATTAGACTATGCATCGTTTAACTCAACTTGAATTCAGACGATGCATCATTGATCTTTTTAACTATCGTTCAAGAATTAGACGAAGGATTAATTATCCTCCTGACTATTGTTCAAGATTTAGACGATGGATCAACTATCCTTTCAACTATCTTCTAAGACTTAGGCGTTGGATCGTCTAATTTAAGTCATTGTCATCTAACTTAAGTTGGATTAGGCGATGATTCGTTTAATCTTATTTTTTTATATTTTCAAAATATATTCTCTTTATTTTTTCCCATATATATAAACTTGAGTTTTGATTAAACATATAATTTATCTAATTATTAAGACAAATAATTATTTATTTTTATCATAATTTAAAATATTGAGTTTATGATAAAAATATTTTTATAATATTTTTGACTTCAATTCTAAAGAAGAGTGTAAAAAGAAAAAAAATCTACCTCACACAAAATTGAAACTCCTCCAACCAACTTACCTGTTAAGTAGATATAAAATACAACACATAATATTTAATAGGATATGCGTGGTTTATCAGTTGTATATTATGCACCAGTCTTATCGATCATCCACTGTTACGATCCGATATGGTACTACGATACAAAACATATGGTACTTATTTGTAAAATCTTGATGTCAATTATTTAATTTTTTTTAAAAATATAGATAGATCCTTAAAAAATACTTATTTACATCTATACTCTGATGAGTTATACTGTTATGTGAAGCATCGTGAACTCGAACATGCCAAAAAGATTTGATAAAGGAATATTGATTTTGAAAAATGTAAAGACGTACTATAAATGGAAGTGACCGCAAGATTAGCACAAGGGCATAAGTGCGACTTTTCCGTAGAGCACGAGGATTTGTATAATCCCATTAGGTATATAGGGATCTTCTTTGATTAAATATGAAAAGACGATGGGAAGTTCCGACGACCGACCATAATCTTATTTGGTGAATGCAAGACGTGTTAGAAGAGAATACTGATGCCGCGTTCTAGATTAATGCTAGAATTGCAGTGCATACCTTGCCTTATTTGAAAAGTCATGGGAAAACATGTTGGGGTTGAACTGAACAGCTTTAGAGACAGAGAGAGATTCATATTAGATATACCCTTATCTTCTCTTCGTGAAATAATTAAGAAATAAAAAAATTAAAAATAAATTATTCTGTTCTGATCATTTGTCTTAACAAAAAATTACAACCAAAATTATAGAGGAAAGGTCGTTTATGCCGTGATAACGTAAGAAATAAAAGACGCCCACTGACTCCTTCTGTAAGTCAAGGATGTGTTACTAATGGCTATTTAAGTCTTGAGATTAAGAAAAGTAAATATTTCTTTTCGCTGGCATAAAAAGGGCAAAAATTATATTATCGATGATCATTTAAGCATCCATGTGATATCATGTGGGTCCACATGAATATGGCACTATCAAGACAATGCAAATCATGTGCTCATAATTTAGCATAATACGCCAAGCTTCGGATAAACCAATTCCCTACCAGCACGAGTCATTGGGACCCCGACAAGTGCTTGATGGACGGAAGGCAACAATGAGAGCAAGCCAACGATCGGTGTGTCAGGGGTTTTTTTTTAAAAAAAAATATTCTACGGAAGGAAGCCTTTTCTTCTAAAACAAAAAAGTATTTTTAGAAAAATAATAATTTTATAATGGATATTCGTTGTTAGAAAAAGTTAAATGTGATATCAGTTAATGTTAAATCTCAACTATTGATAAAGAAAAGAGAAAAGTATCTATGGAGATTAAGATAGAAGTTCAATTTTTTTTTAAGGTAAAAGAAAAATCCTAAGTCTCAAGATAGAAATTTTTTCAAAACAATTTTTTCACCCTTGGAACAAAAAGCCTAATAAAACTATAAAAGACTCCCTCGACTGCCGCCGTTGAGAGGGAAGGGACGGAGGAGAATTGGAGGAGCCTAGGGTGGGACTGGGGGGAATGGTCGGAGATGGTGTTGGGCAAAGGCCAGCAATGGCGGAGGACTCGACTAACCGCGAGGTGGGCCAAGGCCATCACTGCGGGCGGTGGTGGGGAAGCCCGGCGACAACAAAAAACCGGCGACGCTCGCGGGGTGTCATCGAGGGGGGCACATCGGGGACCGGCGGTTGCTAGTACCGACAGAGGTGGAGGACGTAGGTATTGTGAGGTGGACTAGGGTCATCGCAGCGGGTGGTGTCGGGGAAGGCCAGCAACAACAAGAAGGCGGTGATCGGGCAGGCTGCTCCGGCTACGTTGTGTGGACCGACGGTTGTCGGTGCTAGCAGAGGTGGAGGGCGCAGTGTCGTGAGGGGAAGGGGAGGAAGGAGATGTGGAGGTAGGTAGATGATGTCTAGGAGATCTGTAAACGGTCGAATACAGAACGGATATTGTGATATTCAAATTCGTATCTGATTAATAATTAAACTATCTGATTATTAATCGAATTATTCATCAGATATTTTATCTGAATAACGATCAGATAAATACGAATTCGAATTCGGTTCGAATGTTAAACGAATAATTACTAGACCTACTTAGGAGTGAGTTGTGTTAGCCGTGTTAGAGCACCATATATTATTTTCTCAAAAAAATAAAGAAAGAGTGAAAGTTTTTTTTTATTTTGAGAGATGTTATCAAAAGATTAGACTTCATCTTAAAAATTAAGAGATAACTTACGAAGTGGGTGTAAGAGAATTTCTTATTTTTAAATTATATTTTGAGACCAAAAAAGATAAAAAAGAATAATCAAACAATATATTAAGATTTAAACTAATTATATATAGAATATATATATCATTAGATTTTTATCTAAGGGTTCATATTCGCTCGGATAATATCTGACACGGATATCTCAATATTTGAATTCGTATCCGATTAATAATCGAATATCCAATATCTGATTAAATTATTCATCAAATATTTTATTTAAATAATTAATTAATTAAACGAATACGGATTCGAATTCGGTTCGAATTTTAAACGATAATTGACCGGCCTAATATCTAGGACAGCTGAGGCTGGTACCTGCAACTCTGCAAGCGGCGGTGACTCCAATGCCATGTCAGGCATTTGATCCCTAGCGACGTCACCGTCAAAATAAATAGAAGAAGACAGACGCGTAAGGTGAAGGGCATAACGACAATTGGCACTTCATGGCCCACGGGTGCACCCTCGTTCACCCAAATACGATTTCAGATTTTGAAAACAAAACTCTTATTACATATATTATGTATGATTTCACTTTTCTTGATTTCCAAACATAGGAAAAATCTAAAAACTTGTGCATCATCCAACAAAAGGTGAGCCACTTGTTTAGCATATTAGCCGAGAAAATTTAAATGCTCCAAAAAAATGTAATCATTGCAATAGAATTTGTGTAGTAACTCACACCATTATTATGAGTTTTCATTCTTTATTCTAAAATTATTCCTAGAATCCAAGGACAATAATCTTAGAGTCACGTTAATAATAGGTTAGGATAAATTAACTCGGGTGGACTCGAGGTGAGTTATTTATGAGTTTTTATATTTTTAATTTGATACGTATCTTATCCGAGATCGAGTAAATTATTCTCACGAGAGAAATGAAGTGAATTAATCTCGAGTTAAGAGATGTAACTCTAATCCACTTCAAATTTAAATAATTCATCCACTCACAAATAACTAATTATAACCAGTCTTATTCCTTTATTAAAGTGACCCTCACCAACTAACACCTAATTAGGTAACCTTTAGAAGAACATTGAGACTGGGTTGATTTTGGTGTAAGACGGTTTTTGGAGATGTGAATCTCACTCTAATCATAAAAATCTAATCAAAATTTGCAAAAGTTTCTTTTTCCCAACTTCTCTTTCACTCTTCTTTCTTACTCTCTCTCCCTACCTTCTCTCACCTAGATTTTTTGCATTGGTTTGGTCCAAGTGCATTGTGGCACTCGTTCCCTTATATTCCCCTCTCCCTCTCACCTAATGATGTAAAATTCACCTCTAGAGTTGTTTGAAAAAGTTAAACATTTATTACCCCATTTTCGTGTAACTTAAGCTTGTCTAAGATACAACCTTGTCAAAGTAGGCTGGTCCTCCTGAACTCTTGGATTTCAATATATTTTTTTCTTGAAATTGTTGCATGAATACATCTATTATGGAAGAAATTATAGAATATTACATCTTGTAACCATATTAGTTATATACCCATTTTTATATTAAAAAAATCTCTCGTACTTTTATCACATCCTCTAGTCTAGTTAACAATTCTTGCATTTATTACTAGCTTTCAATCGTCTTTCCTATCCCCCCCCCTTTTTTAAGGAGTCCAATCTAATAATTTAAAAAAATGAAGGAACGTGTGGATAAAACATATATGGACAATAATCTAACGAAGAAAGAAAGACACTGATCAAAAGGCATATTTGAATGTACGATTTTTTTTCATACACTGATTGCAAGAAAATATCATTTTTAGAGATATCGTTTTTTGTTTAGCTGCAAGCCCGCAATAACAACAAAAGCAACTGCAAATGGTTTAGCGAAGCTCGCTCGGTGGAGCGATTCCGTCTTCCTCTTCACTGTCCTATATCATATGAGCTTTGTAATCTATTCATCATGTTTATCTTTGTGGGCTTGGGGCATGAGTTACGTAACGTGTTATGTTTCTTGATGTATGGGTGGGACAAATGCTCCTACAAAGGGATTTTTGTACGCAAATCATCATTCTCTAGACAAAAAAAGAGACCTTTTCATATATATTTTTATAAAATATTATATTTATATATATCCTTCTCTTTTTATTATATTATCAAAAATACCCTTCATATATAGTGTATTGCTGTGGCTATACCCCTCTCATTCCTCACCATCAATCGAAGATAAATATTCGATGGAATATGTTATGATGACAGTTTGAATTTGCGATATGCCACAAATGCCCTTGGAGGCATGTGTGTGGGAATGTAGGTTGTCTTCTTCGTTCTCCTCCCATGCATTTGAACTCTAAACCCTTATGAACGGTGTCACAATCGGTCAGGAAGACAGTACAAGCTGTCTTCTTCCTTCTCTTACCCCTTCTAACCCTTCATAGTTCCTCTTCCCCTTGACCCAATAGGCGGTCTCATCTTCACCCGCAGAGAACGATTGAACTGACGACGAGCAAACACCAGACGACGAGCACCTAACAACCAAGAGAACCGACGGCGAGCAGCGAACGGGTAGCTCAAAGTCAAGATCTGACTGGACAGTAATCAATGGTCGGCGCACACCAAGCAACGATATGAAAAGAGGATCCATAGAAAGGAAGAGCAAAATGAGTGACATGAGCACCGACCAGTCAACAATGAGACGGCCAATAAATAATGTGGAGTGCTATGAAGTTTCCTATTACTATTGCAAGAAGAGATGTAGGGTTTACATATCAACTTAAGAAACAAGCAGAGTAAGAAGGTTCTATCAGTGTGCAAGGTGTGGAAGGTATGTGGGACATCACCTACTCGATGAAATGTCAAAGAGATTAACAATATGTCTGAACCCTCAACACTTACATGCATGTGCAGGAGAAAAATTATTGTGACTTTTTTGTTTAGATTGATGATGCACATCACAACATAGTGGATTTAAAGTATCAACTAATTTCTATGGAGTCATCGCTTGAGAAGAAGTTGACTTTGCTGGAGTGAAAGATTGACATACTGCAAGCAAGCGTGGACCTCCCACCTCCAAGAAATAGGACGGGCAAAGAGTTACAGTAAAAAATGGCTCCCAAGAGATTACTCTTGTACCTACTCGGGGTGGTGGTTATGTATTTTGTATGCCATTATATAGGGTGAGGAGATTAAGTATGCTAAAGTATGTTAGTATTTGTAATGGTCACAGAGATTATGTGCACATATCCCGTTTGTTATGCTTTATGTTTAAAACTCTAATGAAGGATATGTTTAAGAACCGTGACTTCATTTCAACCTGCGCATTATACACAAACTAAATGTTATTTGGATAGATATAAGAAGTATGCTTGAGGGCAAGAAGAAAATGACCCCTAAACTTAAAGCTTGAGACCAAAGCGGTATTATCACAAACACTTGTGGGTGCACAATGAAGTACATCACTTTGACATTACACTTTGACATTATCACAAACATTTGTGGGTATTGACATTATCACCAATCACTTAAAATGCATTATTACAAACACTTGTGAAGAACCTATGATAATTAGCCCTCATACAATAATCTATTACTACTGAAGATATAAGACAATTGCGAGAGGACATCATCACACTAAAATCACTGAACATACTCTTAACAACTGTTAAGGCATTGTCATAAACACATACACTAAAATCGCACAAAGACATTGCCCATGCACATTGTACATGCACATCATTACTAACACATTCACATTCACTTGATTGAAAAAAGTCATTAAACATAAGTTTCACATACATTGTCATAGTCACCATTGATCCATTGGACAATACCACAATAAACATTCACCATTGGTCAATGCTAAAAAATATCAAGTCACCAATGGCCACCGTCAAAATGCAAGTCACCATCAGTCCTGTGTCAACATAAACAGTCACTTAACCCTACATTCATCTTTACCCAATGTCATAAAAATAGTCACACTTAACGATAATTAGTTCTTGAACCTAGACTAGATCATATGGCCTCAACCCCTAGCAGTAAAAGAACCACCTCTATCTCCCAGTGCCTTGAGCCTAGCAGCAACACCTTAAACGCATGTGGGGTTGGGTTTGAACTTGTGCAAGATGTTTGGGAGACATTTGGACCACCTCTCGTCCTTGAAGAGACCTCATTGCTTGATTGTGTCCCTATAGTACCAAGAGCAGAGGTGGCAACAAAGTTAATTCCTGCTACACCAGTAGACTGAACATGCACTTCAGATGACATTCCAGACCGAGTGGCAAGACTGATGTTCACATGTAGATGAAGAAGGTACAAATAAATTAGATGATGAGAATGATGACTAAGGCAAGGGAAAAAGGCAACTATTCATATCAAAGCACAACTTGGCTGATTAGATGAGTTGATGGGGTCCTGCCACTCATGCTTTTCCTGGACTTGCCAAGGGGTCTCCTACATTGTAAGAATAAATGTGAGTTAAAAGTCAAGTATTGAATTGATAAGTAGGAGTGGCTACTTTATTTACCTTTATGTAAAAGTAGAAGTTCGAGGATTGTTGATGGGGTTCTTGCATGTCTTTACATGGTGCCCAAACTCCCCACACCTTTTGCATTTGTTGGACTTCACAATTCTTATCTCCTCATCTAGATCCCTTATTCTTTTCCTCCTGGGTATCTCAGGTGGCCTTCGCACAGTAGTGGGAGCACTTCCTTTTCAAGCTTTATCCACTGTGACTTATCAGACATTGGACTGATACCCAAAGCATATGCCTATCTGTATGTTACTATTGTGTAACATCTATCAATATATCCTCCCACTGAACACCCCTTCTAATAACTAAGAAGGCACATGCATGCAAGCAAAGAAATCATATTTTCTGCCACTTCATACAAGTGCAAAATTTCTCTTGCAAATTAATCATTGTCCTCCCACGAGGTCCTGGCACCTGTATTGTCTCATTAAACCACTTTTCCATCAAATAACCCCCCAATTTCTTGGTCATGACATAAACATGTTTTCTGGCCCTTGGAACCAAGGTATCTGTCCATTTTTCACTTTTGATCTCCTGATATGCATAGTCTTCATCATCTTGGACTAGATTAGATTAATGCAGTCCAAGATTGGTGTAATGCCCCAAATTTTTTTTGGATATTTTTCGGATCACTTTTGTGGGCCCAGAAGTGTGTTTTGTACTTTACGCGTGTTTTTCGCTGATATACCTTCGGAACTCTGTGCAAGGTCTGTCATGGCGTTCTCCGACTCCGGGACATGGCCAGCATGTTGTGCTCTTCCCGAGGATCGCGGAGGTAATTTTTAGTATTTTTCTGAATTTCTAAAAATTTTAGGTTTTTCTGTATATATTAACCTCCTTTTCTCTCTCTCCCCATCTCTCATTTCTCTCTTCCCCCCCTCTCTCTTCTCACGCTCTCTCCCTCTCTTCTCCGACGGCCGACAGAGGTGCACAGGGGTGAGGCAGCGAGGATTATGGGGCGTGGAGCGGCGAGGATGAAGCGAGGATCGCGATGGTGGAGGCGGTTCGTGGGATCGCGAGCCGGTGGAGCGTTAACGGTGTTTCATCGCGGATCGATGTCCTAGGGGCGCGGAATCTTCGGTGGAGGTAGGGAGATGGACCCCCAGGTCGTGTACTTCATTTCCCGCGAGTTTTGTAGGCCATGGTGAGCCGAGCGGACTTATTTGGGCGTTTTGGGGGAAAATCCATGTTTTTGTGGTGTCAGCTAGATCTCCCGTTCCGTGAGATTTTTGACCGATCTAAGGGCATAGATGCATGCTAGGAGGCTTGGGGATGGATTCCCCTTTGTTTTCCCATCACCCGGGGGTGATTGGGGCGTGGATCATGTTTTTGGGGCGTTTCCCGCCGTTTCGGGTTCGGGACGCCTTAGCGGTCGTTCCAGAGACCGCTAGGGGCACCAAGCGGACCAAGGGTAGACCGCTAGGGGTCTCCCTGTGTCGGCTCAAGGCTGGCGATCACGCGATAGACCGCCAGGGTCCTTGGCGGTCCAGGGTTAGACTGCTAAGACCGCTTGAGTTTCGTGTGTTCCGAGGGTTTAGCGGTCCAGAGGTAGCCCGCTAGTCAGTGCCTCGCGGTCCAAGGGTAGACCGCGAGCGGTCCGTGATTTTGATGTGTGGCGGTCTAGTGGTAGACCGTTAGCCTTGCTTTAGCGACCTAGAGTTAGACTTCTAGCCATCGTGGCGATCTAGGGTTAGACCGCTAGGCACTTTCCATGCTCGCAACGTCGGGTTCGCGTTGTGTTGGTCTCCGGTCGACCCGGTTGTGACCCAGTGGTCGACCTTCGGCCTCGTGAGTGTCTCGGACATCCCTTGAGTTCCGTGACCGTGTTTCTGGGATGTCTATAGGTACCTTGTTACCTCGATTAGCGTGCACATAGCTGTGGTGGGTCTGGGTGACCCCATGTGTTTCGGACTTTTGTGTTACGCTCGATCGAGTCACTGTGTGTCGGTGTGAGTGTGGAGGGCCCTCACCGCACGTCATGAGTTTCTTCAAGAATTGTCTTCCGAGTGGGCCACGTGTTTGGCCTTGAACTGTGAGTCCAATCTCCCAGCCTGGAGCTGGAGGTCCTTTGTGTTCCCTTTTGAGGGAAGGGTCTCGATAGTTGTGAACTGTCTCGTGAGTCATCGCATCGTGATTTTGGACCTAGGGATTAGGCCAGATTGATGGCTTAGTGTTGTCGTGTGCAACGGTCTTGACCCCGAGTCTTGTGACTCAAGGACCGTTGTGATTATTATGTCTAGTGGACTGTTCAGGGTCTGGTGGCTTTCAGTCGTCTATTACTTCGCGTGACTCGCGATGGGTGCGTGCGTGGTTTTCCGTGTCCACGTTCTGTGAGCCCCCACTAGTCGTAGCCTTCTTACGGCACGCGTGTGCTGACCCACTCGGGAGTGGTGGAGCGGCTGACCCGAGAGAGACGGTTGTTAGGCTGGTTACCGAAGGGCCCCCACGCGTAGCCTAGTCCGGGCTTCGGTGGAAGAACCAGCTAGAGGACAACCCTAGGGCGTATGGTCTGAGTGTGCACACGGGGCTGAGGGTGTCGGGCCTGCGCTGACTAGCGCGACCTCAACTAGTCATTGTTTGTGGTACTGGTTACTTTAGTGTCTCTGTCTCCGCCTGGGGCGTCGTAACTAGACACAGGGGCGCGGTGTAAGACGTCAGGGGATGCATCCGGTCTGTTCTTCTGGTGGGCGCTACTCCCATCACGTGACGTGAGTTGTCGTGTCCCGGGTTTCTGTTCCCGTCTGCGAGACGGGGTTTCGTGTGTAGTTTCGGGAGCATTCCCGTAGTCGAGGTCTGGGGTTTTCGGTGTGTGTCACCGAGGGCTTTTCCCTAGACAGCGTTGTGTTCACGACGGCAAGGTCGTGACTGTGCTGACCGTGTGGTTTCAGCTTGGGCCCTTCTGTGAGGGCAGGCCTCTGCGACGAAGGTATCGTGGCGTTTTCCTAGTAGCGTGGCTAGGGCGGTTCGTGTTCTGGTTGTCTCTCGACCGTGGGATCGGGATGTCGGGTTCGTGGCTTAGTTGTCCCCCGATTGGGAGACTGGGTCGTGTTTCCTGATACAGTAGGAGTAGCCATAGAGCCAAGATTTTACCGGCCACTGTGGTTACCGTTGATGTTGTTCCTATAGTTGCTGCTTTCCGTGCCGCCTTTGTCTTCGGTTGGGGTTCCGCGGGACCCCTACCGAGCTAGTGACAGAAGGCTCACCCCTACGTTTCAGGTGCGGCAGCTCTTCCTCGAGGTTCGAGGGCGTTGCGTGTAGGTTCTTAGTTACCAGCTCGTCGGGCCGAGTGTCCACTCGGCATGTGGTACGTTTTACTGCTTTAGACTGTACTTTCTGTTGGACTGGACTCTATTGTAGTTGTTTATTTATTTCTTTTAATTGTTGAATTGTCCAGCTCTATTTCCTATTTCTTTGTACCTCCACACTCCTTTTTAGAACTTCTGAGCCTTGG
The DNA here is from genome assembly GCA_022559845.1 of Amorphophallus konjac. NCBI lineage: Eukaryota > Viridiplantae > Streptophyta > Magnoliopsida > Alismatales > Araceae > Amorphophallus > Amorphophallus konjac. Next base: position 99,254 of record JAHNEJ010000957.1, read on the forward strand.
CTCGTGGCGGCGGGCCAGGATTCCAATGGTATCGGGTTCCTTTCCCGGTATCCGGATCTTGGGTCGCCACAGTTGGTATCAGAGCCAAGTTGTGGGCGTACATGGAAATTCGAGATATTGCAGTGATCAGAGTCCGTAAGGTCCAGTACAGTCGGTAGCTGGCATAGGGTTTCGTGCTTATTTTTCGCTTGGTTTCTTGTGTAAGGGCTTGAGTGCGCGGCGTTGGCGCTGTGAAGGTGGTTGCTGTTTCGTTGGAGTGCCAGCGTGGGGTCTAAGGATCGAGGTTGAGAGCTTTCTCCCTCATCGATGGTGGCCCCGGTCGTGCTGTGTTGGGCAGGGTTGTCGGCAGGCGTGAGTTCGCGGTGCTGCGTTCGAGGAATTTGCAGCGAGGTCAGGTGGCTGGTGAGGATTGTTCGTGGTTAAGTGGCCGTGAGTGTGCTCTGAGCGAGCTATTATTGGGGTGGGCCACTCCAGCTTGAGGTTTATCCAGCCCCTGAGATGTTAAGGTTGTGGTTTGAGGTGTCAGAGCGGGTGCTCTAGTCGAGAATTGTGCTCTGGTGAGAGGAGGTCTTCTGTTGAGCTGTTGATTTGTCGAGCCCGATGTTCTTGTCATGCTCTGTGGCGTCAGAAATGACGTGTCGGTCCCGGTTACTTTTACGGATTTCGAGGCAGGATTGGGCGGAGATGTCCTAGTAAGTTCTTGCTCCTGCACTTTTACGTGTGAATGGGTGGTGTTCGCCTTGGAGCTGGCTTGAGATGTGAAGGTTCCGTGGCAAGTTCGGGACTCGAGGATGGGCGTCGATGGTTGTCGGTTATGGCTCGTGTTGCGGCTCTTGACGTGGCATGTTGTAGTTTGAGGAATTGCAGCGGTGGAGCATCGAGAGATGCTGTGATCGTGATCCGACGGAACACTTGGCGAGTGTTGTCGGAGGAGCTTGCCTGACGGAAGTGATGGGTTTCTTGATGCTGGAAGGTGCTGTTCCCAGCTTGTGTAAGGTTCAAGGTCAGGTCGAGCATGGAGACCTTCCGTTTGGTCGGAGGTGTGGTTGGTTTTTCCTTTGGTTGGAGGAGATTGCGTTTGGCTAAGGTTCGTCATCTTGCTTCGTGTGTCCGGATTGGTTGGCCTTTCGTGTGCCATGAAGTCCGTGCGAGACGTGTCCTGTGTTTTGGCAAGGTGGTTGCCTGTGAGAAGTCGTGCATATTTCTTCTTGTGGTGTAAGGGTGTTGGCGCTATTCCGGAAGGATGGGTGCCGTTGGGCTATGTTCGTGAGGATATGCGGTTGGTGTTGTGGTTCCCGATGTGTTGAGGATCGGAGTCTGTGGAGTTGCAGAGGATCGTCGGGATGGAGGATCCTGAGTTATTATTGTGTTGGCTGAGCATGTGTGTAACGACCCGAGATCTGAATACCGGGAAGGTCCGATAACCCGAATCTCGAACCGCCACCCACGAGCCTGAAGACTCGGAAGGGTTGAAAGGATGGTGCGGAGATACACAAGAATCTAAAATAATTACAGAGCTACGCAGTTTAAATGAATTAAGCAGGAAGCAATTAATAACATTAATTAAATTACATGGTCCACAAAATAACAACAGTCTAAAATGTAACAGTAGTCCACAACTAGTTCAGTCCAAAGAAAAGAGTACAACTACGTGGGGCATATCCCGGACTAGCAATTGGCAACTAACCCTGGGCACCTAAACCACGTGGAGCCTCGGAAGCGCTCCCCTGAAGCCGCGTCTCACCTGAAACACGAAAAACACGCAGGGAATGAGCCTCAAAACACAAGGCTCAGTAGGGATCATCCGGTCCCCACCTCGCAAATCGAGAAACAGCGCGGAAAGTAACTACAAGCTACTACGACCGTTAGTACCGAACACACGGCATGAAAACCGAGACAACTCGTCAAAAGCCAAAGAGCCGCTACCACACAAAGACAGGAGTACCAATCCACTAGAAGCAAGGCCGGATGCGTCCACTGACGGCTTAAACTGTGCCTCGGGTGTCCCCCTCGACCCTTGGTGGAACGGGGACACCGTACAAGTAACCACAGAACAAGTGACTGGTGGCTTTTAGCCATCTATTACTTCGCGTGACTCGCGATGGGTGCGTGCGTGGTTTTCCGTGTCCACGTTCTGTGAGCCCCCACTAGTCGTAGCCTTCTTACGGCACGCGTGTGCTGACCCACCCGGGAGTGGTGGAGCGGCTGACCCGAGAGAGACGGTTGTTAGGCTGGTTACCGTAGGGCCCCCACACGCAGCCTAGTCCGGGCTCCGGTGGAAGAACCAGCTAGAGGATAGGCCTAGGGCGTATGGTCTGAGTGTGCACACAGGGCTGAGGGTGTCGGGCCCGCGCTAACTAGCGCGACCTCAGCTAGTCATTGTTTGTGGTACTTGTTACTTTAGTGTCTCTGTCTCCGCCTGGGGCGTCGTAACTAGACACAGGGGCGCGGTGTAAGACGTCAGGGGATGCATCCGGTCTGTTCTTCTGGTGGGCGCTACTCCCGTCACGTGACGTGAGTTGTCGTGTCCCGGGTTTCTGTTCCCGTCTACGAGACGGGGTTTCGTGTGTAGTTTCGGGAGCATTCCCGTAGTCGAGGTCTGGGGTTTTCGGTGTGTGTCACCGAGGGCTTTTCCCTAGACAGCGTTGTGTTCACGATGGCAAGGTCGAGACTGTGCTGACCGTGTGGTTTCAGCTTGGGCCCTTCTGTGAGGGCAGGCCTCTGCGACGAAGGTATCGTGGCGTTTTCCTAGTAGCGTGGCTAGGGCGGTTCGTGTCCTGGTTGTCTCTCGACCGTGGGATCGGGATGTCGGGTTCGTGGCTTGGTTGTCCCCCGATTGGGAGACTGGGTCGTGTTTTCCGATACAGTAGGAGTAGCCATAGAGCCAAGATTTTACCGGCCACTGTGGTTACCGTTGATGTTGTTCCTATAGTTGCTGCTTTCCGTGCCGCCTTTGTCTTCGGTTGGGGTTTCGCGGGACCCCTACCGAGCTAGTGACAGGAGGCTCACCCCTACGTTTCAGGTGCGGCAGCTCTTCCTCGAGGTTCGAGGGCGTTACGTGTAGGTTCTTAGTTACCAGCTCGTCGGGCCGAGTGTCCACTCGGCATGTGGTACGTTTTACTGCTTTAGACTGTACTTTCTGTTGGACTGGACTCTATTGTAGTTGTTTATTTATTTCTTTTAATTGTTGAATTGTCCAGCTCTATTTCCTATTTCTTTGTACCTCCACACTCCTTTTTAGAACTTCTGAGCCTTGGCTCGTGGCGGCGGGCCAGGATTCCAATGGTATCGGGTTCCTTTCCCGGTATCCGGATCTTGGGTCGCCACAGTTGGTATCAGAGCCAAGTTGTGGGCGTACATGGAAATTCGAGATATTGCAGTGATCAGAGTCCGTAAGGTCCAGTACAGTCGGCAGCTGGCATAGGGTTTCATGCTTGTTTTTCGCTTGGTTTCTTGTGTAAGGGCTTGAGTGCGCGGCGTTGGCGCTGTGAAGGTGGTTGCTGTTTCGTTGGAGTGCCAGCGTGGGGTCTAAGGATCGAGGTTGAGAGCTTTCTCCCTCATCGATGGTGGCCCCGGTCGTGCTGTGTTGGGCAGGGTTGTCGGCAGGCGTGAGTTCGCGGTGCTGCGTTCGAGGAATTTGCAGCGAGGTCAGGTGGCTGGTGAGGATTGTTCGTGGTTAAATGGCCGTGAGTGTGCTCTGAGCGAGCTGTTATTGGGGTGGGCCACTCCAGCTTGAGGTTTATCCAGCCCCTGAGATGTTAAGGTTGTGATTTGAGGTGTCAGAGCGGGTGCTCTAGTCGAGAATTATGCTCTGGTGAGAGGAGGTCTTCTGTTGAGCTGTTGATTTGTCGAGCCCGATGTTCTTGTCATGCTCTGTGACGTCAGAAATGACGTGTCGGTCCCGGTTACTTTTACGGATTTCGAGGCAGGATTGGGCGGAGATGTCCTAGTAAGTTCTTGCTCATGCACTTTTGCGTGTGAATGGGTGGTGTTCGCCTTGGAGCTGGCTTGAGATGTGAAGGTTCCGTGGCAAGTTCGAGACTCGAGGATGGGCGTCGATGGTTGTCGGTTATGGCTCGTGTTGCGGCTCTTGACGTGGCATGTTGTAGTTTGAGGAATTGCAGCGGTGGAGCATCGAGAGATGCTGTGATCGTGATCCGACGGAACACTTGGCGAGTGTTGTCGGAGGAGCTTGCCTGACGGAAGTGATGGGTTTCTTGATGCTGGAAGGGGTTGTTCCCAGCTTGTGTAAGGTTCAAGGTCAGGTCGAGCATGGAGACCTTCCATTTGGTCGGAGGTGTGGTTGGTTTTTCCTTTGGTTGGAGGAGATTGCGTTTGGCTAAGGTTCGTCGTCTTGCATCGTGTGTCCGGATGGGTTGGCCTTTCGTGTGCCATAAAGTCCATGCGAGACGTGTCCTGTGTTTTGGCAAGGTGGTTGCCTGTGAGAAGTCGTGCATATTTCTTCTTGTGGTGTAAGGGTGTTGGCGCTATTCCGGAAGGATGGGTGCCGTTGGGCGGTGTTCGTGAGGATCTGCGGTTGGTGTTGTGGTTCCCGATGTGTTGAGGATCGGAGTCTGTGGAGTTGCAGAGGATCGTCAGGATGGAGGATCCTGAGTTATTATTGTGTTGACTGAGCATGTGTATAACGACCCGAGATCTGAATACCGGGAAGGTCCGATAACCCGAATCTCGAATCGCCACCCGCGAGCCTGAAGACTCGGAAGGGTTGAAAGGATGGTGCGGAGATACATAAGAATCTAAAATAATTACAGAGCTACGCAGTTTAAATGAATTAAGCAGGAAGCAATTAATAACATTAATTAAATTACATGGTCCACAAAATAACAACAGTCTAAAATGTAACAGTAGTCCACAACTAGTTCAATCCAAAGAAAAGAGTACAACTACGTGGGGCATATCCCGGACTAGCAATTGGTAACTAACCCTGGGCACCTGAATCACGTGGAGCCTCGGAAGCGCTCCCCTGAAGCCGCGTCTCACCTGAAACACGAAAAACACGTAGGGAATGAGCCTCAAAACATAAGGCTCAGTAGGGATCATCCGGTCCCCACCTCGCAAATCGAGAAACAGCGCGGAAAGTAACTACAAGCTACTACGACCGTCAGTACCGAACACACGGCATGAAAACCGAGACAACTCGTCAAAAGCCAAAGAGCCGCTACCACACAAAGACAGGAGTACCAATCCACTAGAAGCAAGGCCAGATGCGTCCACTGACGGCTTAAACTGTGCCTCGGGTGTCCCCCTCGACCCTTGGTGGGACGGGGACCCCGTACAAGTAACCACAGAACAAGTGACTAGCTGGGGTCGTGCTCGTCAGCGCAGGTCCAACCGCCCCCAACCACGTGTGCACACACAGATCGTGTGTCTCTCTGACTGGTTTTCCCCTCAGCCAGACTCTGGTTGGTAGACGTGGGGCCCGACGGAAACCAGTCTAAAACCGTCTCTCAGGGTAGCCTCGCCACCACTCCCTGGTGGGACCACTCTCGTGTCGGAAGGTTACGACTAGTGGAAGGTCACTGAAGGAGTAGACTATCTAGTCAACGGAAAATAACGTCTAAACCGGACAAAGTACAAGGACCGCTCCTCGTACCGACACCAACTCACGGTGACATGAGCCGAGAACACCAACTCTCGGGATCCCCCGGCACCCTCATGTGTGGTCCCCACATGATGCCCAGCATCAGTCAGACCACGAGTCAGCACGCGGATCGAGATCCACTCACCCCAGGACTCGAATCGGTAAAGCATAACTCCGGTGAGACATAAACCTCTGGCGGTCCATCTTTGGGCCACCACAAAGGCTGGCGGTCCATAATTGGGCCGCCACAGGGACTGTAGCGGTCCAACAATGGGCCGCCACACCCTGGGTTATGAAGGAAATAGCGATCCTACCTAGGTCCGCCAAAAGGATGAGGCGGGCGTACCTTCGGCCGCCACACCCCAAAAATTCCCAACGGTCGAAAACCAATGGTCAGAAATCAACGGTCAACTCGCCCTCTGGCGATCTGACCCTCGACCGCCACATCTTCTGGCGGTCTATCGTGCAGCCACCAAAAGACCTAGGGACCTACCGACAAAATAGTGCCATGTGGAGCACCCACCTTGGGCCGTCACAGGCTATGGCGCACCTACCCTGGACCGCCAAAGGCTCTGGCGGTCACTGGAAGGACCGCCAAATCGTCCCGAGAACGGGCCGGCGGGAACAAACCCAAAAACCCGTTCCACGCCCCGATCATCCACGGATGAGGGGGAAAACAAGGGGGAAGCTCCCCTATAGCCCCTAGCATGCATTTACGCCCTCGAATCGGTCCGAAACGCGATGAAACGGTAGATCGGCACACAACCCCTAAAACATAGATTTTGCCCTACCCGGCTTAAAAACGCCCCTCTCGACCTCTCCTCGGCCTACAAATCACAGGGGATGATGGGATGAGCATGGGGATTCATCTCCCTACCTCAATGCGCCGAAACGCCGCCGAACGCGAAGAAGAAGCTTTTAGAACCCTTGTTCCTTCACGAAACCTCACGAGCCAAACACCGCCACGTTCGCCTCGCCGCCGCCGTCACCGCCACGCCGTCACCTCACTGCCGTCTGCAGCCGGGGAGGGGCGCCGCCGTAGTCACGCCGGATGAAGAGAGAGAGGAAGGGGGTGGTCGCTCACGGGAGGAAGATGGAAGAGGAAGAAAGAAGAAGAAAGGGAAAAAGAAAAAGGAAATAAGGGTTTATATAGAAAATCCAGAAATTCTGAAAAATACCAAAAAATTAAAAATTACATTTTCACGATCCTCGAAACGCACCGATTGCAACGGTACCACCCGAGCCTAAGTGAACGACCCGGTTCACCCGCTACGGAGTTCCGCAGGTTCTCTCGAAACACACACGCGAAAATCAGAAAACACACGGAAAAAGCCGCAGAACACGCTCCGGGCCTCCGAAACTGATCTGAATTGCACGGATCCGAACACGAAAGATGTCCGAAACATAATTTCAGACACAACGGAGTCGGACTCTCCGAGAAAATAAATTCGGGACCTGAAAAGAAGGATCCGAAGGGTCCGAGATATTACAATGTGGATCAAAGTGCGCGGATCGTAGCGTTGGTTGCTGCGGGTGGATTTCTGAGGAAGTGTAGAGCAGCGGAGGATTGGTTTCTTGATATGAGATTGTCTCCGGTTGTGTGAGAGGTGTTGTCACCGTGCCGTTGCTTGAGATACTATGGTCATGGCACTGGCAGGTGGAGAGTTGGGAAATATGCTGGCGAGGTTGCCGCATGAGTACCATGTTCTTGCGTTGGAGGTTGCGTTCGCGGATGAGATCGTGTTCTGGAGAAGTGATCTCTGAGAGATTATTGGTCCCGATTGGTGGCCGTGAGTGGTTGGTTAGGTTGACCGAGTGGTCGACCGTGGTAAGATGTGTATTGTCTGGAGACCCGTGTGCATTGGTCGTGGCGTCATCGACCTGCTTGATGTGGTATCAGGCGGCACTTGTCGGTTCTGGAGAAGTATGCCGTGGATTGTAAGAGGTTGTGTGTCCCGTGGCTCTGTGATAAGAGCGGGAGTCGGGATTGGCAGGCATCCTCTTGGATAAATTGAGACGGAGGTTTCGATGAGATAGGATTTGATGAGACAGGACAGTGGACGATGCCTGTGCAAGGTCCGTGAAGAGAGGTTGACGTGGGATGGTGATCCCTGGTCTGCGACCAGCAAGGGAGGATTCCCCGTTAGTCTGAGTCGAGTGACGTGAGGACCGAGGGGAGATCCTATCATGTGGTTCCGTCGTGCTCCCCTGAGAGGGTAGTGTTGGCGTGAGGTTCGAGATCGGTTGTGGTGGAGGTCTGTACGAGAGTCATCGGATGGCCTGCCATGATTTGGATCGTGCCTGCTAGGCCGGTGAAGGTTTCCCGTTGACGAGTGTCTGGTGACCGGTGATTGGTCTTTCACGGACAGAAGATGCTGGTGGTTGCGCATCGGGAATGGCGAGAGCCGTGTGCAAGTGAGGCCTTTGGTGGCCATTTTTGTGATGTGTTTTCCCAGATGGGATCTGAGCTCTGTCGAAGTTTGTCGTCTCGCAGAGTTGGTCCGGTGCTGTTGTTGGCATTTGGCTTGCCAGGTGTGAGCTGGTGGAAGCTCAGTGATGGTTGTCCCCGTTGCAGGGGGTGAGATCAGTCAGCGGGTTGTGAAGTTGGTGTTTTGTTGGTCCGTCGAGCATGGGCGTTGATCGGTGGATTGGTTCTTGTGGCGAGGATTGCATTCCCTCGGTGGGCGAGAGGGTGGCAGCGATGTCGTCATTGGTTATCGTGTTATCTGAGGTGATGCTAGACCTGCGCTTTTGTATTATGCCTACTCTGATGACTGATGTGTGTGCGGTGTGCGGTGTGCGGAGCGTGGCGTTATTCGTGATTAAGGTCTGGCGGAATCCCTCATGATTGGTGCTTTGGTGAGAATCGATGTTTTTTGTGTTGGGGCTCTGACAGCGTTATCAGTTGGTTAAGGTGTTCTTCCCCTGTGACTTGGTGTTAGTCCTGAATTTCGAGGATGAAATTTCCTCAAGAGGGGAGGGCTGTAATGTCCCGAATTTTTTTTTGGATATTTTTCGGATCACTTTCGTCGGCCCCGAAGTGTGTTTTGTGCTTTCGAGTGTTTTTCGCTGATATGCCTTCGGAACTCTATGCAGGGTGAACCGTGACGTTCTCCGACTCTGGGACGTGGCCAGCGTGTTGTGCTCTTCCCGAGGATCGTGGAGGTAATTTTTAGTATTTTTCTAAATTTCTAGAATTTTTGGGTTTTTCTATATATATTAACCTCCTTTTCTCTCTCTCCCCATCTCTCATTTCTCTCTTCCCTCCCTCTCTCTTCTCACGCTCTCTCCTCTCTCCCTCTCTTCTCCGGCAGCCGACGGAGGTGGACAGGGGCGAGGCGGCGAGGATTGTCGGGCGTGGAGCGGCGAGGATGGAGTGAGGATCGCGATGGTGGAGGCGATTTGTAATATCCCGGACCCTTCGGATCTTTCTTTTTTGGGTCTCGGATCTTCTTTCTCGAAGTGTCCGGCTCCGTTGTGTCTAAAATTTCATTTCAGACATCTTTTGTGTTCGAATCGGCGCGATCTGGAGTTGTTTCGGAGGCCCGGAGTGTGTCCGTGACTTTTCTGCGCGTTTTTCAATTCTCGGTCGTGTTTCCGGCTTATACCTTCGGAACCCCGTAGCGGGTGAACCGGATCGTTCACCTGGGCGAGAGTGATACCGTTGCGATCGGTGCGTTCCGAGGATCGCGGATGTGTAATTTTTTGATATTTTCCAAAATTTCTAGATTTTCTATAAATACCCTTTTTCTTTTTCTTTTCTCCCCCTCTTCTTTCCTCTTCTTTTTCCTCTTTCCTTCTTCCTCCCCACCGTGAGCGCCCCCTTCTCTCCCATTCAACCGATGACGACCGCGGCGGCGTCCCCTCCGACTGCAGACGGCACGGCGCGACGACGAGGGCGACGGCGAGGCGATCGTGGTGGCGTATAGCTTGTGGGGAATCGTGAAGGAGTGAGGGTTTCAAGCGTTCTTCGCGGTTTGTGGACGATCCGGCGCGCCTCGAGGCGAGATCGAGGTAGGGTGACGTTCCTTATCTCCCTGCGTTCCATTCCCGTGATTTCTAGCCCGGTGTGCGGCCGAGAGGGGTCGTTTCCATGTTGGGAGGGTAAAATCATGATTTGGGGAGAGTTCGCCCGATCTACGTTTTCAAGCGTCGATTCGACGTTTTGATGGCTTAGAAGCATGCTAGGGGTCCCGAGGGGGCTTCCCCCTTGTTTTCCCCCTCTCCCATGGAGCTATGAGGGCGTGGTTAGAATTTTTGGGACTTTCCCGCCGTCTCGCCGTCGGGACGGTGTGGCGGTCATTCCAGTGACTGCCACAGCGTGTGATGCCCCAGGGTGGGTGCGTCACAGCCTACTGTTTTGTCGGTAGGGTTGCCCGTGGGCCTGACGGTCCCACGATAGACCGCCAGAAGGTGTGACGCCCTCATGTTAGACCGTCAGACTGACGATCCGACCGTTGCTTTTGACCGTTGGGGGTCGTGGGCCTCTGACGCACCCAGGGTGGGGCGTCAGAGTGATGTGACGCCCCTAGGTAGGAGCATCAGAGTTGACGCGTCCTTCTTCCTAACGCGCCTGGGTAGGGGCGTTAGAGAGTGTGACGCCCCGAGCGGTGTGCGTCACAGTCTGCTTTGTTCCGTGGCCTAACGCACCAGCGGTGGTCTGTTAGAGCCTGTGACGCCCCGAGTGGTGTGCGTCACAGTCGGTTTCTCCTCGCTTCCTGACGCACCAGGGTTGGCGCGTCAGAGAGTGTGATGCACCAGCGTTGGCGCGTCACAGCATTGTTGTAGTGACCCAAAATTTAAATAAATAATTTTTGGATTATTTATATAATTTTTTGAAATTTATTAGGTATTTATAAAGGGCCAATTTAGGTTAACAAATGAATTAATGTTGGGATTATAAGGCCCAATTATGTTAAACAACTAATCCAGCTTTGATAATTGAAGCCCAATAGATTTAAGTGTTAGTGTTGGTGTGCTACAGGCCAATTTAGGGTCGGGTAGACCCGATATATGTACGATCTTGTTCATTATTAATAAAGTGGTGTTTGAGCGTAAATATGCGATTGTGTTACTTTACGTTGTCCCTAGGATATGTGGTTGTAAAGTCAGCTCGAGATGAGATCTCGAACATGAGATTGACTTTACATGTACACATGCCTTAAACTGTTCCTAGTTGGAGGGTAATCACTCGGGGACTTTGATTACCTATTAAACCAGTACACATGATGTGTCAGTGACCAGTCTCATGGTCATTGGTGCGGGGCATCAACACATATGTGTAGGTGTATGTCCTTAGAGGATGTACACTGAACTGATCCGCTATTGGATCTTCAGATGGTTGATTATACCTAATGTCAACTGAAGATCCAATTGTCTCAGTAGCATCGTTGGTCCTTTGACCTGAGGCATTGATCGGATCTTACACGAGGATTGGAATGGTTTAATCACTTGGCTAAGTGACTTTAACCATAAGTCATGAGTTGCCGAGTCTTTAACCACTCCAGGATACGTGTGAAGATCATCAATGGTCAAGAAGGGATCGCTCACTATCGGGTATATATCAGACAGTTAATGGGTCATGACATTGACGCTCCGTTAAATCCCTGGCCAGGGTCGTGTGAGTTCGTTTAGAACGAACGTCATACACTTTAAGGAGGTCATAGTCAAATGGCACGATCATGGGGTTTGACAGAAACCATACCCTCGATCGTACCAGACTCATAGAAGGAGCGAGGGATTAAATCGATGCGGTAACTGTGGACTCATAGGTTCCAGACAGGCTGGTTTTAAACCCGGCGTTGATGCGGGACGGACACGGGGACCGACTCTACGTGGTATGGACCTCGGACTCTAGATGCGGACACGACCAGCAACACATGATAGGAGAGACACTATGCCCGACACGGAGAGCTCCTATGGGCTATACGTCGCTAATAGAAATGCAAGCTCACTCGTCGTCCCAAGCGAGGGAAACATGGATCGTGCGCGGTTGAAGAACCGGCAGAGTTCAAGGGTAGTCGACTCACTTCCGGACTCGGATCGAGTCGCGGGACGGGTCACTCTCACACTCACAGCGGTGACATAGACACACGGGCTAGTATCTATCGCTCTCGGCAGCGGCAAAAGACCATATACTAGATAAGCAAATGAACGCCAAGAGGTTCGGACCATTACCTCCATGCACCCGGCGTGGCGAAGACAACCCCGGCCGAATCACGGACTCCCGGTTAACAATTATTACAGCAATACACTAAGTCGACCCACTCCACACAGAGAGATAAAAGGTCACATGTGGGGTCCGGGAATCACGCAACTCGGGTTGACGGGCAGCATCTTGATGTCGCCCGGCGGTGCCGAACTCCGCGTTTTCGTGCTTTCCGAACGGCGGCTTCTACGGGCCCGTGGGACCCACGGACGGCGCTGTCCTCCGGATCTGCGGGGGTGGGACCCACTGTGATGGGGACCCCTGGTGGCGCACCTCCACGGAAGGTGGTCGGCTGGGAACACCGATCGGGGGTCGATCGGCCCCGATTCCCAATTCTTGAACTAACTTTCCACGGATTTTGATTGCTGTTTTCCGATGCGCGCTCCGACGAAAACGACCGCTACGATCAATCCCGACGTTGAATCGGGACGCATGAGCTATCGTTGGAAAGCTCTCTTCAAATGCTTCAATCTAGATCCGGAGAGATCTGCTGGATATGATCGGATCAGAACTTTATTGAATTGACAAGTCCCTATTGTACAGTAACCGAAACCTCAGATCTACAAGTGAGTTGTCTTAAGACTGCCTTTGACCGCGAGGAAGATGACAGATTCAGCTCCCGAGCTCTTTATTAAACTTGTGGGATTTTGAACAAGGATAACGGAAATATTTTTGTGGACTTATTGGAGGTGGCTGTGATTTTTTATGATTTGTTTACTGGAGGGTGGTCGGATCTGGGAACAGGTGGACAACACTGTAGCTATCTCTGAGATCGATTTTTGAAAAATATGGGATGGCCTCAAAAAAATTTAAGAAAATTGGAGAACGGTGGGGTTGATGGATAGAACTCCCAGAAAAATTGGGAGATCTAAAAAAAATCAGAAAGAGGTCCAAAAATGGGAAACATAGAGCGGGTGAAAATTGAAACAGCAAGCAGACAGATCTGGAAATTAAGGTTGGACGAAAATAAAAAAATATCAAATGGGATCTTTATGACCAACCACAATTTTTGGGATGTGCTTGACACCTCTGGAGCATCCCCTAAAATCACCAGGTCGATCTGAGCTCGTGGCTGACACAGAGAATTCGTGGAAGCTGCTGTGGTCGGATGAAGGCAGAACTCCGGCGATCTCGACGGTGATGCGATGGCGGCTCGTGGCGGCGGCGGCGGCGGCGGCGGCGGCGACCGGAATGATAAGGGGAGGAGTCACACCTCCAGAGGGAAGCCTTCACAGCTCCAAGGGGGAGAGAGGGGCGGCCTAGGCCTTTGCTCAAGTAATTTTCCAAGTTCAAATGGCATTAATTCCCCTAAATGAGACAATACAAGGTACTTATAGGTTACATATCAAATCCAATAGCCACCCTTGGATCTAGGGATGGGGGAATGGATGGCCTAGATTGAATGTGACACACACATAAAAATTAAATAAAATTTAAGGGGGGGGCAGCCTATTGACCAAGGGGGGGACATGGTAGAATGGTAGGTAGCCTACCTTGGACTTTGAAGTCCAATTGTCTACCCATGTGGCATTTACCATTCAACCTTCTAGATGTCTCCATTTGAAATGTTGACTGACCCCACATGGGGCCCTAGGCTGAGGTGGATCAATGGAAAGAGGTCTGGGGGGGCCCGTGGGGCCCGGGGGTCCCATTTTACAAATAAACCCCTCTTACAATCAAAATTACAAACCGAATAAAATGAAACACACACACATTACACACAAATAACGTCTAAACAAATATGATAAATGTCGAGACTCATGGGGGAGTTTCCAGGCTGTCTCCGAGTCAGATGGACGCTGAAGTGGCTCGAGTCGTGCTCCGCGTGCGGTACCGGTGGCTCGCCGACCCGTGCCGCTCGTGTGCTCCGGTGTCTGTAGATTGGATTAAAAATCCTCACCACCAGGGAGTGAAAAATAAATAACGATGATGATAACATGTATAAGATGTGACAAAGAATATAGCACGAGGTGCTAAAGGGGAGTTGTGATCGCCAGAGGGTTTACCTCAATAAGAAGAAATGAGATCGCGTGTACCTAGTGAAAAGTGGGATGCGGGATGAATGTGGGTCTCCTCCTCCAACTCCAATCGGCCGGCCGATGAAGTGGGTTTTCTTGATTGATTACCTTGTAAAAGAAGACAATGAAAAACAAGGAAGAGAGAAGGGGATCAGCCAAAGTGCAATAGTATCAGTCAAGAACCAACATAAAAATGATGAAAAGACATCAACATGCGCACCTTCTTTTTTTTTTTTTTTTGTAAACCCCTAGCAGAGAACTAGAGAAGAATATGATATGCTAAATGCGGTAAAAGAACTAACGACAGGTGACAATAGTGATGACAAGAATGTGATGAACAACAGACAAGCTATATATATATATCGCCCTGCTCTCCCTGACAAGAGTAAAGGGAACCAGGAAGACGCTGAACGGATGCAGAGGGATGAAGAAAAATCAATGCTCGAAGGAGGAAGCTCTGCGTGCTTGCTTGATAACTCACGTCTTAACCTCTAAATGCTCAGGGTGCCTGTTGAATACTTGAAATCTTCAACCTCTTTTACGAGCGAATGAAGTTTTCTTTTATAGTTTCAATCGGATGTGATCAAACGAGGTAATGATAAGAATGGGTAATGAGGCATCCAAGGAAGGATTAAGATCGAGCAAGAGTCCAAGGATAGCAGGGAATTGTGGGGGAAAGATGGAGAAAGAAGGACTCTGGAGTGAAAACACGCCTTGCGTCAGGGCGTCTTTTTATGAATTGACGACCTGCACAGAGGCGTTTCTTGAAACACGACCTAGTAAAGGCCGTTTCTTCCTGGGTTTAATTTTGGAAATGAAAATTCCCTCCATTTGGAAACTGAGATAACACGCCTGCGAAAACGGCGTTTCTTCAAAACACGCCCTGAGGAAAGGCGTTATTCACAAAACGCCCTTTTATTTTGAAAATAAATAATTCCAGAAATTAACGGATAATACCAGGAATTGACGCCCTCACCTACGGTCGTCCCTTCTTTTGAAACGCCCTATGAAAGGCCGTTACTTTTTAAAGTAACGCCCTGCTTCAGGTCGTGAATCACGAAAAATGCATAAAATACACAAAAATAGAAAAACTTCATGTTATAGGAATATTAAAGTCCACTTGGGGCGTTATCATAACGACATGAGATTTGATCAACATAACGTCAATTTTGGCGTGTCTACAGTGTCCGCACCAATTCTCCCAGGGTGGGAGAAACTCGACCCTGTCGAGTAAGGGTCTGCATCGCTCCGGTATCGCTCTAGAAGGTCCGGATCAATCTGCTGCAACTCTCCATGCGTGATCCACGTGTCCTCGGTAGCGGGCCGTCCTCTCCATCGCACTAGGTAGCGCGGGTAGGATCCACTCCTGGTAATTTGTCACCTGCTCATCCAGTATATGATCGATATGCTCACGCTGCCGTGACAACGGGGCTGGAGGTGGACACTCAGGTGTGGGATCACTCTCAAGGGGAGGAGATGGCTCGAAAGGCTCACTAGGGATCACAGCTGGGTCCCTATATGCAACTAGATCCGAAATATTAAAAGTAGAGCTTATACCGTATTCCTCGGGCAGGTGCACAACATACGCAGTGGATCCAACGCGTTTCAACACTCTAAATGGACCGGCTCCGCGAGCTTGTAACTTTTTAACGGTTCCAGAGGGAAACCGTTCAGGTCTTACCCTGATCATGACATATTCGCCCTCTTGAAACTCTCAGTGGTGTCTGTGAGCATCGGCTAGTCTTTGTAACGTGCATTGCTGGACTCAATGTGACGACGAATGTCATCATGCAAACTCCTAACATGCTTAGCAAAAGAAAAAAACACACGGATGCACACACAACCCTAAACAACCCTACAGTTAATCCAACTTATGCATATGCAAAAGGTGGACCAAGACACCCGAATGTGTGCCAAGCATGCACTAGATGCAACCGGTGGTTGGTGGAAAGTGGGACTCCTAGACATCCTACTTTGTCCCTAGCATGCGGCTGTCCATGGGATTTGGGAGGGCCGGAAGTAGGTGTATTGGGCTTAGATGTGGGAGGATTGGGAAATCTAAAACTACCTTTGTCAATACCCCTAGATATAGGTAAGGTATGCCATGTTCCCCAATCATCGGACCTATTGCTATGTGGAGGTTGATTGGCCTGAGTGGGAAAAGAGTGGTAGGGGACTTCCTTGACAAGGTAGAAGGGAAGTGGTGGATCACGAGGCCCACTAGCGAAGGGGTCGAATGGGTCAAAGAATGTGTGACCCCTCGGTTCTTCCATTACATAGTCCCATGTTTGAAATTTCTGAAGGTGATGGTCACCTCCATCCATCGTGGTAGATGAGACAGTGTATAGAAGATATGGCTCCTCCCTCGGGATAAAAGGAATGAAGTCGGGCTCGACCGGTATAGGGAGGAGTAGAAGAACCTCCGTGGTAACATGACCCACGGTGTACACGGAGGTGATGGACCCTAAAGCAGGATGAGTGAAACTACGACCTGTGGGTCGGTCGAAGCCTGGAGCCAACAAGTGCGTAACTGTCCATTGCCGGTCTAACCCTTTAAGAAGGTCATCCAATATATCCACATAGTGACTAGACCTGAAAGTGGTGTGAAATGAATTGATTGGCACCAGGCCATTCTTAAGCCAGCTAAGGAGTGACTCGGCTATAAGTAGCTTTCCCGTTAGAAACACGGGTAGCTGTGGCTAAGGTGGCTCCGAATAAAGATCAGAGAGTGAGGCTTCTCCAACCCTTTTATCCCCTAGGGCTAGAGATGTTCGAGTGGGACACTGTCAGGCAAAGTGGCCGAACCCCTGGCAGCGATAACACTGCTGTCGTGATCCACTACGCTCCTTGATAAGTGTGTCATTATCCTTATCCTCCTGATGGACAGAGGGTGTAGGCAAAGGGACTCTCGTGGGTGGGGAAAGAGGATCCACTATGATGGATAGAGGACCTTGGGATTGCACCTTAGATGGCAACGGGTTGGGGATACCGATTATTACCTCCTTAGGCTCGTGTAGGAGTACATCACTAGGAGTACGTGTCCTATCCACCCCATCCAACCGGTCCAAAATCATTTGCATAAGTTCGGCAACAGAGTGGGTTGGAATAGGGATATCATGGTGGATTTGCCCGTAGTCAACCGTCCTAGGATTGGGTCTTGGCTCATCTACGTGTGGGGCTCTTTGCCTCCGACTAGGACCCACTTGGTTGGAAGTGATTGGGTGGGGCCGGTTGGAGGTGACCGGTTGGGGCACGTAGACCTTCCTAAGCTCTCTCTTCATGTCCCACCATGATTCGATGGGCCATTGTCTCCTAACCTCTCTCAAGCGCTCAATGTGGTCCAACTTTTCGGCTGCCTCGTGTAGAAGCCTCTCCTTGGCAAAATAGAATTGCCCGGCTTCGGACATGGTATAACAATCAAAGTATGTGTCCATGGCGGCCTCCCACTTGAGGTAGTCGCCCGGGCCATTGGAGCCATAAAAATCCGAGGCTTCGGGCCTACTGAAGTGGAGTGGGTGGTTGCCAAGCCCATGGGTGGATCAACGGCCATATTGTCCGGGTGATGGGGATTCCATATGAATTTGGCGGAACTACATGCTAGACATGCCGACACATGGAGACAGACACCAGACAATGCAAGGTTGGAATGCACTAACTAATGCAAACACCGATAAATGCACCTAGACCGAAACTAATATCCGGCACGTGGCGGAGATAACCGATCCGAAGATCACTCGCGCAAGTGTGCGGCCTTCCCGTTAGACATAACCCAACGTTCGGACAACACCTTTTGATATACTGGGTAAAAGGTGCAAATGCAAGTTAAAACACTCTTTTTATTTGTTTTGAAAATAATGATGATACTAGACTCGACTTAGATTATGCAAGACATATGCAACGACTACCCTAAACTCAACTCGCTCTGATACCAAACTAATGCGGGACGGACACGGGGACCGACTCTACGTGGTATGGACCTCGGACTCTAGATGCGGACATGACCAGCAACACATGATAGAAGAGACACTAAGCCCGACACGGAGAACTCCTATACGCTATACGTCACTCACAGAAACGCAAGCTCACTCGTCGTCCCAAGCGAGGGAAACGTGGATCGTGCGCGGTTGAAGAACTGGCAGAGTTCAAGGGTAGTCGACTCACTTCCGGACTCGGATCGAGTCGCGGGACGGGTCACTCTCACACTCACAGCGGTGACATGGACACACGGGCTAGTACCTATCGCTCTCGACAGCGGCAAAAGACCATATACTAGCTAAGTAAATGAATGCCAAGAGGTTCGGACCATTACCTCCACGCACCCGGCGTGGCGAAGACAACCCCGGCCGAATCACGGACTCCCGGTTAGGAATTATTACAGCAATACACTAAGTCGACCCACTCCACGCAGGGAGGTAAAAGGTCACATGTGGGGTCTGAGAATCACGTAACTCGGGTTGACGTGCATCATCTTGATGTCGCCCGGCGGTGCCGAACTCCGCGTTTTCGTGCTTTCCGAACGGCGGCTTCTACGGGCCCGTGGGGCCCACGGACGGCGCTGTCCTCCGGATCTGCGGGGGTGAGACCCACTGTGATGGGGACCCCTGGTGGCGCGCCTCCACGGAAGGTGGTCGGCCGGGAACACTGATCGGGGGTCGATCGGCCCCGATTCCCAATTCTTGAACTAACTTCCTACGGATTTTGATTGCTGTTTTTCGGCGCGCGCTCCGACGAAAACGACCGCTACGATCAATCCCGACATCAGATCGGGACGCATGAGCTATCGTTGGAAAGCTCTCTTCAAATGCTTCAATCTAGACCCAGAGATATCTGCTGGATCTGATCGGATCAGAACTTTATTGAATTGACAAGTCCCTATTGTACAGTAACCGAAACCTCAGATCTACATGTGAGTTGTCTGAAGACTGCCTTTGACCGCGAGGAAGATGGTAGAGTCAACTCCTGAGCTCTTCATCAAACTTGTGGGATTTTGAACAAGGAGAACGGAGATAGTTTTTTTGGACTGATTGGAGGTGGCTGTGATTTTTTATGATTTGTTTACTGGAGGGTGGTCGGATCTGGGAACAGGTGGACAACACTGTAGCTATCTCTGAGATCGATTTTTGAAAAATATGGGATGGCCTCAAAAAAATTTAAGAAAATTGGAGAACGGTGGGGTTGATGGATAGAACTCCCAGAAAAATTGGGAGATCTAAAAAAAATCAGAAAGAGGTCCAAAAATGGGAAACATAGAGCGGGTGAAAATTGAAATAGCAAGCAGACAGATCTGGAAATTAAGGTTGGACGAAAATAAAAAAATATCAAATGGGAGCTTTATGACCAACCAAAATTTTTGGGACGTGCTTGACACCTCTGGAGCATCCCCTAACATCCTCAGGTCGATCTGAGCTCGTGACTGACACAGAGAATTCGTGGAAGCTGCTGTGGTCGGATGAAGGTAGAACTCCGGCGATCTCGGCTGTGATGCGATGGCGGCTCGTGGCGGCGGCGGCGGCGACCGGAATGATAAGGAGAGGAGTCACACCTCCAGAGGGAAGCCTTCACAGCTCCAAGGGGGAGAGAGGGGCGGCCTAGGCCTTTGCTCAAGCAATTTTTCAAGTTCAAATGGCATTAATTCCCCTAAATGAGAAAATACAAGGTACTTATAGGTTACATATCAAATCCAATAGCCACCCTTGGATCTAGGGATGGGGGAATGGATGGCCTAGATTGAATGTGACACATACACAAAAATTAAATAAAATATAAGGGGGGGCAGCCTATTGACCAAGGGGGGGACATGGTAGAATGGTAGGTAGCCTACCTTGGACTTTGAAGTCCAATTGTCTACCCATGTGGCATTTACCATTCAACCTTCTAGATGTCTCCATTTGAAATGTTGACTGATCCCACATGGGGCCCTAGGCTGAGGTGGATCAATGGGAAGAGGTCTGGGGGGCCCGTGGGGCCCAGGGGTCCAATTTTACAAATAAACCCCTCTTACAATCAAAATTACAAACTGAATAAAATGAAACACACACACATTACACACAAATAACGTCTAAACAAATATGATAAATGTCGAGACTCAGGGGGGAGTCTCCAGGCTGTCTCCGAGTCAGATGGACGCTGAAGTGGCTCGAGTCGTGCTCCGCGTGCGGTACCGGTGGCTCGCCGACCCGTGCCGCTCGTGTGCTCCGGTGTCCGCACCAGGCGTCCTCTAGGATCACGCTGATTTGGTTGACTCAACGTGATCAAATGTTCGGAATAAATTAAACTATTCTTCGGCTCTAGTAGAAGCGAAGAATACGTTGAATTTACTTCTAATTGGGAATTAGAAGTTAATGGGCCTTAAACTAGAGTGACTATGGGCCTAGAGGATCACACACAATGGATTCTTGGGTGACGGATTATTATTATACAAATGTATGTATTATTTCTATTTAATTCCTTTTGGAAAGGAGTGCAAATGGAGCTTAATACATATGTATAATAGTAGATAGGATATATATATAATTTTGGTCTTTTGGAGCCCTTTTAGAAAATGACCAAACTCTATATATAGCATCCTACGTGAGTTCATTCGAACTCTTCTCTTTTCAAAACCTTTAAGTTAATCAAGCATTAAGGCTTAAAGGAGAGGATTAGTCTCCCCCTTTCTTCCTCTTGTTCTCTCTCTCCAGAAGGTGATAGAGCCGGGGAAGGTCGTGCCGGGGAGGTACCGTCGTTGCCCAAGGGTCTGTGTGGATCTGCTATAGAGGCCGTATAGCTGTGCGGCTCGATATTCTACATCGGGCACCGCGGACAGCGTCGTTCCGCGTAAGGTGAAACACGCAACCCGTAATTAGGGTCTTAGAAACACCGATTAGAGCACAGATTAAGCTTTCCATAGCACCGGGATCGGGCAAATAAATTTTTGTTATCCGCTGCGTTGCCCGATAATGCTGTGCGAAACCTTACAGTGGTATCAGAGCCAGGTTCGCGCTCTGGTCGGTGTTTTATCGCCGTTTAGAACCATGTTTTAGGGGCAACCTAAATTTTCAATTATTATTTAAAGATAGGAGTGCTGGGCATTTCTGTTCTTCCTGGATGTTGGGCATCAGGGCAGTAATTTTTTTTAGTAAAAAAAAAATATATTTATTATTGTCGTCGGGCGCACCTGCGTGGGCGGGCGCCGCCCACGCAGGGCACCGCCTGGCGGGCACCGCCCACGCGGGACGCACGCGCGCGCGTGGTTGACCTGCTGATATATTTTTTAAATTTTTTAAAAAAATTTCTAAGATAATTATATATATATATGATATATATATATATATACACTGTAAATTAAATTGGATTTTATTTCATAAGTTAAATAGTGTCATCTCAATAGTAAATGTCGAATGGCAAATTTTATTTAACCGATTTGAATTTACCGATGTGAGATAATTACTATTTACCTTGAGATAAAATGATAATAATTGAAGTTACTTCAGTAAATTTTAATTTTTGAATTTTTAATTATTAGATAATTAAAAATTTTAAATTTTAAATTTTATTGAAGTTAAATGTGAAAAATTCAATTATTTGAATTTTAATTATTAGATAATTCTTAAATTCAAAATTTGAATTTTAGAAAATTACTAATTGAGGATAATTACATTATTTTAAATTTATTTTCAAATAAAATTTTTAGATAATTAGTTTGAATTTAAATTTAAATTATTGACATGTTTAAATTTTAAATTTAAATTTGATTATTAGATAATTAAATTTAAATTTAAATTTAATTAATTTTCTCAATTAGATGCCCCTGTAGAAAATGATGGTTCTTTACGTGCTCTACTTTATTTACCTTGTATTGGCCTGCTTGTCTGTTTAATTTTAGTTAATTATGCTTCGATTTTTAAAATCAAACAAAGCTAGCCTATTTTTATTTGAACATCCCATTTTTAAATTCAAAATTAAGGATTATTTTCAGAAAATAACCCTTGATTGATTTTATTTGAATGGGTTGGCAAGTGATCATGGACTTGGATTAATGTAATTAATTGGGGTCTGCGAACCTCCTTTCTCTCTCTGTTAAAATTCTAATGTACTTCTATCTTCCTCAATTGTTGTACTCGCCCTAAGGGCTGCTGGAATTTGAGTCACATGTAATTTAATTTTTTCAGCCTGCGTGCCGTGTAAAAGTTATAATTGATGCGGCGTCGGAGTTTGAAAGCGCGGAGCATACCCGACGATGACGATCCAGCCGCTTCGGAAGCGGGCCGGATGTCTTAGTTACATTAGGGTTAAAGTCCATGATCACTTGCGTTTAATTTTACATTGGATGCATTTATTTTTTTGTAAACTACTAGGTACGGTAAATATATTGGATATATTTATATTACCCCCTAGGGTGAGATCAAGATAAAATTAAATTCCCTCGCGATTAAATTTTAGATCTGGTAAGCGTGGCTCTAGCAGTCATCGTAGCCCTCCGTCATTATGGAGTGAATGAACGTATTCATTTCATGGATTTGTTGTGCTTTCCACAAGGTCCATGAATTTGGGGGCGGGATTAAACTCCAATGCTCGGCCTCAATGGGGTGAGGAATTGAACTCGACTTTGTTGTGCTTTCCACAAGTGTCGGGTCATGAACTCATTGCTATGAAGTAATGATGGTTAGATCTAACCGAGAATATCTTTTGTTGTGCTTTCCACAAGGTGATGATTTCTCGGGGGCCGAATATCAGATATTGCATTGGATGCAAGTGCCTGTTGACTGCCCTTGAGATGGTGTATGGCTTGTTGTGCTTTCCACAATGTCGTACATCAGTCTCGTTGGGATTCCGACCCACTAGGTTGATCTCGTTGATCTCCCGTTCTATATACTGAGGGTTATATAGTCCGATAAAAAAATAGTGGGACTAACTAAGATAGAAAATCACATCTAAGTTAGAATTTGAACACATGCTAAGTTGTCTTTTATTTCTTATCCAGATTACAATGTCGTCGTCCAACTCCCTCCGCGGCATCTTGGATGCAAATTGCTTAACTAGATCGAACTACTCGGATTGGCTGCGTAATCTACGCATAGTCCTTATCGCCGAAAAGATTACGTACGTGTTGGACATGGTTCATTCTGACCCAGCTCCTGATGCCGACGAGGGTGAGTTACTGGCTTATGCCAAGTGGTCTCAGGACTCCTCCCTTGCCCAATGTTACATGTTGGCCTCCATGGCTCCTGAGCGACAGAGGTAATTTGAAAAGACTGATTGTAGAAGTATACTTCTCAATCTACGCCAGCTCTTCGGGGAGCAGGGTAGGATTGAGAGGTATGACATCTCCAAAAGGCTTTTCAGGACACGGATGTCTGAGGGTTCATCAGTACATACCCATGTACTGAAAATGATGGAGTGGATTGAAAGACTCAATGCATTGGGGTTCAAGTTGGATCTTGAACTATGCATTGATCTTATACTCCAGTCATTGTCCGAGTCCTTTTCTTCCTTCATCATAAACTTTAACATGAATAGAATTGATGCAACTCTCCCGGAGCTGCTCAATATGTTAAAGAGTGCTGAAGGAACCATGCAGAAAGATAAACCATCTTCGTATGTAATGATTGTTGACCGGGCCAACAAGAAAAGGAAGACCTCTCAAATATCCACCACGAGTAATAAAGGGAAGGGAAAGAAAAAGGCCATGGGTAAGCAAATCGCCAAAGTTGACAAAGGGAATGGCAAGAAGAATGAAAAGAAAGATAAATATTTTCGATGCGGGGAAACTGGGCATTGGAAAAGGAATTGCAAGGTAATTCTAAATGAAGATATTTTTATCATAGACCTTAATTTGTCATATATGGAATCCACATCATGGGTATTGGATGCTGGATGTGCATCTCATATCTGCAATTCTGTGCAGGTGCTGACAAATAGAAGGCGATTGGGTAAAAAGGAGATTGAACTGAGGATGGGCAATGAAACTTTAGTTGCTGCCAAAGCTGTCGGGACTGCACGCCTCAGTTTACCTTCAGGAGTCATTCTAGAGCTGAATAACTGTTATACATTGACTTGTATAACATTATTATTAAGAACATTATTTCAATCTCTGGCTTGTATAACATTGGATATACATTGACTTTTAATAGCACTGGGTGCTCTATAATGAATAATGGTTTGATCATAGCCAATGGTTTATTAGTCAATGGTCTTTATGTATTAGATACACATTCTAATGTTATGCAAATTTTCAATGCTGATGAAGTGAATTCTGCATATCTATGACATTGCAGACTTGGTCATGTAGGTGAGAAAAGAGTCTCTCACTTACACTCAAATGGGTATTTGAAATCGTTCGAATACAAGCCATTTGATACCTGTGAGTCGTGTCTCATGAGGAAAATGACCAAGGCTCCCTTTGGTGGACATGGTGAGAGGGCTGTTGACCTTCTCGAGCTCATACACTCGGATGTGTGTGGACCCATGTCCATAAAAGTAAAATGAGGTTATCTCTATTTCATTTCTTTTATTGATGACTTCTCTAGATATGGCTATGTGTATTTAATGAGACATAAGTCACAAGCCTTTGAGAAGTTTAAGGAATACAAGAATGAAGTAGAGAAACAGACAAGTAAAAGTATTAAGGCTCTTCGATCGGATCGAGGAGGTGAATACTTAAGTCATGAATTCACTTCTTATCTTAAATACCATGGAATAGTTTCTCAGTGGACTCCACCGTATACACCGCAGCACAATGGTGTATCCGAAAGGAGAAACATGACATTGTTAGACATGGTCCGATCCATGATGTCTATGTCAGGACTACCCTTGTCTCTCTGGGGCTATGCGTTAGAGACTGCGACTTATTTATTGAATAGGATATCAAATAAATCAGTTCCTTCTATACCATATGAGATATGGAAGGGCAGGAAACTAAATTTTAATCACATTAAAATTTGGGGGTGTCTTGCTCATGTAAAGAAGAACGAGAGTGATAAGCTTGAGTCGAGAACCGATAAGTGTAGGTTTGTGGGATATCCAAAGAAGACGTTTGGATATTATTTCTATCACCCTTCTGAGCAAAGGGTCTTGGTGGCCAAGAGAGCTGTGTTTCTGGAAAGAGAATATCTACTCCAGAAAAATAGTGGGAGCCAGATAGAATTGGACGAGGTCCAAGAACCACAATCCATAGACACAAGCTCATTAGATGAGACTGTATCGGTTGATCCTATTCAAAGTGAAACACTGACACTGCGGAGATCTGGTAGACTACCGAGAGAACCTGAGAGATATGTTGGACATGTCTCACAAGGGTCCTCTAAGGTATGTATCGATGAGGATGATGATCCTCAGTCGTACCAGGAGGTGATCCGTAGTGTAGACTCCGAGAAATGGCAAGAGGCAATGGATTCAGAGATCCAGTCCATGTACACCAACAAAGTTTGGAACTTAGTTGATGTACCCGAAGGGAAGGTCCCTATCGACTGCAAATGAATTTTCAAAAGGAAAATCGGTGCAGATGGACAGGTTGACACATACAAGGCTAGACTAGTGGCGAAAGGATATCGTCAAAGTCAAGGCATTGACTATGACGAGACTTTTCGCCGGTAGCCATGGTTAAGTCAATCAGAATCCTCCTTGCAATTGCTGCATACCTAGATTATGAGATATGACAAATGGATGTGAAGACAGCTTTTCTTAATGGAAATCTGTCAGAAGATGTGTACATGGTACATCCTGAAGGATTCACCTCCAAGATACATCCTAATAAGGTATACAAACTTCAAAGGTCCATTTATGGATTAAAGCAGACATCTAGAAGCTGGAACTTAAGATTTGACGAGGCTGTCAAATCTTTCAACTTCATTCGGAATGAAGATGAACCCTGTGTTTACAAGAAGGTCAGTGGGAGCTCTGTGACCTTCTTGGTCCTTTATGTTGATGACATCTTACTCATTGGGAATGATGTAGAGATGTTGGCATCAACTAAGTCTTGATTGTCCAAGACTTTCTCCATGAAGGATTTGGGAGAAGCATCCTATGTGCTGTGCATAAGGATCTATCAAGATAGATCTAAAAGGATGATAGGATTATCCCAATCCATGTACATAGACACTATCCTCAAAAGGTTTAGGATGGAAAATTCTAAGAGATGTCTCATTCCCATGAGATATGGAATTTGCCTATCCAAGGGGATGAGTCCTAAAACTTCTGAGGAGGTGGCACACATGAATAAGGTACCCTATGTTTCGGCGATAGGGTCAATCATGTATGCAATGCTATGTACACGGCCTGATGTTGCCAATGCTTTAAGCATTGTCAGTAGATATTAGGTAAATCCAGACGAAGAGCACTGGAAGACAGTAAATGGCATCCTTAAGTACCTGCGAAGGGCTAAGGATCTTTTTCTACTTTATGGAGGAGAGGACCTACAGCTTAGACCTTACATAGATTCTAGTTTCCAGTCAGATCCAGATGACTACAAATCCAGACATGGATTTGTATTCATGTTAAATGGAGGGGCAGTCAGTTGGAGAAGCTCCAAGTAAGACTCGACGACGGAGGCGGAATATATTGTTGCAGCTGAAGTTGCTAAAGAAGCCGTCTGGATGAAGAAATTCATCTTGGAACTTGGCGTAGTTCCTGAGATATCAGCTTCCATCCCATTATTTTATGATAATAATGGGGCCATCGCCCAGGTGAAGGAACCGAGATCTCACCAAAGGTCAAAACATATTCTCAGGCGCTTTCACCTTATTCGGGAGATTGTTGATCGTGGAGATGTGGCAGTAGAGCGTGTACCGTCAGAAGACAACATAGCAGATCCACTGACTAAGCCTTTGACACAGACTGTATTTGAGCGTCATTGGGATAAGATGGGCCTCAAAGTTGTGGACAATTGGCTGTAGTTCAAGTGGGAGATTGTTAGTGTTGGTGTGCTACAGGTCAATTTAGGGTCGGGTAGACCCGATATATGTACGATCTTGTTCATTATTAATAAAGTGGTGTTTGAACGTAAATATGCGATTGTGTTACTTTACATTGTACCTAGGATATGTGGTTGTAAAGTCAGCTCGAGATGAGATCTCGAACATGAGATTGACTTTACATGTACACATGCCTTAAACTGTTCCTGGTTGGAGGGTAATCACTCGGGGACTTTGATTACCTATTAAACCAGTACACATGATGTGTCAGTGACCAGTCTCATGGTCATTGGTGCGGGACACCAACACATGTGTGTAGGTGTATGTCCTTAGAGGATGTACACTGAACTGATCCGCTATTGGATCTTCAGATGGTTGATTATACCTAATGTCAACTGAAGATCCAATTGTCTCAGTAGCATCGTTGGTCCTTTGACCTGAGGCATTGATCGGATCTTACGCGAGGATTAGAATGGTTTAATCACTTGGCTAAGTGACTTTA
Source organism: Amorphophallus konjac (assembly GCA_022559845.1). Lineage (NCBI taxonomy): Eukaryota > Viridiplantae > Streptophyta > Magnoliopsida > Alismatales > Araceae > Amorphophallus > Amorphophallus konjac. The sequence continues at coordinate 126,474 of JAHNEJ010000957.1, forward strand.
ACCATAAGTCATGAGTTTCCGAGTCGCTAACCACTCCAGGATACGTGTGAAGATCATCAATGATCAAGAAGGGATCGCTCACTGTCGGGTATATATTAGACAGTTAATGGGTCATGACATTGACTCTCCGTTAAATCCCTGGCCAGGGTCGTGTGAGTTCGTTTAGAACGGACGTCATACACTTTAAGGAGGTCATAGTCAAATGGCACGATCATGGGGTTTGACAGAAACCATACCCTCGATCGTATCAGACTCATAGAAGGAGCGAGGGATTAAATCGATGCGGTAACTGTGGACTCACATGTTCCAGACAGGCTGGTTTTAAACCCGGCGTCCTCTAGGATCACGTGGATTTGTTTGACCCAACGTGATCAAATGTTCAGAATAAATTAAACTATTCTTCGGCTCTAGTAGAAGCGAAGAATACGTTTAATTTACTTCTAATTGGGAATTAGAAGTTAATGGGCCTTAAACTAGAGTGACTATGGGCCTAGAGGATCACACACAATGGATTCTTGGGTGACAGATTATTATTATACAAATGTATGTATTATTTCTATTTAATTCCTTTTGGAAAGGAGTGTAAATGGAGCTTAATACATATGTATAATAGTAGATAGGATATATATATAATTTTGATCTTTTAGAGCCCTTTTAGAAAATGACCAAACTCTATATATAACATCCTAGTGAGTTCATTCGAACTCTTCTCTTTTTAAAACCTTTAAGCTAATCAAGCATTAAGACTTAAAGGAGAGGATTAGCCTCCCCCTTTCTCCCTCTTGCTCTCTCTCTCCAGAAGGTGATAGAGCCGGGGAAGGTCGTGCCGGGGAGGTACCGTCGCTGCGTAAGGGTCCGTGTGGATCTACTCTAGAGGCCGTACAGCTGTGCGGCTCGATATTCTGCATCGGACATCGCGGACAGCGTCGTTCCGCGCAATGTGAAACACGCAACCCGTAATTAGGGTCTTAGAAACACCGATTAAAGCACAGATTAAGCTTTCCATAGCACCGGGATCGGGCAAATAAATTTTTGTTATCCCTGCGTTGTCCGATAGTGCTGTGCGAAACCTTACATTAATGATCAAGACCATTGAGTTTGGCCCATATTCTAGAAGGTTACTTAGCCTATTCATAAATTATAAAGATAAATACCCCTTATATAGATAATTATATGGATAAACAAACAAAAGAGTTTGAATTTTATTGAATTCTGCGCTTAGCGACTGTAGCGGTCTATCGTGCGACCGCCACAAACAGGTAACGCATCTGTCTTGGACCGTTACACCATGTCAGTTCCGTAAAGTTAAGAACAAGCAAAAAGATTTGATTTTTGATAGTTTATCTCTTAGGGATCGAGATGGGAAGACTAGTAGAGGTGTTAAGGACTCTCAGGAATCGATCTAAACTTTAACAATGACTCTAGAATCAATCTAATCCTTAAACCCTAGTCAAAACTCTATAAATAGAACTCAGTTCTGAATTGAGCGACCCTTACTTTTGGCTCGTGAATAATCAAGGTAAGGAGATAGAATCTTGGGTAAGTTCTTTAAAGTGCTTTGTTTCTAATACAAAGGTCTAACAACTCTCAAAATCTCATGTTAGGTGATCAAGTAACCAAGGAGATAAAGGCTTCGAAAGTCGCTGATTCTGTCATAGCAACCCAGGATTCAGAGCAAAGGACTGCTGAAGATCAAGGAATTAGGATGCCCAAACAAGATAATTAGGGAAGGGTTCTTTAGAGCTTTTTGTTTCTCTTAGTTTCATCTTCTTACCCTCCAAATTTGACATCTTTAGGTCAAGAGATTGGAGAGTTAGGGCAACATGAAGTTACTAAAAAAATCACAGGAAGAGAAGAACTAGGGCGACCTTGAAGACTCAAATTAGAAGTTTAAAGCCCAGGTAAGAGGTAGGTTATCTCATGAACGGCAAAAACACATTGATAGGAGTAAAAGCCCTCTTGATTTGCTCGATTTCATACTCTATATGTAGAGAATTTCATGTTTTACTAGAATCTATGCACTTGCATGTCATGCAAGCATATTTTAACCCTAACTAAGTTAAAATGGAATCTTCTTGTCAATTCACATAAAATTCTGTGCATATTGTTAGTTTAGCCTTCGTTCTATCATGTGAAAGTTTATATATGATTTCCAGACATGATGTGAGTAAAACCTTAGAATCTTCTTGTTCTATTTACTGTCAACAGTGCTCTGACGGATTACACTTATACCGTCACATTACTATAACGGCCTTACGATGAACCGTCACATAGCCTGTCATATTTTAATTTCTCTATTATCTCTGACGGTCCCACAATAAACCGTCACAGAACGGTGACGCCCCTATGCTAGACCGTCAGAGTACTGTGTTCTGTCAACCCGAGACAAAATTGAAACCAGTCAAATTAACTTATAAATAAGCCTAGTTATCTACGTTTTAATCTGTTTTCATAAACTTGGAGTTATTTATTAGTTCATGATAGGAATTGCATGTTCAAGCATTTTTGAGTTATTTTGAAAATACATGTTAATTTTATTGACTAAACTTTATAGTTTATATTTAAATCATGATTTTTAAATATTGACGGAGTTTTACCATGATTTCACATTGTTACACATTCTTTCTGTCTATAGAGTCAATTTCTCTAAGTACATTACATATATTCCGGTATATGACCATTAGTTACACTTGTGCACTATAGGAACATATTCTTGAATTTGAGGACCTCTCTACTGGATATTCCTTCCAATGGATTAGAAAATCTTATTTCAAGGCCTCCATAATTCTCTGCGAGCCTGGGATTCCCACTAGGACGCCAAGTTGGTTGTACCATGAAAGCCTAATTATTAGAAAACACTATCGAAGTTTCTGATTTTTCATATGTAATGAATCTAGATTGGACCGTCAGGCTGATATAACGGCCCAATAAATGACCGTCACATCTACTGAGTTTATTTTATTATTTCTGGATTCAGATCATTGTAACGGCCCAATACTGGAGCGTTATGTTCATGTAAGAGCCCATTAATTGACCGTCACAGTTCTTGAGTACATTAACCCGAGGTTTAACCCAAGGGTTGATATTCTAAAGTTCCTAGATGGATTATTGATGGTCTAGGACTTGTCATATTGTCCAAAGAAACTTAATTTAAATTATGAATGATAATAAATGTATCGTTATGCTGCCAAATTATTCCCATAAGTATAACATTGTCTTAAATTATTCTTGATCTCTCATGTCCAAATTGAAGCGTTCATTTATTGATTATTATTTGAACTTGTTATATTCTTGGCCATATTTTATTGCTTGGAACGTGAAAATAGCTTGATTTATACTTGAAGATGCGATCGAACACTGATTGTGTTCAAGGGCTCTATGCTAGTCCCCTCGGCTGATTGACGGAAACATACTATTATAAACTATGGGGTATGATGCTACTAGCGTCGCATTACGATGGGAGTACTTTCTCTATAAATAAGTGAAGATCCACGGACATCATGAAAATACGTGTACATGACTTTCTTGCTTGTTACATGATATTCCACATAAATTCACCAACTACTTGCTCATAAGCAAAAGATGTTTGGGTGATGAGTATGTGACTTGGTAGTACATTCTTGTTCATGAAAGGCCATACTACATTCTTGTTCTATCTTAAACGATCATCTTTGTTACTTTGGTTATTCGCTTGATTTATTATATTTCGCATGATTTTACCTTATTCTCTAGAGCTAAAATGTTAATTACTTTAATAGTGCCTTCATGTTGATGCGAAGATACCTACTGTGCAAGTGTGCTCATTACCTATTTCCAATCTTTCCAAGAAATGATAGTGAGTCAGGATCGGATTCGGAATATTCAAATAGCGGATCCGAGAGTGAATGAAGAATGAGTGAAGACTTAGGAAAGTCTATATTGTTTAGATTGAGTCTATGTAATTTTCTATTTTCTTGAGTCTAGTATGATGAAGGAAATTGAATTAGTGATTGTAATTGAGTATTTGAGTATTAATGAAATAAGTTGAAGTTTGATTAAATTATTATGTAATTATATTTTTATGTGTGATTGTCTTGCGTTCTAATCGTTCTTGCTTGCAAGAGGTTTACCATGCCGGCTATTCGCGTTTCTCGAGCTAGTCTTCCGCTGTAATAAAGGTTCGGGGCGTGATAGTTATTTTACACCGAGTGTCTGACGCACCTGAGTTAGACCGTCAGATGGTTGTGGCGCTCCAGCGCTGGACCGCCAGAGCCTGTGGCGCACCAGTGTTGGTCCGTCATGCTCTGGACTGCACCAGGAGGTTCGCAGTCTCCTTTCTTCTCCGACCGTGGTTACCGTGAGTCGGTGTCGGTACGAGGAGCGTTCCTTGTACTTCGTTGGGATCGGACGTTGTTTTCCGTTGACTTGAGAGTCTACTCCCTCAGTGACCCTCTACTAGTCGTAGCCTACTTACACATTTAGTGGTCCCACCAGGGAGTGCTAGAGAGGCTACCCTGAGGACGGTTTTTAGATTGGTTTTCGTCGAGCTCCACGTCTACCAACAGAGTCCGGTTGAGGGGAAAACTAGTCAGAGGGCCAGACCAGAGACGCACGGTCTGTGTGTGCACACGTGGTTGGGGGCGGTTGGACCCGCGCTGACGAGCACGACCCCATCTAGTCACTTTCTTTGTGGTTACTTGTACGGTGTCCTTGCCTCCGCCGGGGGCTATCGTGCCAGGCGGACACCTGCGGTGCGGTGTAAGACGTCAGGGGACGCTACCGACTGTGCTTCTAGTGGAAGGTACTCCTGTCGAGTCGGGAGTGACAGACTGTCAGTCTCTGTGACTTCGACCTTCGGGTTTTTGGTCAAGTTGACCATTGAGTTCCGGTTGTTTCGCCGTGGCGCGTGTGTCAGTTTTCGTGCCGTGAGACCGGTGTTTGTAGTTGCATGGCTTTCACTTCTGAGGTACTCGCTTACTGCTAGCGTAGCGATTTTCCGTTTTACAAGGTACAGTTCGAGTGATCCCTACTGAGTCTTATTCTGAGACTCATTCCCTGCGTGTTTTCACCGTGTTTCAGGCGAGACGTGGCTTCAGAGGGGCGCGTCTGAGGCTTAGCGTGGTTCAGGTGCCCAGTGTTAGTGCCAGAGGTCAGAGCCGGGGTATTCCCCGTGTAGCTCTACTTTTCCTTCTTATCTCTGAACTATTTGTGGACTACTGTTGTTCATTTTGTTATATCTTATGGACCATGTATTATGTAAAATGTTAATTTATTTCCTATTTAATCATATAAATTGGTTAATTTCTGTAATTATTTGTGATACTTGTGTAGTCTCCACACCATCCTTCTAACCCTTCCGAGCCTTCGGGCTCGTGGGTGGCGGTTCGAGTCTCGGGTTATCGGGCCTTCCCGGTAATCAAATTCTCGGGTCGTTACAGCTGGTATCAGAGCGCGGTGGTGGGATTATACGAGAATCATAAGTAATTGTAGTGGTCCACTAGTCCACAACAATGATGTACAGTTGACGTTGGCATCGGCATCGTGTATTTTTATTGACCTTGCCGTTTCCGTGTTTTTTGTCTTTTACTTTAGGAGCGAGCATGGCGCCGAGGCTGGGGACTCGCTCTCAGCAGGGATAATCAGCTGAGGTTCAGGAGATCCAGTAGGAGGAGCTGGAGGAGCACAGTAGAGTGCCACCTGTGGCCACCGAGGCAGCGGATATTGCGAGGATTTCGGGGGCCGAGGATTTCTTCCGTGGCATGTACCCGCTTATGTCGCAGCAGTTCGGCGGAGAGGCTGGTGAGGGCTTGTCGACCAGGGGTGGGCCAGGGTGAGCAGTGAGGGATTTCATGCAGTTCCATCCACCTTACTATGGTGGCCAGCCAGACCCTGATTTGGCTCGGAGTTGGCTCGACAAGATGGAGCGGGTGTTCAGTTTCGTGCGGTGTACTGCGGAGGACAGGGTGATGTTGGCCTACACAGTTGCAGGGCACGGCTCGGGCGTGGTGGTCTTCTGAGTGGAAGACGTCCTTCCAGTCTCGTCCCCTTGAGCATATTGCGTGGGGCGATTTTGTCAGTGCTTTCGAGCGTGCTTACTGCCTAGAGTATATTGCTACGCAGAGGATGCGTCAATTTTTGGAGCTGGTCCAGGGCGACATGTCTGTGTTGTAGTACATGGCCCGATTTGTTGAGCTGGGTCGTTATGTACCTCATATCATAGAGCTTGAAAGGGTGAAGACCGAGCAATTTGTGCAGGGCTTGAGGCAGGAGCTGAGGCACCATTTGATCGCGAACGCTGCCACTGATTTGGAGACGGCTTCTCGTGTAGCGGCGTCCTTGGAGCTGGATATGTAGAGGACTCAGGGACCGATTAGCCAGGGGCAGTCCTTGTCAGGCCGCAGTCAGCAGAAGACTACCCAGCAGTAGAGCACGTTCCAGCTTTCTTCTGGTAGTTCGGGGGCTTCGACCCCGGTGGCATTAGCGACAGGTTCTGCGTCTTTCAGCGCCAAGGTGAAGAAGTTCTTCAAGAAGAATTTTCAGAAGAACAAGAAGGAGGGCCGAGAGCAGCGGCAGGCTTCTTCGGCCAGTGTTCAGCAGCCGGCACCTTTGCAGCGGTAGGGCTCAGTCGGTGGTTCTCAGGGGTCGTGTCCCCGGTGTGGCGAGTCGCATCTAGGCAGGCAGTGTACGGCATCGGTGATCTGTTCCAGGTGTGATCAGCCAGGACACATGGCATGTGACTGTCCGCAGCGGCCGCATCAGCCACCCCAGTTTCCTCAGCAGCACCAGCAGCAGTACCCACAGCAGCAGGGTCAGTATCCGCCACTACCACGGTCAGCGAGTGTGGGCAAGCAGAGAGCTCGAGGCCAGATTACTCACATGACCATGGCAAAGGCAGAGTCGTCGCAGCTCGTGGAAGGTACTGTTATGATTTTGGGTTGCGCAGCACGAGTTTTGTTTGATTCTTGTGTGTCCCATTTGTTTATTTGGGATGATTTTACGCTGAGTGTTGAGGACTCAGTATCCCAGATGTCTTGTGATCTGATGGTGGAGTTGTCGTCCGGTGACTTCATGATCACTCCGTATTGTTTCGAGAAGGTTCCGGTCTAGATCGAGGGGCGGAGTTTGCCAGGCAGGTTGTATGCATTGCAGCTTCGGGATTATGATGTGATTTTAGGCATGGATTGGCTCGAGGCCCATGGAGCGGTGGTGGATTGCGGAACGAAGAGAGTTTACTTTCAGCATCCCCGTAGGTCGACCTTCTACTTCCAAGGTATCCATTCTACCTCTCCTCGTTTCCTCATTTCAGTGATTCGAGCCCGTCGTTGCTTGATTCCGATTGTCAGGGTTTTCTCGCTTCTGTGGTCTTGGTAGACCAGCCGTGTCCGGATGTCGAGGACATACCAGTGGTGTGCGAGTTTCCTGATATTTTTCTCGAGGATTTACCTGGATTGCCTCCCCAGCGGGAGATCGATTTCGTTATCGAGGTTGTGCCTGGTACGGGACCCTTGGCGAAGGCTCCCTACCGTATGGCTCCCGCTGAGCTGAGATAGCTGAGGGCGCAGTTGCAGGAGTTGCTGGCCAAGGGGTACATTCGTCCTAGCTTTTCCCCTTGGGGTGCACCCGTGTTGTTCGTGAAGAAGAAGGATGGTAGTCTGAGGTTGTGCATTGACTACCGGCAGCTGAATGAAGTGACCATCAAGAACAAGTATTTGTTGCCGTGGATTAATGATTTGTTCGACCAGCTTCAGTATGCTCGAGTGTTCTCACAGATTGATTTGCAGTCTGGTTACTATCAGTTGAGGATTCGCGAGTCCGATGTGGAGAAGACTGCATTCAGTACGAGGTACGGGCATTATGAGTTCTTGGTGATGCCGTTCGGACTTACCAATGCCCCCGCAGCCTTCATGGACTTGATGTAGAGGGTGTTTCGTCCCTATCAGGACCAGTTCGTGGTCGTATTTGTGGATGACATCCTTATTTATTTGCGGTCTGTGGAGAAGCATGCGTACCATTTAGGTGTGGTGCTGCAGAAAGTGCGAGATCACCAGTTGTATGCAAAGCTCAGTAAGTGCGAGTTCTGGCTTCATGAGGTGTACTTTTTGGGGCACGTGATCTATGGTGATGGTATTTTCGTGGACCCCGCCAAAGTCGAGGCAGTAATGATGTGGCCGAGGCCGAGGTATGTGACGGAGATCCGAAGCTTCTTGGGGCTTGCAGGCTATTATCGCAGGTTTATCCAGGATTTTTCTCGCATTGCGACCCCAATGACCAGACTTACACAGAAGGATGTGCATTTTGTCTGGACTGATGAGTGTGAGTAGAGTTTCAGGGAATTGAAGAGATTGTTCACCTCAGCTCCGGTGTTGGTTTTGCCTTCTGGATCAGGAGGTTTCATGGTGTGTACAGATGCTTCCGGGGTCGGATTGGGTGCTGTGTTAATGCAGCATGGTAGAGTGGTGGCGTATGTTTCGTGACAGTTGAAGCCACATGAGGAGAACTACCCTACCCATGACCTGGAGATGGCGGCGGTGATCTTCGCGCTGAAGAACTGGAGGCATTATCTGTACGGTGAGAAGTTCGAGGTGTTCACTGACCATCAGAGTTTGAGGTATGTGTTCACCCAGAAGGACCTTAACTTCAGGTAGAGGCGTTGGATGGAGTATATGAAGAATTATAACTTCACCCTGTCTTATCAGCCGGGCAGGATGAATGTCGTCGCCGATGCTTTGAGTCGGAAGGTCGCGGTCAGTGCCTTGATGTTGAGGAAGTGGATGCTCTGGGAACAAATGCCCGAAGTGTCATTCAGGCTCAAGATTCCCCGAGAGCCAGGGTTAGCGGTGCTCGGGAGTCTGATTGTCACCCCTGCTATCCATCGTGAGGTGACAGAGGCTCAGCATGCAGACTTGGAGTTGCCCCGGATTTTAGCCATGGCTGATGTGGAGCTCGGCGAGGACGGTGCTGTGAGGTTCCGTGGTAGGCTGTACGTCCCCGCCGGGGTACATGTTTGTCGTGCGGTGTTACGCGAGGCTCATGGGAGCAGGTACACCATACACCCAAGTGCGACGAAGATGTATCGAAACTTGCGGAGGTAGTTCTGGTGGCCTGGCATGAAGAGAGATGTTGTCGAGTTCGTGGTTAGGTGCCTAACCTGTCAGCAGGTGAAGGCGGAGCATCAGCGACCAGGAGGTGTGCTTCAGCCCTTGGAGGTTCCCGCGTGGAAATGGGACCACGTGACCACTGATTTTGTGGCGGGATTGCCGAGGACTCCGAGTGAGCATGATAGCATTTGGTTGCTTGTTGATCGGCTGACGAAGATGGCTCGGTTGTTACCGATCAGAGTCAGCTGGAGTGTGCCCAAGTTGGCACGTTTGTATGTGGAGCGGATCGTACCCTTGCATGGGATTCTCATTTCATTGTATCCGATCGAGATCCGCATTTCACATCTGATTTCTAGAGGAGTTTCTAGACGGCTCTAGGCACCGAGTTAGCTTTTAGCTCGGCATATCATCCTCAGTCAGATGGTCAATCAGAGAGGACCATCCAAACTTTGGAGGACATGTTGAGGTCATGTTTCCTGGAGTGGCAGGGGAGTTGGTTTCACCACCTACCGTTGGTGGAGTTTGCCTACAACAACAGCTATCATTCGAGCATCGGCATGGCTCCTTATGAGGCGTTGTATGGGCGTCTGTGTCGGACGCCACTTGATTGGTTTGAGGTTGGTGAGCATGTTTTGACGGGACATGAGCTGGTGCAGCTATGTGTGAATGTTGTCCACTTGGTTCGTCAGAACATGTTGGCGGCCCAGAGTCGGTAGAAGAGCTATGCTGACCGTAGGCGGCAGCCTCTCACGTTCACCGTTGGCGATCGTGTGTTTTTGAGAGTTTCTCCGATGAAGGGGGTGATGCACTTTGGACGACGTGGGAAGCTGAGTCCCCACTATATTGGTCCTTTCCTCATTGTGGAGCGCATTGGCGAGGTGGTCTATCGGCTGCAGTTACCTCCTGAGTTGGCGTCGGTGCATGATGTGTTCCCGTCTCGATGTTGCGGAAGTATATGCCCGATGACTCTCATGTGCTTGAGGATTCTGTTTGGCCCGAGGTGACTCCAGATCTTTCTCTCCTAGAGTTTCTTGTCCGCATTGATGATAGGCGAGAGCAGTGCCTGCGGAACAAGGTCATCCCCTTGGTTTAGGTGGTGTGGCAACGACACTCTAGTGGCGAGGCTTCTTGGGAGCGTGAGGACGAGATGCGTCAGCAGTTCCCTTACATGTTCGAGTGAGTTCCCTCTTTTTCCCCCTGAGTTTTGTTCTTAATTTGAGGACAGAATTTGTTAAGGGGCGAGGGCCTGTAATATCCCGGACCCTTCAGATCCTATCTTTTTTGGTTCCTGGATCTGCTTTCTTGGAGTGTCCACTCAATTGTGTCCGAAACTTTTTTTTCGACATCTTTCGTGTTCGGATCGGCGCGATCCTTGGTTGTTTCGGAGGCCCGGAGGGTGTCCGTGAACTTTTCCGTGCGTTTTTCGATCCGGTCGTGTTTTCGGCTTTACCTTCGGAACGCCCGTAGCGGCGTGAACCGGGTCGTTCACCTGGGCGAGAGTGGAACCGTTACGATCGGTGCATTCGGAGGATCCGGATGTGTAATTTTTAATTTTTTGGTATTTTTTAGAATTTTTGGATTTTCTATAAATACCCCATTTGTTTTTCTTTTTTCCCCCTCTTCTTTCCTCTTCTTCTTCCCCTTTCCCCTCTTCCCTCCCCACCGTGAACGCCCCCTTCTCTCCCATTCGATCGACGATGACCGCGGCGGCGTCCCCTCCGGCTGCAGACGGCGCGGCGCGACGGCGTGACGACGTGGGCGACGGCGAGGCGATCGTGGCGGCGTATAGCTTGTGGGGAATTATGACGGAGAGAGTTTCAAGCGTTCTTCGCGGTTTGTGGACGATCCGGCACGCCTCGAGGCGAGATTGAGATAGGGTGACGTTCCTTAGCTCCCGGGTTCCATTCTCATGATTTCTAGCCCGGTGTAAGGCGAGAGGGGTCGTTTCCATGTCGGGAGGGTAAAATCATGATTTGGGGAGAGTTCGCCTGATCTATATTTTTAAGCCGCGATTCGGCGTTTCGATGGCTTAGAAGCATGCTAGGGGTCCCTAGGGGGCTTCCCCCTTGTTTTCCCCTTCTCCCATGGAGGTATGGGGGCGTGGTTGGAATTTTTGGGACTTTCCCACCGTCTCACCGTCGGGACGGTGTGGCGGTCGTTCCAAGTGACCGCCACAGTGTGTGACGCCCAAGGGTGGGTGCGTCACAGCCTACTGTTTTGTCGGTAGGGTGGCCCGTGGGCCTGACCGTCCCACGATAGACCGCCAGAGGGTGTGACGCCCTCAGGTTTAGACCGTCAGAGTGACGATCCAACTGTTGGTTTCCGACCGTTGCTTTTGACCGTTGGGGGACGTGGGCCTCTGACGCACCAGGGTGGGGCGTCATCGTGCTGTGACGCCCCTAGGTAGGAGCGTCAGAGTTGACACGTCCTTCTTCCTAACGCGCCTGGGTAGGAGCGTTAGAGAGTGTGACGCCTCGAGCGGTGTGCGTCACAGTCTGCTTTGTTGCCTGGCCTAACGCACCAACGGTGGTCCGTTAGAGCCTGTGACGCCCCGAGTGGTGTGCGTTCACAGTCAGTTTCTCGTCGCTTCCTGACGCACCAGGGTTGGGACGTCAAAGATTGTGACACACCAGCGTTGGCGCGTCACAACGTTGTTTTACACCGAGTGTCTAACGCGCCTGAGTTAGATCGTCAGATGGTTGTGGCGCTCCAGCGCTGGACAGCCAGAGCCTGTGGCACACCAGTGTTGGTCCGTCAGGCTCTGGACTGCACCAGGAGGTTCGCAGTCCCGTTTCTTCTCCGACCGTGGTCACCGCGAGTCAATGTCGGTACGAGGAGCGTTCCTTGTACTTCGTCAGGATCGGACGTTGTTTTCCGTTGACTTTAGAGTATACTCCTTCAGTGACCCTCCACTAGTCGTAGCATGCTTACACGTTTAGTGGTCCCACCAGGGAGTGGTGGAGAGGCTACCTTAAAAATGGTTTTTACACTGGTTTTCGTCGGGCCCACGTCTACCAACAGAGTCCGGCTGAGGGGAAAACCAGTCAGAGGGCCAGACCAGAGACGCACGGTCTGTGTGTGCACACGTGGTTGGGGGCGGTTGGACCCGCGCTGACGAGCGCGACCCCAGCTAGTCGCTTGCTTTGTGGTTACTTGTACGGTGTCCTTGCCACCACCGGGGGCTATCGTGCCAGGCGGACACCTGCGGTGCGGTGTAAGACGTCAGGGGACGCTACCGACTGTGCTTCTAGTGGGAGGTACTCCTGGCGAGTCAGGATGACAGACTGTCAGTATCTGTGTAATATCCCAGACCTTTCGGATCCTTCTTTCACGTCCCAGATCTACTTTCTCAGAGTGTCCGGCCCCGTTGTGTCCGAAATTTCGTTTCGGACATCTTTGGTGTTTGGATCGGCGCGATCTGGAGTTATTTCTGGAGGCCCGGAGTGCGTCCGCGGCTTTTCCACGCGTATTTTCCAATTTCCGATGTGTGTTTTGGCAATTCTTTCGAAACCTCGTGGCGGGTGGACCGGGTCGTTCACCTGGGCACGAGTGGTACCGTTGAAATCGGTGCATTCCGAGGATCCCGGAAATGTAATTTTTAATTTTTGGTATTTTTTGAATTTTCTGGACTTTCTATAAATACCTTTCCTTTTTCTCTCTCTCCCCACCCTCTTTCTTCTTCTTCTTCTTCTTCTCCTTTCTCCCTCCCGTGCGAACCGGCGCCCCCCTCCTTTCCCCCTCTCCCGTGGACGCGGCGGCGACCCTCTCCCCGGCTGTAGACGGCGGCGAGGGTGACGGAGCGGCGGCGACGGCGGTGGTGTGGCGATCGTGGAGGCGTACGTGGACCGTGGGAGCTCTAGGAAGAACGAGGGTTTTCAAGCGATTTCTTGCGATTGTGGACAATCCGATGCGTCTCGGGGCGATCTTGAGGTAGGGTGACGTTCCTTAGCCTCTTGCGTTCCTTTCCCGTGATTTGTAGGCCGAGGGGAGGCCGAGAGACGGGGTTTTATGCCGGGTTTGGGTTTTCCATGATTGGGGAGAGTTCACCCGATCTATGATTTTAGGCCATGATTTCATGTTTTGATGGCTTAGAAGCATGCTAGGGGTCCCACAGGTCTTCCCCCTTGTTTTCCCCCTCTCCTATGGAGGCATGGGGGCGTGGTTGATGTTTTTAGGTGTTTCACGTCGTTTCGCCATCGGGTCAGTGTGACGGTCCTTCCAGTGACCGTCACACCATGTGACGCGCCCAGGTGGGTGCGTTACAGCCCTGTTTTAGCCAACTGGGGGTCTGTGGGCTGTGACGGTCCCACGATAGACCACCACGGCGCTGTGACGCGCCAGGGTTGGACCGTCAGGGACGATCTGACCGTTGGCGTTCGACCGTTGGGGGTCAAGGCCTGTGACGCACCATGTCTGGCGTGTCACAGCCTTGTGACGCCCCTGTGTGGGTACGTCAGGGCAGACGCATTCCCACCCTGTAATGCACCAGAGTTAGTCTGTTATAGTCTGTGACGCACCGAGTGGCACGCGTCACAGTTTATTCCCTCGTGCCTTGTGACGCACCAGGCTGGGTGCGTCAGGCCTGTGACGCACCTGGGTAGGCGCGTCACAGTCATTTTTGCACTGAGTATCTGACGCCCCTGCGTTGGGCCGTCAGGGGTTGTGACGGTCCAGCCCTAGACCGTCAGAGCCTGTGACGCGTCTAGGGTAGACCGCCAGGCTCAGGACTACACCGGGTGGTTTGTAGTCCCGTTTCTTCTCCGACCATGGTCGTCGTGCGACGGTGCTGGTACGTGAGACGGTCCCCGTACGTCGTCGGATGCAGACGTTATTTTCCGTTGACTTGAGAGTCTACTCCGTAGTGACCCTCCACTAGTCGTAGCCTGCTTACACGCGTGTGGTCCCACTGTGGACACCAAAAACTACACACCCAGATATCCTTCTCGGCCCGGCATCAACAACGGCACCGAGTGAGGAATCCCCGGATGGGCTGGTCATCCGGACTCCCCAAATATGCACACTGCCGTGAAGCCATCTCCGGAGTCACGACAGTGAAGAGAAATCAACCACCAAGAGCCCCCACAATCCATGGGCCTCGAAGAAAATTAAATGGGCCACAACTCATGCTCACAATGGGCTCAGAACTGCCCCTTTTGGGCCTTCAACGGCACGCCCTTTGGCCCTTCAGCGGTACGCCCCTGGGCCCTTCAGCGGCACACCCCATGTGCCTTCAGCGGCACACCCCATGTGCCTTCAACGGCACGCCCCATGTGCCTTCAACGGCACTCTATTTTAAGCCTTCAACGGCTCCCTATTTCGGGCATTCAACGGCACACTATTTTAAGCCTTCAACGGCACACTATTTCGGGCCTTCAACGGCACACTATTTTAAGCCTTCAACGGCACACTATTTTAAGCATTCAACGGCACGCTATTTCAAGCCTTCAACAGCACACCATTTCAAGCCTTCAGCGGCACACTTCTTGAGCCCGCCAGCGGCACAGCGTAAGGCATTTCAACGGAACGACGTGACGCCCATGCCCTATGTATCCTTGGCGCGCAGTGAGCTGTCCGAGGTATCAACCAGAGGTTGGGCCACGCAGGCTACTCCCTGACATCCAGCATGGGGGAAGTCC